>JAYESA010000159.1:65000-410580 GCA_036927795.1 Iris macrosiphon
TCCGCTCCAAGTCTGTGACTCGTTGGTTGTAAGAATCCATGGTAGACAACAGCCTCGTACTGCTATAAACCATTGAATCCTGCATCATCGTCAGCCTCTCACCCATGGATAGCTGTGATGCCTGCAGCTCCGTCACGTTGTGCTCTGTCGAGGCTCTAAGATCATTTGTCAAATCTTGGAGCTCCGTGATGCTGCGGTCGAGCATATCAAATCGTGCGATGAGTGTTGGATCGTCCGCCTGCGACTGGGACCGGGGATACTCCTCCATCATTCGCAGTAACTCGTCACAGAGAGACACAATCTGACGGTCAATGGCCTCCTGGACTATGGCCGACGACTGCGAGGGCTGTGGGGAATGCGCACTTGTCGGGAAGGCCCTAGATTACTGCGTCGCAACCAGGGCGCCATAGGATCCCGTACAGTAGTACGTACCCCTCTGGAGACCACCAACGGCGGTTACCCACAGGTCGTCCGTCGACGGAGCTGGGGCGGGCTACAAGGAAGTACCAGCCTCTCTAGTTGTAGGTGCACTAGCAGTCGCCCGCTCACGCAGCCTAAGATACTTGGCCTAGAAAAGTTTGGGAACTCGATAATTGCCTAAGTTATATTAAAATTAACACAAAGTAAAGTAATACTTACATAGGTCTGCGAGGCCCTCTCTTCAATAAGATTTTCGTTCTTGCGATGGGTGGCCAAGAAGACGGTCACCATGTTTGCATCCTCACCCCTCTGTACCTGTTAAAAATATATTATTTAGTACTAACTTAAACATTTTTTCCTACAACCATTTTATCGTACTTATATTAAAATAATATATCTTAAATAAAAACATACCAAACGACGAAAATATTCCATCATCAAAATTTAGCCACCACACCACTTGGCAGCATTCCGCCTAGCCGTCTTGGCCTTCTCAGACCTTTCCTTGTAGCTCGGATCATCGAATCTAGCCCTCATCGTTGTCCACTGCTCAGGCGTGATCCAACCTTGGATCAGTTTTCCAGCACGATCACGAGCCTTCTGGTCATCCAGAGCATCACGGATAAGCTTTGCGGCAATGGTAGGAAACAGCCGCTCGATCAACTCAGCCTGGTATGGAGGATAGAAATACGTTTGCTACAATAAATAATTTAGTAAGTGAGCATCACGGATAAGTTATATAATATGCATAAATTAGAGGATTTATATAATATACTTTTACCTGGAAGTGCGCAAACCAGAATGCCTTCCTCTCCTCCGGAGCTTCAGAGTAGTTGATCCTAGGGCCACCGTAGTTGTTCCTCAGAAATAGGCCCAGACGTCTCTGAACCGACGATGGACGATATCTATACAGAGATAATTATTTTGATCGAAAAAGTCAATATATGATGAATAAAGAAATATACGATATATATGATGCTAAACCATCTAATTGACTTACTTTGTACCGTCGGCCCAAATCTCTGTCCTCGTCTCCTCCGGAGGTACGCATGGAGGATCTTGCTGATGCTGGGACAACGTCGGCACGACCTCCTCTACATGCTCATCTGTCTCCATGGTTCCGTCAGCAGAAGGAATGCTGGATAAGGGAGTACTATCACGCCTGGAACTACTCATCCCAGGAGTGATGCCACGTAACATCGTCGCAGTCGGAGATGTGACTGATCGATATACTGGAGTACTGGGCGACGATGATCCGGAATAGTAGGCAGTACTGGAGGAGCACTCTGTCTACCTCGGGACCTGCCGAATCCTCCGTGTCGTCCTGTCATACCTGATAACAATATATGATGAATAAAAAAAACACAAATATATAGTATATTCTACAGTCAAAATGTGATGCATATCTCACAGCATTCTACAGTCAAAATATAATACATATATTCGTTAAAATAGTACATTCTACAGTCAAAATATAGTTATATTCTACAGGCAAAATATTTTATTTTCAATCATCTTCAGAAAATTCATCTTGTTCGCCTTCCTCATCCTTCTCTTCCTCTTCCTCCTCCTCATCTTCACTTTCATCTACTTCATCTTCATCTTCGGATAATTCTACATCTTCTACATTATTACTTGTGTAATGAGTAACTTCTGTTGAGTCATATCTATAATATTTGTAACAAGAGGTAGATCGTCCTCCTGATAAGCTATTTCGTCAATGTCAAAGTTATTTCTAGCTTTAGTCTTGCATACTGCCCACCAATCTGACCTCGCTGTCCCCCGTCTAGGATAAGTTGTGAAGTACACGAGCTGAGCCTGACTTGATAGGACAAATGGTTTGTAGCCTTGATAACTACGCTTATAGTTTATATCCACAAGGCCATGCTTGTCAATTTTCCAACCTTGATCTTGAATCGGATCAAACCATTCACACTTGAATAGCACGATATTGGTAGGTTCTGTGCCATAATTATATGTCAACTCCACAATCTCTCGTAAGATGCCAAAGAAATCATTGCCTGGATCGACGTCTTTATAGTTCGAAGATTTGATACACAAACAACTATTTTTCGTGGAATCAAGATCCAGAAAGCTGTCTCTGATAGGAGCATTTGTTGACTTGAACCTAAACCCATTCACACAGAAACTTGACCATATTTTAACGACAGTAATTGGTCCCTTGGCTAGAGTTCTAATAGATTCAGTCTCGGGTGTTATTAGACGATCAACCTAAATACCAAAGTAGCGATAGTAAGTTATTTATGGTGCAAGTACAAAAATAAAAAGTAATTACTAAGCACCTTACATATGCGCTCAATCAAGAAGGAAAATGGCATCTCATTTCTTGTTCTACTTCTTCGTATTTCGTATGTTATATAGGGTCTAACCAACCTCAACTCATCATTATATTTGCTAAAAAATAATGAAGCAACTGCTGATTAGTAGCATAATAGTAGCTTATAATATTATATTGAGATGATGTAAACGTGGACATATTAATTACTTACCCCTCTAGCTTCTCCACTTCATCCTCGTCGTAATTGAGTAATATATACAACTGAGCAACCCTTAGCTCGTCGTCATTCAAATATCTCTTCTTCATTTTCCCCGAAGGCTTTTCGGACACATTGAATACTTTGAGTATTGCATCATTAGATTCCTGATATCCGTCGTCGTTTCTCGAAGCTTTCATTCTATTAGTAGCAACATGAGGTTTGAAATACGTCGAGCAAAAGTTTGTAATCTCCTCGAGAACATAAACTTCACAAATAGAGCCCTCAACCCGTGCCTTATTTTTTATCTTTCTCTTTAGGTGATTCAGATACCGCTCGAAGGGGTACATCCACCGATAATCGACAGGACCACCAACACGTGCCTCATAGGAAAGATGAATTGACAAAAGCTCCATAGAGTCGAAGAATCCAGAAGAAAACACCTTCTCGAGCTTACATAGTGTTACCGCGATGTCCTTCTCTTGCTTTTCTAGACGATCGACGAGCAACTTAGTACAACAAAGATCTCTGAAGAATATGCTGAGCTCTGTCAATGGATCCCAAATGACCTACGGTAAGAATTTCCTAAATGCAATCGGAATTAACCTCTCCATGAATACGTGACAATCATGGCTCTTCATACTCGCCTGTTTATTCTCCTTGAGGTCGCCGCATCTTCTCAAGTTTGACACGTACCCTTCTGGAAACTTTAGACCCTGAATCCACCTATAAAATCTTCCTTTATCCTCTTTCTCCAGTGAGAAAACTGACTTAGGTTGCTTTAACTTTCCATTCCCCTCCTCTATCAAATGTAATACAGGACGTCTACATATTTCTTCTAAGTCCAATCGGGCCTTGGGATTATCTTTCGTCTTCCCCTTTACCTCCATTACAGTATTAATTATGTTATCAAACACATTCTTCTCGATATGCATGACATCAAGGTTATGTCTGATCAGATTGGTGCTCCAATATGGAAGATCCCAGAATATACTCCTCTTCGTCCAGTTATGGGTGCGACCAAATCCGTCACACTTGTACCCCTTAGCAGGCTCTTCGATAGCACTTGGTAAATCTTTTACCTCTTCCCATATCGTGTATCCGGGCCACCTTGGCGGTGGATTGGCCTTCTCTACAACTGTCACGACCCGCACCCGGAATTTGGGCATGAGCCGTGGGTACGTCTAGCCTACGCCGCAGCATCGACGGTAGAATGCTGCCTAGGTCTCAAACATAACACATCCTGTCAATAGTCTCAACTCCATAAGGAGGACAATGATAATATAAATCCACAGTCTAATAATATACTCAATCACCATCTATATGAAAGTAATTGGCACGATGAGAATGAGAATAAAGAGTTCTATCATAAGCCAACAAATAATAAATACATCACAAGTCCTGAGTCTGGATGTCCTCAAAAGTCACAAATAATAATATAACTCAATCTCAGTCTAATACAATAATACATGAAAAAAATAGTCTAAGTGCAGGCAGGTAGGAACTCCTCTAGGATAGGCAACTCCTCTGGGATTTCTGGAGTGAAATCTCCCTCTAGTCCCGGGCCGTAGTGGGTGGGGCAAAAGTCCTCCAAGTCCTCTGAAAATGTTATCTAGTCAGGATTGGAGCGAAGTACAAACACTAAACAGCAGTTTCAATTATGTTGACAAAAACTATAAAGCAGTGTAAGGAAATACAAGATGATATAAATACTGGAAATGTAGAGTACTGGAGAATATGAAATAAGCAAGGAAATATCTAGCAATGAACAAATAAATATGTGAATGCTAGAACAAGTAATCTGAAATGAAGAAAAATCATCTGGCTAAGTGTTTGAAATATCAGTTTATTATGTGATCGGCTTGGGACAGATCAGGCTGGTTACATATGATTAGCTATCATTCTTGTAGGCCAGGCTAACCATCTGGTTAGCTATGATGCATGTAGTGGTCAGGCTAATCATATATAACAGCTATGAAGCATGTAATGGTCAGGCCGCACCCGACGTGAGATGTGGGGTGAGCTATGATGCATGTAGAGTTTGGATATGATCACATAATCTACTAATAGTTCCCCATCCCCAGCTAGCACGGTGGATTCAATCACGACTCCTCATGACAGGGATCTAGGATGCTAACCCGTGTATCCACAGTGTCAGAATCAAGTATGTAATACAACTAGATTTATAGAAGTAATCAACAAAAGCGAAAACTGTCAGAGAATGTACTCGCCTGTGGTCCCGAGGAAGGTGCGAGGGTCAATGTCCAAGGTGAAATCACAGTGACCTATTTGAGGAATAAATGTCAAAATACTGAAATAAAGGAAATAACATGTTTAACTAATTAAATATGAGGCTTCTAGGTCATGACTCAGTCTATACTAGGTTTACCCATGGTTAACTAGATCATTACCTCACTTTACTAAGTTGTCTAGATCATTCTAAGTATACTAGTTAGTATTAGTGAATACTAGCTAATACTAGTTAGTACTAACTGTAAAACTTATCCTAGTGTACTAACTTACCTTAGCTTGAGACTAGAGATACTTGACTAAAGTATACTACTTATCAACTTAATTTGCTATTACAGGACTATTACCCAATATCACTAACAAACACTCTTGGGTATTCACACTTACCATACTGCCCCTAACCATCTGATACATTGTTATCTCTGATACTGAACTGTCACCCACACCCCATACTGATACAGTTTGAAAATATTTAGGCTACACATACATGGCTTAATCTCTGGTACACCTTATGTGACTACTTAGCAGGATCAATCAGCTAGTCTCATACAACAGGAAAAACAACTGAACAAATTACTCAAAGTAGCAAAACATCCCTCATGATCACTACATTTAGATGCAACTAAATAGGATACTCAAGTAGCCAAAACTCCTATTTACTGATACACACAGTGTCAATCTCTGGGACAAGCATGTAGCTACTGACAGGATCAACCAGGTAACACCCTCACTGAATTTAACTCTAACAGAAAAGTAGAACTCACACTAATCTGCTCACTGCTACACACACACACTATGACACTCATACAGAGATACACTCACAGGTATTCACACATAGGAACACACACAGGTACCTAACACACTGATACTTAACACCCATAAGCCTATTTCCTACACTGCACTCACAAGGAAACCCGACTCCAACACACTAATACTTAGTTTCCCAGCTAGCACCTACACATCACAGGAACTCACACACACACAGGTACTAGCACACACACACAGGTACTAGCACACACACTGATCTCAGGTATACACACTGGGACTAACACACTGATACTTAGACAGTTCACTGGGACACACAGACACACTCTAGGACTAATACACAGGCACATAGGTTCTCACACTGATCACCACACACACAGGGACAACTCACACAGGCATGCTGAATTGAACTCCTCACTGATACTTAAACTCACCTTAACTCAGCCATACATCTACACTAAAACCTTTCCTGAAACACAATACACATTATACACCATTAGCACAGACATACACACACATAGGTTCTGATACTCAATGACACTCAGGTTCACTCACACACAGGTTCACACAAACACTCTAGGACTAACACTGACTGAGACACTCACACACACAGGTACACACAGACTGATTTCACAGTTAACTCACTGATGCACAGACACACACAGGAACAACTCACACAGGCATGCTGAATTGAACTCCTCACTGATACTTAAACTCGCCTGAACTCAGCCACACATCTACACTAAAACCTTTCCTGAAACACAGTACACATTGTACACCATTGGCACAGACACACACACACACATAGGTTCTGATACACACAGACACTCAGGTTCACTCACACACAGGTTCACACAAACACTCTAGGACTAACACTGACTCAGACACTCATACACACAGGTACACACAGACTGATTTCACAGTTAACTCACTGATGCACAGACACACACAGTCACAGATATACACATACACAGGTTCTACTCACTGGTACACAGGAACACACACTGGTATCACACAGGCACGGGTACACACACTGATACAGGTATTCACTCACTGATCTACACTGATACACAACCCTAACACACCTACACACAAACTCACACTGCTACTGGTACATACAACCTGGGACACACTGAGACACACTAACACTGGTTCACTCACGCACTCTCAGTCTACATGTATCTCACATACATCCCGACTTAACACAGTAACCTCAACCCTAAAAAGATACACCCAGTACCCATAATACCCGACTGCACAAAACTTACACACAATCTCCCCACCGTGTCCGATACACTGAGACACGGGGACTCAAAAACCCATATTGGACAGGAAAACCAAACACACATCAACATACCCCGACTGTGCACACAGTATACACAAACACCCGACTGTGCACACAGGTTTTTCCCCCAAACCTGATTTCCACCTCGAGAACTCCAGAACCTAAATCCAAATCCCTAGAAACCGAGATCTAGGCTATAGATAGGAGACGTAATCATGCATACTAGTAAACCCCTAGGATTAGGGTTCACGAAATTGGGGAAAATCAAACGTAGGTCACCAAAACCTAAATTTCTCCTAGGTCCTCATGTAGAACCCTAGAAATCGAAATCTATACAGTATGGGGGTTTCCTAATGGCCAATTACAACAGAAAAACAGAATTGAATAGGTAAAAATCGGATTCTCACCTATTGGGAGATGGTTTCCCAATGGAGCTTCTCCTTCTCCAAGTCTTCTTGGTCCAAGCTCCTTGTTTCCCCTTTGATGGAGGAGGAAGGTGAATTCCTAGGGTTTCATTCCGAAATTTGGGGGTGAGGGAAAGGTTTTTCTTCAATGGAGGCTAGGGTTAGGTTTCTTCATGAAGGAAAAGGGTTTAGGGAGGCTCCCCTTCATTATATAGGCTAGGGTTAGGGTTTCAAATGTAAGGGATTTGTTAACCCTCCATGTTAAGTCATGAAGAATTAATTAACTAATGTTTAGTCATCTCTAGGGTTTGACCTAATGAGTTTCTTGGGTTTAACCTAAAACCAAACCTCAAGAACATCACATAATTATTCAATAAAACTCATCATATTAATTATTTGCATAATTAAATTAAACAGGGGAAATTACACTAATGCCCTAAACTGGAAATGTGGTAGTGACAAGTCTGCCCTCCTAAAAAAAATTTCGTCCCCGAAATTGGATTGAACTAGAACAAGAACGAAAATTAGATAAGAATTATACCTCAAGTCTCGAAGAGATACGGGTATTGCTCGCGCATTTTGTCCTCTCTCTCCCAGGTCGACTCCCCTGGAGAGTGATGTCTCCATGCAACACGAACCAAAGGGATAGTCTGGTTCCGCAATACCTTCTATCTGCGATCCAAGGTCTCTATGGGCTGCTCAGGGTAGCTGAGAGTCGGACCAACCTCGATCTCCGAGTGATCTAGTACGTGACTAGGGTCTGCCACGTACCGCCTCAGCTGCGACACGTGGAACACGTCATGCACTCCCTCTAGTGCAGGTGGCAAGTCTAGTCTATACGCCTCTGTACCGACCCTCGCAAGAATATCGAAGGGTCCGATGTAGCATGGACTAAGCTTTCCGCCTCCACCAAAACGAATCGTGCCCCGCGTCAGAGAAATCCGTAGGAACACTAGATCGCCAACCTAGAACAAAACAGTCTCAACACACGGTCTAAACAAAACAAACACAAACCAGAAAAATAATAATCTATACCTGAAACTCAAGGGGTCTACGGTGGCTGTCGGCCCAATGCCGCTGTCTGTTCTGCGCCACTCGCAGTCTGTCTCTGATGAGTTTCACCTTTTCCGCTGCATCCACGACCATTTCTGGTCCTAGCAAGGCTCTCTCTCCAACGTCGTCCCAAGATAACGGCGTACGACACCTCCGTCCATAAAGAGCCTCAAATGGTGACATCTCGATGCTGTCCTGGTAGCTGTTGTTGTAAGCAAACTCTACCAGGTGTAGATGATCCTTCCAAGAACCTCCAAGATCTAAAACGCAAGTGCGTAGCATATCCTCGAGAGTCTGAATAGTCCTTTCAGACTGCCCGTCTGTCTGGGGGTGGTATGAGGTATTGAACTTGAGCTGAGTGCCCAAGCTAGCCTGCAGACTCCTCCAGAAGTGGGAAGTAAAACGACTATCCCGATCCGAGACGATGCTCACAGGAACTCCATGACGTCTGACGATCTGTCGCACGTACATCTCTGCTAGCCTCTCTGTTGATGTGCCCACCTTGAAAGATAAGAAGTAGGCTGATTTGGTCAACCTATCCACGATGACCCAAATCGCGTCCTTCCCTCCTGGAGAACGCGGAAGCCCTGAAATGAAATCCATGGTCACGTGCTCCCACTTCCACTCTGGGATAGGTAAAGGTTGAAGTAATCCACCTGGCCTCTGCCGGTCCGCCTTTACCTGCTGGCACACTAGACACCGGGATATGAAGCGTGCTACCTCGGGCTTCATTCCATACCACCATACGTGCTCCCTCAAGTCTCGATACATCTTGTTGGCACCGGGATGCATCGAGTACTGAGAGCGGTGTGCCTCCTACAAAACCTCTTCGCGCAGCTCCCCGCTCGGCACACACATCCTCGTGCCGTACCGTAAAGACCCATCATCTGCGATAGTAAAGTCGTCTGACAATCCTGCCTAAACCTGTGCCCTGATACTCCTCAGAGCCTCATCATCAAACTGTGCAGCTCTAATCCTGTCCATCAGCTCGGACTGTATCTGCAGTCCCCACATCTGAATCTCAACACCGGGAACTAGCACCTCAATTTCCAAGCCTTCCAGATTAGCCAACAAATGTCTATCCGTCGTCAAGTACATAGCCATCGGATACCTGCTCAAGGCATCGGCGACTACGTTGGCCTTCCCTGGGTGGTACTGCAATGAGATGTCGAAGTCCTTCATCAACTCCAACCACCTCCTCTGCCTCATGTTCAGCTCCTTCTGTGTGAACACGTACTTCAAGCTCTTGTGGTCTGTGAAGATCTCCACACGCTCTCCGTACAGGTAATGTTTCTATAGTTTTAGAGCGAAGATAACCGCTGCTAACTCCAAATCGTGGGTGGGGTAGTTCTTTTCATGAGGGCGTAACTGCCTGGAAGCATAGGCAATTACCTTCCCGTCCTGCTGAAGAACACATCCCAAACCCTTCCCTGAAGCATCACTGTAGATAGTGAATCCACCTGTCCCTGCTGGCAACGTCAAAACTGGAGCTGTCGTCAATCTCTTCTTCAGCTCATCAAATGCGGCCTGGCAATCCTCTGTCCAGACAAAATCCACATCTTTTCTGGTCAGCCTAGTCATCGGTGCTGCAATCCTGGAGAAGTCTTGTACAAACCTCCTGTAGTATCCTGCTAGCCCGAGAAAACTCCTGATCTCAGCTACCGAACTGGGGGTAGCCCATGACTCCACTGCCTCGATCTTCTTCGGGTTAACCGAGATTTTGTCACCTGTCACCACATGCCCAAGGAATTCAACCTGGTCAAGAAAGAATTCACACTTTGAGAGTTTCCCGTACAGCTCCTCCCTCCTGAGAGTCTCTAAGACCAACCTCAGGTGCTCTTCGTGCTCCTCCGGGGTCTTGGAATACACAAGAATATCGTCGATGAACACCACCAGGAACTTGTCAAGGTACTGGTGGAACACCTTGTTCATCAGGTTCATGAATACTGCTGGTGCATTAGTTAAACCAAATGGCATTACCATGAACTCAAACAGGCCGTATCTGGTCCGAAAGGCTGTCTTCGGCGTGTCTTCTCTCTTCACCTTCACCTGGTGATATCCTGACCTCAAATCTATCTTCGAAAACACCTTCGCCCCGCTCAACTGATCGAAAAGATCATCTATCCTCGGCAGCGGGTATTTGTTCTTGATAGTAAGGTTGTTCAAAGCTCTATAATCAATGCACATGCGCACCGTGCTGTCCTTCTTCGGCATGAACAAAACCTGAGCTCCCTATAGTGATAAACTGGATTGAGGACTAAAGGTATTCTACTGCTAGCAAAAAAAAGAAGCGATGGAATAAAGTCCTAAAATAAGAGAAATAGATAAGTGTTGAGATGATACTTTAAGAACCAATTTAAGATACAACCTGATAATCATATATGTCTGCTAGAAATCATGACACTCAGAATCCTCGCCATGCCAGTAAGCATAGGTGCGATAAGCGACAGGTTCCGTAACTAAGGTATGCAACCCTATAATCATGTCATCTAGAATCCTCGCCACGCCAACCGGTATGGCTGCGAGAGACTCTAAGTTTCATAACTACAGTATGTACATCCTAGTCAGGTTCCTACGTTCTCGTCACGATAGCTAGTATGGCTACGATAAACTCTAGGTTCCATAACCAAAGTAGACGTTTTACCTTTCTCACTATCCTCATCAATATATGTCATCAGATGATACCGTAAACTTTAGCCCATAAAATTCATCTTGATATAAAATCAACTCAACAATGATACCAAGAATTAAATTTGACAACTGGTCAACAAGAATCAAACTCAAATATCAACAAGCGAGAACAGACGAAAACAAGGGGAAAGGAATTAAACTGGAATTCATAATGAGATTCTCAAGGGTCGTCCCAGGAATCTCTCAAATAATTGTGATTGAGCATCCTGCTCTGCTCCGCTGCTCCTCTGGCGACCTCGAACTCCAGCTCTCCTGGTGGTTGAAATAATACTCTGCCTCCACGACAATCTATGGTAGCATGATGCCTACTCAACCAGTCCATTCCGAGTACAATATCGTATCCCGGAAGTGGCATGATGAGTAAGCGCACGCTCAACTCTCGGCCTCACACTGATACTCTCCGGTCCTTGCAATGATCACGGACTAGGATAATACCTCCGCCAGTCGTGATCTTGCAAGTCCTAGCTAATGGTTCTGTCTCTAATGATGTTGAAGTGTATAAGATACAGACACGAAACTATGGGAAGCGCCAGAGTCAAATAATGTAAATGCGGGAATGCAATCGAGAAGAACTGAACCTATAATCAAGTCTCCTGCTGGCTCGACCTCCTCGACTGCCATGGCGTATGCTCGCCCCTGGGGTGCACCTCTCTGCTGCCGGTGCTGAGAAAACCTCTGTTGCTGTGGTGGAAGTGGAGGTCCTCTCTGCTGGCCTCCTGGTACGGTAGGTACCCTGGCTGGTCCCCTCTGGGCGGCTTCTCCACCCTGACCTGGGCGAGTCTGTATGGTAGGTTAATCTCTTAGCTGATGTGCTGTCGATCCGCAAGACAATCATGCGCCCAACCTCTTCCTGCAGACGTTTCTGGTATGTCCCATATTTTTGCAATACGCACACTGGATACCGGGCTGAGTCTGTCTCTATGACTGCTGCTGCTGGATGTGTCCTTGAATTGGTATCTGGTGCTGCTGATGATGAGCCATCTGCGGTTCCACAGGTGGCTTAACTGGACTTCTTTGATTTGGATCTGCGCGCTGGCCGGGAAGATAAGGAGCTCGAAGACAACCCCTCACTTGATGTCCCGCAGTGCCACAGTACAAATAAAGTCCTCGCCTCATCCTACAGCTCTTCCAAATGTGACCTGGCTTCTTACAGAAGTGACAAGCCTGCTGGATCTGCCTCGGAGGCTGCTGCTGATCCTGCGATCTGGTCTTCGACGGCATCCTGAGGACAGACCGAAAGGAATCAATTAAGGTAATAGATACGATATCATCAAGGGAGGACAGTAAAAATTTCTAAAGGGAATGATCATTAAGAGTAGCATTATAAGATTCAGAATTTCCTAATTGTGATTGAGCATATTCTCGGCCTAATCCTAATTCCTAACGCAGGCTCGTAGCAATACTCTAAGCGAGCACCACTATGATATCGCTCTAAATGCGAATCTGGACCTGCATGGGCCACCACTAAAAATGTGTCACGACCCGCACCCGGAATTTGGGCCTGAGCCGTGGGTACGTCCAGCCTACACCGCAGCATCGGCGGTAGAACGCTGTCTAGGTCTCAAACATAACACATCCTGTCAATAGTCTCAACTCCATAAGGAGGACAATGATAATATAAATCCATAGTCTAATAATATACTCAATCACCAGCTATATGAAAGTAATTGGCACGATGAGAATGAGAATAAAGAGTTCTATCATAAGCCAACAAATAATAAATATATCACAAGTCCTGAGTCTAGATGTCCTCAAAAGTCACAAATAATAATACAACTCAATCTAGTCTAATACAATAATACATGAAAAGAATAGTCTAAGTGCAGGCAGGTAGGAACTCCTCTAGGATAGGCAACTCCTCTGGGATTTCTGGAGTGAAATCTCCCTCTAGTCCCGGGCCGTAGTGGGTGGGGCAAAAGTCCTCCAAGTCCTCTGAAAATATTATCCAGTCAGGATTGGAGCGAAGTACAAACACTAAACAGCAGTTTCAATTATGTTGACAAAAACTATAAAGCAGTGTAAGGAAATACAAGATGATATAAATACTGGAAATGTAGAGTACTGGAGAATATGAAATAAGCAAGGAAATATCTAGCAATGAACAAATAAATATGTGAATGCTAGAACAACTAATCTGAAATGAAGAAAAATCATCTGGCTAAGTGTTTGAAATATCAGTTTATTATGTGATCGGCTTGGGACAGATCAGGCTGGTTACATATGATTAGCTATGATTCTTTTAGGTCAGGATAACCATCTGGTTAGCTATGATGCATGTAGTGGTCAGGCTAATCATATATAACAACTATGAAGCATGTAATTGTCAGGCCGCACCCGACGTGAGATGTGGGGTGAGCTATGATGCATGTATAGTTAGGATATGATCACATAATCTACTAATAGTTCCCCATCCCCAGCTAGCACGGTGGATTCCAATCAAGACTCCTCATGACAAGGATCTAGGGTGCTAACCCGTGTATCCACAGTGTCAGAATTAAGTATGTAATACAACTAGATTTATAGAAGTAATCAACAAAAGCGAAAACTGTCAGAGAATGTACTCGCCTGTGGTCCCGAGGAAGGTGCGAGGGTCAATGTCCAAGGTGAAATCACAGTGACCTATTTGAGGAATAAATGTCAAAATACTGAAATAAAGGAAATAACATGTTTAACTAATTAAATATGAGGCTTCTAGGTCATGACTCAGTCTATACTAGGTTTACCCATGGTTAACTAGATCATTACCTCACTTTACTAAGTTGTCTAGATTATTCTAAGTATACTAGTTAGTATTAGTGAATACTAGCTAATACTAGCTAATACTAGTTAGTACTAACTGTAAAACTTATCCTAGTGTACTAACTTACCTTATCTTGAGACTAGAGATACTTGACTAAAGTACACTACTTATCAACTTAATTTGCTATTACAGGACTATTACCCAATATCACTAACAAACACTCTTGGGTATTCACACTTACCATACTGCCCCTAACCATCTGATACATTGTTATCTCTGATACTGAACTGTCACCCACACCCCATACTGATACAGTTTGAAAATATTTAGGCTACACATACATGGCTTAATCTCTGGTACACCTTATGTGACTACTTGGCAGGATCAATCAGCTAGTCTCACACAACAGGAAAACCAACTGAACAAATTACTCAAAGTAGGAAAACATCCCTCATGATCACTACATTTAGATGTAACTAAATAGGATACTCAAGTAGCCAAAACTCCTATTTACTGATACACACAGTGTCAATTTCTGGGACAAGCATGTAGCTACTGACAGGATCAACCAAGTAACACCCTCACTGAATTTAACTCTAACAGGAAAGCAGAACTCACACTAATCTTCTCACTGCTAGACACACACATTGTAACACTCATACAGAGATACACTCACAGGTATTCACACATAGGAACACACACAGGTACCTAACACACTGATACTTAACACCCATAAGCCTATTTCCTATACTGCACTCACAAGGAAACCCGACTCCAACAGACTGATACTTAGTTTCCCAGCTAGCACCTACACATCACAGGAACTCACACACACACAGGTACTAGCACACACACACAGGTACTAGCACACACACTGATCTCAGGTATACACACTGGGACTAACACACTGATACTTAGACAGTTCACTGGGACACACAGACACACTCTAGGACTAATACACAGGCACATAGGTTCTCACACTGATCACCACACACACAGGGACAACTCACACAGGCATGCTGAATTGAACTCCTCACTGATACTTAAACTCGCCTGAACTCAGCCACACATCTACACTAAAACCTTTCCTGAAACACAGTACACATTGTACACCATTGGCACAGACACACACACACACATAGGTTCTGATACACACAGACACTCAGGTTCACTCACACACAGGTTCACACAAACACTCTAAGACTAACACTGACTGAGACACTCACACACAAAGGTACACACAGACTGATTTCACAGTTAACTCACTAATTCACAGACACACACAGGAACAACTCACACAGGCATGCTGAATTGAACTCCTCACTGATACTTAAACTCACCTGAACTTAGCCACACATCTACACTAAAACCTTTCCTGAAACACAGTACACATTGTACACCATTGGCACAGACACACACACACACATAGGTTCTGATACACACAGACACTCAGGTTCACTCACACACAGGTTCACATAAACACTCTAGGACTAACACTGACTGAGACACTCACACACACAGGTACACAGACTGATTTCACAGTTAACTCACTGATGCACAGACACACACAGTCACAGATATACACATACACAGGTTCTACTCACTGGCACACAGGAACACACACTGGTATCACACAGGCACGGGTACACACACTGATACAGGTATTCACTCACTGATCTACACTGATACACAGCCCTAACACACCTACACACAAACTCACACTGCTACTGGTACATACAACCTGGGACACACTGAGACACACTGACACTGGTTCACTCATACACTCTCAGTCTACATGCATCTCACATACATCCCGACTTAACACAGTAACCTCAACCCTAAAAAGATACACCCAGTACCCATAATACCCGACTGCAGAAAACTTAGACACAATCTCCCTACCGTGTCCGATACACTGAGACACGGGGACTCAAAAACCCATATTGGACAGAAAAACCAAACACACATCAACATACCCCGACTGTGCACACAGTATACACAAACACCCGACTGTGCACACAGGTTTTTCCCCCAAACCTGATTTCTACCTCGAGAACTCCAGAACCTAAATCCAAATCCCTAGAAACCGAGATCTAGGCTATAGATAGGAGACATAATCATGCATACTAGTAAACCCCTAGGATTAGGGTTAACAAAATTGGGGAAAATCAAACGTAGGTCACCAAAACCCAAATTTCTCCTAGGTCCTCATGTAGAACCCTAGAAATCGAAATCTATACAGTATGGGGGTTTCCTAATGGCCAACTACAACAGAAAAACAGAATTGAATAGGTAAAAATCGGATTCTCACCTATTGGGAGATGGTTTCCCAATGGAGGTTCTCCTTCTCCAAGTCTTCTTGGTCCAAGCTCCTTGTTTCCCCTTTGATGGAGGAGGAAGGTGAATTCCTAGGGTTTGATTCCGAAATTTGGGGGTGAGGGAAAGGTTTTTCTTTAATGGAGGCTAGGGTTAGGTTTCTTCATGAAGGAAAAGAGTTGAGGGAGGCTCCCCTTCATTATATAGGCTAGGGTTAGGGTTTCAAATGTAAGGTATTTGTTAACCCTCCATGTTAAGTCATGAAGAATTAATTAACTAAGGTTTAGTCATCTCTAGGGTTTGACCTAATGAGTTTCTAGGGTTTAACCTAAAACCAAACCTCAAGAACATCACATAATTATTCAATAAAACTCATCATATTAATTATTTGCATAATTAAATTAAACAGGGGAAATTATACTAATGTCCTAAACTGGAAATGTGGTAGTGACAACAACGCCCATTAGGAAAAGCATTCATGTTCCTCCGGTACGGATGATCCTTCGGCAGAAATTATCGATGACAATCGAAGAAGCACGGTTTGCCTCCGTGTTTCAAACGGAAAGCCTTAGTACAGTCCATGCAATACGGACATGAGAGACGACCATGGGTGCTCCATCCCGATAATATTCCATAGGCCGAAAATCGTTGATGGTCCACATAAGTGTTGCCCTCATCTGAAAATTCTGCTTTCTAGAAATATCGTACGTGTTGGCACCTAATTCCCACAGCTGATTCAACTCATCTATCAAAGGCTATAAATATACATCGATATTCCTCTTCGGATTGTTCGAACCCGGGATAATAACGGTTAGGAACTTATACGGAGTCTTCATGCACATCCAAGGCGGTAGATTGTACGGAGTGACGATCATAGGCCAACATGAATACTGGGAGCCCAAAAGTCCGAATAGGGTAAAACCGTCAGAGGAGAGCCTCAATCTGACATTACGCAGATCCGAAACAAAATCTGGATACTCTCGATCAAAGTGCTTCCATGTTTCTCCATTAGATGGATAATCCAATACTCCTTCGATCTATTTTTGCCTGTGCCAAGTCATATTTTCTGCAGTCTCCTTAACCATAAATAACCGCTGCAACCGCGGCGTTAAAGACAAGTAGTGCATCGAATCGGTAGGCTTCCTTGCACCGACAGACTTTCCTATAAGAATGGCCTTGTAGCGATCAGCACCACAGAATCTGCATGCATCTTCATCCTTGTCGTCTTTGTAGTACAATATGCACCCTTTGCGATATGCATCAATTTTATCGTATCCCATCCAGGGTGATCTCACCATCCTCTTAGATCGATAGAAGTCTTTAGGCAACTTTGCACCCTCGGGCAAGATCTCTATAATCAAATCGATCAATCGATTATAGCATTCTTGCGACATGATAAAATCGAACTTGATGCTCAATAATCTTGTAACCACCTCCAACGGTGAATGATCCTCACAACCAGGATATAGTGGAGTCCTTGCATTCTCCAGCAACTCCATAAACTTTGCAGCATCGGCATTCGGTGCCTCCTCAGCTGCATCATAATTTTCTGGATTAAAACTAGGTCCTGCCGCATCATAATTGTCCGGATTGAAACTAGGCTCCGCCGCATCAAAAACCATGTTCACCCACCCGTCGTCGTAAGCATCGTGGTCGTAGACATCCATATACGACTCCACATACGACTCTGACTCCGATGCTAGAGACACAAGTTCTCCGTACGCGGTCCACTGATAGTAATTTAGCGTGAAGCCCTTCGAGTACAAATGATATGTGACTTCCACTTCTGGATGATATTTTCTGTTGTGATATCTCATACACGGACACTTAATTTTGGTACCGTTCATGTACTTAGAGAACACCTTGGCGAACTGCAGGAACTGCTGTACACCCTCACTAAATTTATTTCGTACACCGCACATGTCATCAGGATAACGGTTGTACATCCACGAACAATGACGCAGATAGTAATTCATATCCATTTCTAGATACTTCTAACAAAATAACAATATGTATCCGATAAATCATTATATACAGTATGATTCTCTAAAGAAGAAGCTGACAATTAGTTGGCTAGGTAATCTATATTTGAAGTCACATAGAAGAAGCAAAGTAGGATATATATGATTATAATTGTGTATCACCGTCAAGAAGGGCCTACTACGTAAATTTATAGGCACAAGACAATAATAGGGGGGAGACAAATTGGTTGACACTTTATTCTTTTCCATTGTGCAAGAAACTTGAACTTTGCAGTTGGAACAGTTGTCAATCTACACAAAGTAGTCACATAATTATATGTAAGATATTGCCTATCCCTATCCCTATCCCTGCAGACAAGTTGCATGTAATATTGCTTATGTTTAATAAGTAGGTAGCTGCTAGTTGATAACTGATAAATAATTTGATATTAAGTATATAACTCATGTAATGTACTAATTAATATAGCTAGCAGGCCAGTTTGTAAAGTCAAAAATATTAAATTCTCTTCAAATCTAGGATAAGGCCAACTAACTACACTGTTGACTCAGCTATGAATTACAACATTAGTAACTAGTGCAAATTATACTGACTACTAACTGATGCTAGGAGTTTAATACTGATACTGAACTTCTAGCAACTGAATTAGTACTGTAACTGGGACTTGATACTGAGGTATGGCATAGGCTGATACTTGATACTGAGCTCTGGCATAGGCTTGATACTGATACTGGTTGATACTAAATCTCGAGTCTAAAGTATTTCACTTTGTACTTGATGAATTAGGCACACTGCACTGCACTTGAACACTTGGAACGATGCTGTTCTAGCATACTGATACTACATTGAATAGGAATGTATCAATACTTCCTCCTTATTTTGACTTTGCCTCAAGGTCAAAGTATGAATATGTTCTGATAAACTCATCATATGGGATCCAAGTAGCAGCATGGACATCCCCTTCTTTCCACTGAACCAAAAGGTCTATTACAGCTCTATTCCCTTTCTTGACAAGTTTTCTATCAAGGATTCAGTCAGGTTCTAATAAGGATTCCTCAGTATAATTTGGAACCCTAACCCCAGGTCAAAAACCCTAACCCTAACCCGAGGTAAAAAAACCTAACCCTAACCCCAGGTCAAAAACCCTAACCCTAACCCCAGGTCAAAAACCCTAACCCTAACCCTAACCCTAACCCTAGGTCCTGATCCCAGGTCGTGTCAGTTTTGGGTTAGGGCTGGTGTCACGCGTGTATGTGTATGTCATGTCAGTGTCAGTGTGTGTCATGTGTGTGTGTCGTGTCAGTGTCAGTGTCATGTGTGTCCTGTGTGTGTGTGTGTGAGAGAGAGAGAGAGAGAGAGAGAGAGAGAGTTAGGGTTTACCTAGAAGAGGAGAAGGAGGAGGAGGAGGGGGATGCCGGAGTACGCCGCTGTAGAGATGCCGGTCGCCGGAGAGGGGGGTGGGGGAAATCAAAATATTTTGAAATCTTTCGAAAAATTCGACAGATGGGGAAAATCAAAACTGATCCCTAATTAACGAAATTTTAGCGACGTTTAGCGACATCAAACAAAAACGTCGCTAAAATAAATATTTAGCGACATCACAGACGTCGCTAAACATGTTGCTAAATATTTTTAATATAAACGTCGCTAAATACGTCGCTAAACGTCGTTAAATTATAAAATTTAGCCACGTTTAGTGACCTAAGATAACTTATAGCGACTATTCTTTTAAAAAACTGAATTATAGTCGCTAAACGTCGCTATATGTCGCCAAACAACGACGTATAACGACGTTAATTTTCAGAGTCGCTGAATTAGCGACGTTTTAATTTACCGTCGCTAAAAAGGTCACTAATCCCGCAATTTTTAGTAGTGCACACACTAACATATATAAATACACCTATATATATATATATATCTATATAACCACACACTCACACACAAACACACACACTAACACACAAACACACTCAAACACACACACACAACCACACCAACACACGCACAACCACCCATATACATATAAATACACACACATATATATATATATATATATATATATATATATATATATATATATAATATAACTCAAAAACCCTAGTACACACTCTTCAAGGCTAAATCAACCTGCACACAAGCCCGAAACCTAGAAACCAAGTCGAAATGGCCATTTGGTCATTTTGACGAACACTTGGTTTGCGGCTTGCGATACCTCGTGAAACGCACACCAAACCAACTCGGAATCGACCCAAAATTTACCTACGAGTTCTAATCGATGTCTAGAACCTCAAACAAAATACTAACCCTTTGATTCTAGGTTTGTGGAAAAATTTTACATGCACGTGGAACCCACGACAAAGGAAAAACCCCCAAATCGCCCAAAAAGCCCAAAACTCTGCGATACGACCTAACATGTCCGAACGGGGATACGTACCTACCCTCAAGACACCCAAGCACGTCTACCTAGGTCCTTCTAACCTAGGGCAACACCCAAAATTGGGCCAATCTCGGATTTCACCCAAAATTGACACAAAACCTAATGTCAAAGTCTCCAAATACAACCAAACAAGTTCTAACTTCCTCCCACGGGTAGCCCTAACATCTAGTAAGGTTCTAAACTACTAATTACACTATATTAGAGTAATCACTAAGAGGAAAGTTATGGTTTACCTCTTGGGAGTTGAAATCCTAAGGTCAAAGTCTCCAAAACCCTAGAAATCACCACTCTCAAGCCTCCAAGCCAAGCCTCTACACCAAGTCTAGGCTCTACACACCTAGTTTAGGGGAAAATGGAAGGTTAGGGTTTGTATTTAAGAGGAAAGTAAATGAAAGAAGAGAAGGAAGGTGAGAACTTACTTGAAATTGAAGAAGTAAAGGAAGAAGTAAAGAAGAAAGAGAATGGAAAGTGAAAATGGAGAAGGAGAAATGAAATAAAAATGAAGGGGGGGGGGGTTATGGCCGGCCATGTAGGAAATTATAGGGTTGGGGTTTGGAACATAACCAAATGACCAAAATGCCCCTAAGTTAAGTCATCCAAAATAGGGTTTGGGTTTGGGGTTTCCTTAAACCATTCTAACTAATCCAAAATAACCCAGCTAGGTAATTAAAAATAAAATAACTATTCTACACCAATAAATAGGTCTGACAAGGGTGTTGGTTGGGTCTGACATGGGTCCACTATGGTCTGACATGGGTCCAGACTAGCCAAAACCCTAAAATAACTAATAAAAAATAATACAACCAACTAATTAAATATAAATACGATTATTTATGATCAATACACAATTTATCAAATTAAAATAAAAGAAAATCATATTTTCTAGAATTAGGTAGTGACAATCCTACTGTCCTTAAAATAATTTTGTCCTCGAAATTAAAAGACGAAACTAGGACAGGAATGCAAGGAAAAGAAAGAACCATACCTCAGGGCTCGAAAAGATAAGGGTATCGCTCGCGCATTTCATCCTCCCTCTCCCAGGTTGACTCACTTGGAGAGTGATGCCTCCACGCGACGCAAACCAAGGGAATAGTCTGGTTCCTAAACACCTTCTTTCGCCGATCCAGAATCTCCATCGGCTGCTCTGGATAGCTTAGAGTAGGGCCCACCACGATCTCTGAGTGATCCAATACGTGAATGGGATCCGCCACGTACCGTCTCAACTGTGACACGAGGAACACATCATGAACTCCCTCTAGCGTAGGTGACAAATCTAGCCTATACGCCACAGCGCCGACCCTCTCAAGGATGCTGAAGGGTCTAACAAAACGTGGGCTAAGCTTCCCGCCTCCACCGAAGCGAATAGAGCCCCGCGTCGAAGAAATCCTCAGGAACACCAGATCACCATCCTAGCCCAAACAAGGTCTCAACACTTAATCTAAAACAAGCAATCACAAGAAAACACAAGAACAAAATCTAAATTCTAAGTTATACCTCAAACTCCAAAGGTCTTCGGTGGCTATCGGCCCAATGTCGCTGCCTGTCCTGCGCCACCCGAAGCCTATCTCTAATGAGTTTGACCTTCTCCGCCGTATCCATCACTATCTCTGGGCTAAGCAAAGCTCTCTCGCCTACATCATCCTATGATAACGGAGTACAATACCTCCGTCCATACAACGCCTCGAATGGTGATATCTCGATACTGGCTTGGTAGCTGTTGTTGTAAGCAAACTCTACCAAGTGCAAGTGGTCCTCCCATGAGCCTCTGAAATCCAGAACATAAGTGCAAAGCATGTCCTCGAGGGTCTGAATGGTCCTCTCTGACTGACCGTCTGTCTACGGGTGATATGCAGTACTAAACTTGAGCTGGGTGCCCAAGCTAGCCTGCAGACTCCTCCAGAAATGTGAAGTAAAGCGACTGTCCCAGTCTGATACTATGCTCACAGGAACTCCATACAGTCTGACTATCTGGCGCACATATATCTCTGCTAGTCTCTCTGTAGATGTACCCACTTTGAATGGTAGAAAGTGGACCGATTTGGTCAACCTGTCTACGATGAACCAAATCGCATCATTCCCTCCTAGAGAATGGGGAAGCCCAGAAACAAAATCCATGGTCACGTGCTCCCATTTCTACTCCAGAATGAGTAACGGCTGGAGCAACCCTCCTGGCCTCTGCCTCTCCGCCTTCACTTGCTGGCACACTAAGCACCGGGATACGATTCGCGCTACCTCCCGCTTCATCCCGTACCACCATACATGCTCTCTCAGATCTCTATACATCTTGTTGGCACCTTGATGCATAGAGTACTGGGATCGATGCGCCTCCTAAAGAACCTCCTCGTGCAATGACCCACTCGGCATACACAACCTGGTACCATGCCGCAATAAACCATCATCAGCAATGGTGAAGTCATCTGATACTCCAATCTGAACCTGTGCCCTGATGCTCCTCAGGGACCCATCCTCAAACTGTGTAGTCCTAATCCGGTCTATCAACTCTGACTGAATCTGCAGTCCCCACATCTGTATCTCAACTCCAGGCACTATCACCTCAATGCCCAAGCTCTCTAAATCTGCTAGAAAATAATGATCTTTAGTCAGGCACATAGCTATCGGATACCTGCTCAGTGCATCCGCAACTATGTTTGCCTTCCCTGGATGGTACTGCAACAATATGTCAAAGTCTTTCATCAACTCCAACTATCTTCTCTGCCTCATGTTCAATACTTTTTGGGTAAACACATACTTCAAGCTCTTGTGGTCAGAGAAAATCTCCATACGCTCTTCGTATAAATAGTATTTCCATAACTTCAGAGCAAAGATGACTGCTGCCAACTCCAAATCGTGGGTAGGGTAGTTCTTCTTATGAGGACGTAATTGCTTGGAATCATAGGCAATCACCCTCCCATTCTGCTACAACACACAACCCAGTCCCTTCCCCGATGCATCACTATAGATAGTAAATCCTCCAAACCCTAATGGCAACGTCAATACTGGAGCTATCGTCAACCTCCTCTTCCGCTCATCAAAGGCGACCTGACACTCCTCTGACCAAACAAACTCTACGTCCTTCTGGGTCAGCCTAGACAATGGCTCCGCAATCCGGGAAAAATCCTGAATAAATCTCCTGTAGTAACCTGCCAGCCCCAGGAAACTCCTGACCTCTGCTACTGAACTCGGAGCACTCCATGCCTCAACTGCCATGATCTTCCTAGGATCCACCGAGATACCCTCTCCTGTCACCACATGACCAAGGAATTTAACCTTGTCAAGGAAGAACTCACACTTCGAAAGCTTTCCATAAAGCTTCTCCTTTCTGAGAGTCTCCAGCACTATCCTCAGATGCTCCTCATGCTCCTCTAGGGTCTTCGAATACACCAAGATGTCATCTATAAACACCACCACAAACCTGTCCAAATGCTGATGGAATACCTTGTTCATCAGATTTATGAATACTACCGGGGCATTAGTCAACCCAAACGGCATCACCATGAACTCATACTTTCCATACCTGGTCCGAAAAGATGTCTTCGGAATATCCTCCCTCCTGACCTTCACCTGGTGGTAGCCTGTCCTCAGATCAATCCTGGAAAACACCCTTGCTCCACTCAATTGGTCAAAGAGATCATCAATATGCGACAGCGGATACTTGTTCTTGATTGTGAGGTTGTTCAGAGCCCTGTGGTCGATACACATCCGTATCGACCCATCCTTCTTCGGCACAAAAAGTACCGGAGCACCCCATAGATAAGAACTAGATCTGATAAATTCCTTGTCCTGAAGCTTATCCACCTACTTCTTCAACTCTACCAGCTCATTGTTGCTGACTCTATAGATGTGCTGGGATATCGGCTCAGCGCCTGGCACCAAGTCTATAGAGAACTCCACATCTCTGTCCGGAGGTGTACAAGCATAAAAAATACGCTAGGGAATTATACACGTAAAACCCCCAACATGCATGAAACCCGCATAAAACAGAGCCCCAGTGGTGTGTGGCATAAAATATGACTGCAGAGCCATTGGCGTACAACAGAGCTTCAATGCTATTCAGCATAAAACATAGCTCCAGACCAACCCGCGTAAAGCAGTACTTTCAGATTGCTTTTGTCACTACCACATTCCGAAAACAGGGGTATTTTCGAATTTTTTAATATTTAATATTATTATAGTTATAATTAATTAATTGCATAATAGTATATTGATTTAAATAATTATTATGTGTGATGTGCAGAGTTATTATTTATTTTAGCTAGCAGACTAGACCTAGAAGTCCAGTAGACGAACCCCTGTCCGAATTATAGAATTCGGGATTTTTATTATTTTTTCTAGAAATTAATATTTGGAGATTGTAATTAATTACTGTATTTTATTTAATATTTGCGCATTGCCTTTGCTTCGATATTTGGAGCACTATCCAGACTTTTGTCTTCCAACAAATTTCACCATCTTGCCCTAGACATGCCCGCCTTCAATTCTGCTATTTTTGCAACTCATAATTTTGCTCCCTGTGCATTGTTTCTAGCCGCACAAAAATCGTCGCGGACGTTTATTTTAATTTCCTATTTTTGTATCGTTGTGCGTTCCAATCGAAAATTGGAGGCCATCTTGACCTATTTTTCGTGCGGCCCAAATTAGGGAAATATTCTGTTCTGAGTCTTCTTCATTATTGGTATTGATGACCTGACCTGATTTTGGCTCCATGTACTCCTAATTAATTGTTGAACACAACTTGTATTTATTTCTATTTAAATTGAGGATACTATTTTATCTGATTTTAAAATCTCAATTTAATTCCAGTGCCCTGCAAATTCAGCCCATACCCATCTTACAGCGTCCCCTGACCCTACAAAATATCGGACCCCGAATCGCCCGCCCTATTTTCGTCATTTTATGTGTTTGTGCAATTTCCCAAATTTAAGGGGACTAAATTGCAAATTGGCATTTTGTGCCAACACTCAATTATTTTTAACCAATGAGGAATCCTTAATTATTTAATTAAACCTCACCTTTATTTTCCACATGAATTAAATTCCTCATGTTCCATCCTAGCCACTCATTTAAGTGGGTCAAATCCTCACCCTACATCACACCCTCTCTCATCCTATTTAATATCATGTCACCCTCAAACCCTAATCCCTAGAACCTAGAAAACAACACCCCCTCACAAGTCTCCTCCCTCTCTCCTACGTTGTAAAATTCTTCTCCTTCCTTTCTTCTTCTTCTCTTTTCTTTTCTCCTTCTCTTCTCCTTCTTCTTCCTCTTCTCTTTTATTTTGATTTTTGAAATATAAGAGAGGGGGGGAACCCTGTTCACCGAGACCCCGGCCGAACTCTGATCCCGACCCCGACCCGGCCTGCGCTCCGGTCGTCGTCCCCCGCTGCACTCCGGCCGGCGGTTGCTGCCTCTCCTCGACTCTCCCATCATCACCACCACCTATCTCCACCACCATCACCAACTATCACCACCACCATTCATCAAAACCACCACCATCATCCACCATTACTCCCCGCCGGCCGAGCCCTCCGGCCCGGCTGTCCTACAGCCCGGCGGTAAGTCCCTCCCGCTGCTCCCCTCTGCGATCCCTTTGCGGCCAACTCCGGCGCCGGCGGCGCTGCACATCCCCGCTACCCCGGCTGCCACTCCCCCATCCGACCTCTCCCTGTGCTCCAGCCCCGATCCCTCGGCGGCCGAGTCCCCATAGCCCGCTGCTGCCCGGCCGAGACCCGCTCCCTCTGCAGATCAGTCCGGCGGCGCTGCCGATCTCCGGCGGCCCTCTGGTCCGGCGGCCGTGCTCCGGCAAGCCTCTGTAAGTCTCCTTCTTCCCCTTCTTTCTTTATATATATATATATATATATATATATATATAAGTATATGTATATATATGTATATATATACATACATGATAATTAGTGTAATTAATTGTATAATAAATATAAGGTTTGTATGTATTTAAATAAATAGTATAAATATGTATTTAATTTAATAGTATATATAATATTGGTATATATATAATTTGTATAAGCTAGTATATGTATTTGTATATAATTAGTATATATATATGTTTAATAACTATTTATTTAATATGTATAGTATACCTATATACATTAGTATATGAATGCAATATGTACAAGTATTATTTTTAATAAATATTAGCATATAAATAAGTATATCAATTATTTTTATTAAATTATATAATTAAGTATGTATCTAATTAATGTTTTAAATACATAAATATGTATAGCATTTGTAAATTAATGTATATGAAATTATGTAATTTAAATTAACGTTTAACAGTATATGTATACGTACGGTATTAATTTAATGTTTAATATATGTGTATGCATGAAATTGGTTATTTTCATATAGTCATAAATATGTAAATGTATATTCTTTATTAATATTTAATTGTAAATTATAGTATGTATAATTAAATGCATATGAATAAGTATATTAACTATTTTTATTAAATCATATATTTGAGTATGTACCAAATTAATATTTAAAATACATAATGTATAGAATATATAAAATGTATTAGTAAGTTAATGTATATAATAAATGTGTATGTTAATATATATATAATTTAATATATATGTATATGTATATATTTAATTAATGTATGTAAGTATATGTATTTAATTTAATTTGTATATATAAATGTATATATACGTTGGTTTATTTTATGGCTTTTATTTACTGAAAAGTATACTAGTATGATTTAATTTAGCATAGGTATATCATTTATTTTGTTAATAAATTGAATAAGTAGGTATTTAAATTAATGCACATGTATTATATATGAGTTTTAATGTTTTATATATATATAATGTAATTGGTATATGTATACTCTAGTATGTGTGTATACTGGTATATAGTATATATATATATTTTTTATTTGGTAATGATACATACATATAGATATAACCAAGGTATTTTCCACTAAAACATATAAACGTATATTTCTGGTATCAATGTATATATGTAAAGTTATATTTTCGTATTGGTGTATATATATTTTGTATAAAATCTTAGCATATTTTTAATATATATACATATATTTTGTATACATATTTAATTTGATGTATATATATATTGTAAGTGCATATGTTAATTAAGATGTGTATAATTATGTATCTAGCTACTGGGTGACCAGTATCCTACCTAGAGAAGGCCCTGAATTCAGTGTTTTAGACTGTATGTTAGGGTAGCATCTGATGCAAATGTTATATTGTGTTATGTCTATAGGACTGTTGGTTACCCAGGGGATACTCTGGAACAGGACACCAATAAATACCAGCTAAGGACCAAGGCAAGTACATTCTCTGATAATTTCCAATTCTTGATAATTGCTATAAGTTCAATGATCTTGAAATGTTACAACTGAATCTTTGACACTGTGTTACACGGACTGGTATAGCTTGGATCTGCAGTCATGAGATGTTACCTTGATTATCGTATTGACATTGTACACGACATGTATATTTAGACATTGTACATGATAGACTTGACTTGTTCGTGTATCGTGACGTGTCATGGTTGGATCCACAGTACTAGTTGGGGGCGGGGAAGTAGTTAGTAAGAAATGTGATCATAACCTCTTATTGTAGTATATAAAATTGTAAGTGTTAATCATGCTCTTCACCCATGATTAGCCAGGCCCTGTAGCTACTGTACATGTTCCCAAGCCGATCACATTTCGAAACTACTATTTCAAACACCTAGAATAGATTACAGTTCTCTATCTTTAATCATATACTACATCACCCGTATATGATACTGTACCGTGTTCTTCCATTTTTATACATGCATTGACTGTATCATATTACATTGCCTGTCTCTTTACATTGCCTGTCTCTCTTAAACTGTCATTACATTTCTTCTCAGTAGCTAGCATAACATGTTTTATTGTATTATAGACATTATCAATTAATGGAACTGTTATTTGAGATTGTGCTTTGCTCCTTCCTGACTGGAAATATTTTTCCAGACTATGCCTTAGAGGACCGCTGTCCGACACTTTATGGACTATGGTGAGTAGCTGCAGACTTAGTAGTTAGCTGTGATTCTGGAAGGTCTAGACGGAATTACTATTTTTAGTTAGTTCTTTTAACAGTCTATTTGGTACCGGATTTGTCTCCGGCATTTTGATGATTCTTGGATATTGTTAAGTTAAGTTATTTCTTGTGGACTTGTGTTGTGTTTAATTTAGACTTCTGTTTCGAAATCTTATCGTGCTGTAATCCTGTGATTGAGTATATGTTCATCTATTTGTGTCATCCGTGCCTCCTAATGGAGTTTGGATATTTGCGTGACATTAGTTAGATAGTATCAATACCTAGACAGCGTTCTACCGCCGATGCTGCGGCGTAGGCTGGACGTACCCACGCACTCGTGCCCTAAACCGGGTGCGGGTCGTGACACGTTTTTAGTGGTGGCCCATGCAGGTCAGACTTCGCGAGTTGTGCGATGTCGTAGTAGTGTGACATCCTTGTTATACTACTGCGTGCCTGCTATAAAATCTAGGACATAGGATACTAGGACGAGAGCAAATACTCAATCACAATTCCTTGAGAGATTCCTGGGATGACCCCTGAGAATCTTGTCAAAACTTCCAATTTACAATCATTCCCTTGTTCTATCCATTCTCACTTGTTGATATTGATTTGATTATTAAGGTATTAAAGTAGGATTTTTTTGCTTCATTATAGAGTTGATTTCATATTAAGATGAATTTATAGACTGATTTATAGTATTATTTGATGATGCCGTCAATGAGGACAGTGAAAATGATTAAACATTAAGCTAGTGGACTACAGAAGGTGAATTTAATTTTAATGAAAGACTGAAAAATGAATTTCAAATTTTAGGATTCTAAGAAGATTGAGAGTGTTATAAAAAAAAAAAAATTTTATTTTAAAGATTTCAATGAATTGCAAAAATTTTGAAATATGAGGAGTTGAAATATTGTTATTAAAATTTTATTTTGAGGATTCAGATTCGATTCAATAAACCTAGACAAGTCTGTAAGGATCTTTAAGGTGATTAAATTTTCACTTCAGTATTTAGATAATTGACCTTGAGGAAAGTATATGCATTTTTAAAAAAATTTATTCGAGGGGTTATTTCGAGGAATTTTATTTGAGGATAGGATTTTATAGTGGGAGAGATACATTAGTATACAATAGATGAGATGCACGTGTATAAGGATCGGTTGGCTTGAGTATGATTGAGAATTCACTGCAAACTGACTTGGGTGATCATCAAGGGTTGTACTAGAAAGTGCAGTACTTAGTATAGTGTATTGAAATTGATATGCATTGAGTGATAAGATTAACTAGTATCAGCGATTGCAGTAGGTAAGGAAGCTAGCAGTGAGTGTGCTTGTGATAGAACTGTGATACCTAGGGGATAGAAGTATCAAACCTTGGATGCATCTTGACCTGTGCAATCACAACTAGGGTTTATTTCCAATCTATCTATCTATTTATCTTGAATGTTGCTTCTTTAGAACTGTACTGTCCTCCCTTGATGATATCGCATTTTACCCTAATTGATTCTTTGGGATCTGTCTTCAGGATGTCGCCGCAGACAAGGTCTATGAGAGCGGGAACATCAGCTTTAGAGGGGTCTGCCACCTCTCCACCTGATGGACAGACATCCGTAGTTCCTCCTACATCTCCAATGCACGTAGGTGATCCTCCTCCTCCACCTGTTAAGAGGATAGCCACAGCTGTAACAGACAACCTTCCTCCTCCATCAACTCCGATTCCCGGAAGTTTGCCCATTGACGGAACTCAGATGTTTACCTTGATCCAAGGCATGGTAGATGCCCAGAGAGTAACGGCAGACGCTCAGCGAGTTCAAGCTGAGGCTCAGAAGGTGCAAGCAGAAGCGTACCAGGCACAAACCGAGCTGATGAAAGAAAACATGGAGAATGCTCATCAAGTGACTCTCCAAGCTTTGGAGAAAGGAGCACAGTACCAGCAGTTTTCTGGCCAGCAACAGCAGAGATCAGGCACTATAGTGGATTTCAAAAGGATGATGCCTCGAGAGTTCAAAGGCACCGAAGGGATACTCTACGCTGACGACTGGCTAGAGGATATAGAGAGAAGCTTGCGATTGACCCAGATTCCGGAAAACTTGAAGATAGAAGCCGCTGGCAGTCAGATGTTCGATATCGCACTCACGTGGTATCGCACGGAGCCGAGAATTACTGCGCAAGGACTTACTTGGGAGACCTTCAAGGAACTCTTCAAGGAGAAGTTCTTTCCCGACGTGGCATTGGGAACCTTGGAAAGTCAGTTTCATGACTTAGTTCAAGGAAACATGTCGGTCGACGAGTACGCTGCGGAATTCTGTAGATTGAGCCGTTTTGCATCGTCTATGATTCGGGACCCAGGAGATCGAGCCCGGAAATTTAGAAAGGGACTGACAAGAGAGATTAAGTCGCGCACTTCTGGTCGTCGTACCGCTACCTTTGAGGCTATATTGATGGATGCTCAGGTTGCAGAAGAGGACCTGGATCTCAGACCTAAGAGGAGTCACAATACTTTTGGAGATACGAATGATAGCGCAAGACCGGCCAAGCATCCCCGTATTCAGCACCAACAGGAGTACCAAGTACCATTTCATATTCAGCAACAACCATGGACATTTCAGCATCCACCGCAGTACCTAGCACCAGTTCCTATCCAGCGACAGCCCTGGGCATTTCAGTATCGACAGCAGTACCCGGCACCAGTTCCTGTACAGCAGGATCAACGAACTTGTCACTTCTGTAAGAAGCCAGGTCACCTTTGGGAGAGCTGTAGAATGAGGCTAGGACTTTGTTTGCACTGTGGCGCTGCGGGACATCGAGTAAGGGATTGTCTTCGAGTCCCTCATCTTCTCAGCCAACACGCAGCTTCAGACTATAGAGATCCAGTTAGGCTACCTGTGGAACCGTACATTGCTCAGTACCTGCAAAGGGAACCACCCCAGCAGGACAGGCATTTGCGATGACGGTCGAGGAGACCGATACTGCAGGTAATGTGTTAGCAGTTTCTGTTCTTTCCTTTATTCTGTTCCTATCTATTTGATTGATTGATTGCTTAGTACCATAGTTCGTATGCATGATTCTTTGTTATAATGTAGTTAGTAGTACACCCTGATACATGGACTGCAACACCCTAACAAATGAGACCATAACCATGTATGTTCCCCCTAGATTGTATGTGGTATGACTATAGGTAGAATTTCCTTAGACCGTGATTCTTGGTGTTGACTGAAGTGAAGATTCATAAAGGAGTTATGACTTGACAGGAGGAACAAGATGATAAAATTTGGGGATAATTATTGATTTAAATAAATGGTTAAGAAATTTACATGGCATAATTGGAGGTTTATTAATTCCAGGAAAGATTTTGACATGTTTAAATTGGTTATTAATTTGGAAATTTTGGGAGATTTATCAATGTATTTATTTAATCGCAAGTTATGAATTTTTGAACTTTATAATTGGATGTAACAATTGGAGAATCCTTAAATATCATATTATTGAGTATTTTGAGGAGTGGATATTAAAATTTCGGGTACTGAATTATTAACTCAAAAAACTTTCAGGAAATTTTTAATAAAAAGGGACTTTGATTCTATGTCGAGGATTTCACAGGAATACAGATAATTTCAGATTTTTGAAATTGTGAAAAGACCTTGTGGATTATTCGTGGTTGATGAGTTTAATGGAGGGAATAATAATGTGTATGATTAAATGCTAATATGAGGATTTTAAATTTCGAGGACGAAATTCTTTTAAGGTGGGTAGACTTGTCACTACCACATTCCGAAAACAGGGGTATTTTCGAATTTTTTTAATATTTAATATTATTATAGTTATAATTAATTAATTGCATAATAGTATATTGATTTAAATAATTATTATGTGTGATGTGCAGAGTTATTATTTATTTTAGCTAGCAGACTAGACCTAGAAGTCCAGTAGACGAACCCCTGTCCGAATTATAGAATTCGGGATTTTTATTATTTTTTCTAGAAATTAATATTTGGAGATTGTAATTAATTACTGTATTTTATTTAATATTTTGCGCATTGCCTTTGCTTCGATATTTGGAGCACTATCCAGACTTTTGTCTTCCAACAAATTTCACCATCTTGCCCTAGACATGCCCGCCTTCAATTCTGCTATTTTTGCAACTCATAATTTTGCTCCCTGTGCATTGTTTCTAGCCGCACAAAAATCGTCGCGGACGTTTATTTTAATTTCCTATTTTTGTATCGTTGTGCGTTCCAATCGAAAATTGGAGGCCATCTTGACCTATTTTTCGTGCGGCCCAAATTAGGAAAATATTCTGTTCTGAGTCTTCTTCATTATTGGTATTGATGACCTGACCTGATTTTGGCTCCATGTACTCCTAATTAATTGTTGAACACAACTTGTATTTATTTCTATTTAAATTGAGGATACTATTTTATCTGATTTTAAAATCTCAATTTAATTCCAGTGCCCTGCAAATTCAGCCCATACCCATCTTACAGCGTCCCCTGACCCTACAAAATATCGGACCCCGAATCGCCCGCCCTATTTTCGTCATTTTATGTGTTTGTGCAATTTCCCAAATTTAAGGGGACTAAATTGCAAATTGGCATTTTGTGCCAACACTCAATTATTTTTAACCAATGAGGAATCCTTAATTATTTAATTAAACCTCACCTTTATTTTCCACATGAATTAAATTCCTCATGTTCCATCCTAGCCACTCATTTAAGTGGGTCAAATCCTCACCCTACATCACACCCTCTCTCATCCTATTTAATATCATGTCACCCTCAAACCCTAATCCCTAGAACCTAGAAAACAACACCCCCTCACAAGTCTCCTCCCTCTCTCCTACGTTGTAAAATTCTTCTCCTTCCTTTCTTCTTCTTCTCTTTTCTTTTCTCCTTCTCTTCTCCTTCTTCTTCCTCTTCTCTTTTATTTTGATTTTTGAAATATAAGAGAGGGGGGGAACCCTGTTCACCGAGACCCCGGCCGAACTCTGATCCCGACCCCGACCCGGCCTGCGCTCCGGTCGTCGTCCCCCGCTGCACTCCGGCCGGCGGCTGCTGCCTCTCCTCGACTCTCCCATCATCACCACCACCTATCTCCACCACCATCACCAACTATCACCACCACCATTCATCAAAACCACCACCATCATCCACCATTACTCCCCGCCGGCCGAGCCCTCCGGCCCGGCTGTCCTACAGCCCGGCGGCAAGTCCCTCCCGCTGCTCCCCTCTGCGATCCCTCGGCGGCCAACTCCGGCGCCGGCGGCGCTGCACATCCCCGCTACCCCGGCTGCCACTCCCCCATCCGACCTCTCCCTGTGCTCCAGCCCCGATCCCTCGGCGGCCGAGTCCCCATAGCCCGCTGCTGCCCGGCCGAGACCCGCTCCCTCTGCAGATCAGTCCGGCGGCGCTGCCGATCTCCGGCGGCCCTCTGGTCCGGCGGCCGTGCTCCGGCAAGCCTCTGTAAGTCTCCTTCTTCCCCTTCTTTCTTTATATATATATATATATATATATATATAAGTATATGTATATATATGTATATATATACATACATGATAATTAGTGTAATTAATTGTATAATAAATATAAGGTATTGTATGTATTTAAATAAATAGTATAAATATGTATTTAATTTAATAGTATATATAATATTGGTATATATATAATTTGTATAAGCTAGTATATGTATTTGTATATAATTAGTATATATATATGTTTAATAACTATTTATTTAATATGTATAGTATACCTATATACATTAGTATATGAATGCAATATGTACAAGTATTATTTTTAATAAATATTAGCATATAAATAAGTATATCAATTATTTTTATTAAATTATATAATTAAGTATGTATCTAATTAATGTTTTAAATACATAAATATGTATAGCATTTGTAAATTAATGTATATGAAATTATGTAATTTAAATTAACGTTTAACAGTATATGTATACGTACGGTATTAATTTAATGTTTAATATATGTGTATGCATGAAATTGGTTATTTTCATATAGTCATAAATATGTAAATGTATATTCTTTATTAATATTTAATTGTAAATTATAGTATGTATAATTAAATGCATATGAATAAGTATATTAACTATTTTTATTAAATCATATATTTGAGTATGTACCAAATTAATATTTAAAATACATAATGTATAGAATATATAAAATGTATTAGTAAGTTAATGTATATAATAAATGTGTATGTTAATATATATATAATTTAATATATATGTATATGTATATATTTAATTAATGTATGTAAGTATATGTATTTAATTTAATTTGTATATATAAATGTATATATACGTTGGTTTATTTTATGGCTTTTATTTACTGAAAAGTATACTAGTATGATTTAAATTAGCATAGGTATATCATTTATTTTGTTAATAAATTGAATAAGTAGGTATTTAAATTAATGCACATGTATTATATATGAGTTTTAATGTTATATATATATATAATGTAATTGGTATATGTATACTCTAGTATGTGTGTATACTGGTATATAGTATATATATATATATTTTATTTGGTAATGATACATACATATAGATATAACCAAGGTATTTTCCACTAAAACATATAAACGTATATTTCTGGTATCAATGTATATATGTAAAGTTATATTTTCGTATTGGTGTATATATATTTTGTATAAAATCTTAGCATATTTTTAATATATATACATATATTTTGTATACATATTTAATTTGATGTATATATATATTGTAAGTGCATATGTTAATTAAGATGTGTATAATTATGTATCTAGCTACTGGGGTGACCAGTATCCTACCTAGAGAAGGCCCTGAATTCAGTGTTTTAGACTGTATGTTAGGGTAGCATCTGATGCAAATGTTATATTGTGTTATGTCTATAGGACTGTTGGTTACCCAGGGGATACTCTGGAACAGGACACCAATAAATACCAGCTAAGGACCAAGGCAAGTACATTCTCTGATAATTTCCAATTCTTGATAATTGCTATAAGTTCAATGATCTTGAAATGTTACAACTGAATCTTTGACACTGTGTTACACGGACTGGTATAGCTTGGATCTGCAGTCATGAGGTTACCTTGATTATCGTATTGACATTGTACACGACATGTATATTTAGACATTGTACATGATAGACTTGACTTGTTCGTGTATCGTGACGTGTCATGGTTGGATCCACAGTACTAGTTGGGGGCGGGGAAGTAGTTAGTAAGAAATGTGATCATAACCTCTTATTGTAGTATATAAAATTGTAAGTGTTAATCATGCTCTTCACCCATGATTAGCCAGGCCCTGTAGCTACTGTACATGTTCCCAAGCCGATCACATATTTCGAAACTACTATTTCAAACACCTAGAATAGATTACAGTTCTCTATCTTTAATCATATACTACATCACCCGTATATGATATTGTACCGTGTTCTTCCATTTTTATACATGCATTGACTGTATCATATTACATTGCCTGTCTCTTTACATTGCCTGTCTCTCTTAAACTGTCATTACATTTCTTCTCAGTAGCTAGCATAACATGTTTTATTGTATTATAGACATTATCAATTAATGGAACTGTTATTTGAGATTGTGCTTTGCTCCTTCCTGACTGGAAATATTTTTCCAGACTATGCCTTAGAGGACCGCTGTCCGACACTTTATGGACTATGGTGAGTAGCTGCAGACTTAGTAGTTAGCTGTGATTCTGGAAGGTCTAGACGGAATTACTATTTTTAGTTAGTTCTTTTAACAGTCTATTTGGTACCGGATTTGTCTCCGGCATTTTGATGATTCTTGGATATTGTTAAGTTAAGTTATTTCTTGTGGACTTGTGTTGTGTTTAATTTAGACTTCTGTTTCGAAATCTTATCGTGCTGTAATCCTGTGATTGAGTATATGTTCATCTATTTGTGTCATCCGTGCCTCCTAATGGAGTTTGGATATTTGCGTGACATTAGTTAGATAGTATCAATACCTAGACAGCGTTCTACCGCCGATGCTGCGGCGTAGGCTGGACGTACCCACGCACTCGTGCCCTAAACCGGGTGCGGGTCGTGACAGCTTTGGCGTAAAAAGGTTACTACATCACCACTTCGGCATAAAATATGTCTGCTTTTAATGCAGCTTGAAGTTGTACGAGGAACTCTTCATATTCCTCGAATGAACCTGTCAGACAAAACTGTGAACCTGACTTCTGACAAAGAGTACTGCACGACGATCGAGAGGACGGTTGTAATAATGATTCTGCACAGAGACCCAGACTATCGTTTAGTGATATAATCCTTGATATAAGTCATTTTTATGCATTCAAGGAATACGCTGCCTATTCTACACTGGTAGAAATGAGCCTTTACTCTCAACGTGAGACAAAATCAGACGCCACATCAAAAGCTGTTCTTCGTACAAAACTCGAGGCACATCTCTGCAGTTAATGCGCGAGATGGGGGCAGATCTCTGCATTTAATGCACGAAATTTGGTTCTACTTTTAATGACTGGGAGAGCTAAAATTAGGGCTAATACGCTCACATCACCATCCCTGCATATTATGCCAACCAGGCTATTTTCAACTATAGGAGTATGCCGTATGCTATCTCCTCGAAATATGCCAACTAGGCTATTTTCAACTATAGGAGCATACCGTATGCTATCTCCTCGAAATACGCTAACTCAGGCTATATTTAAAAAGGTACGTGATAAGGCTATTTGGCCCAGAATACGCTCAAGACATCAGTCAGGAAGGATAATTGGCTAGTTTACGCTGGTTACCTACCCATGCAGCATCAAGCTTTACGCAGAACTTGACTTTTACGCCAACAAGACAGCAACTTGGCTTTTACGCCAACAAGACAACAATTTGGCTTTTACGCCAACAAGACAGCTATTTGGATTTTACGCTAACAAGACAGCTATTTGGCTTTTACGCCAACAAGACAGCTATTTGGTTTTTACGCCAATAATACAGCTATTTGGCTTTTACGCCAACAAGACAGCAATTTGGCTTTTACGCCAACAAGAGAGCTATTTGACTTTTATGCCAACAAGACAGCTATTTGGCTTTTATGCCAACAAGACAGCTATTTAGCTTTTACGCCAACATGACAGCTATTTGGCTTTTACGCCAACAAGATAACTATTTGGCTTTTACGCCAACGAGACAGTTATTTAGCTTTTATGCTAACCATCTCTACGCGAGGGGCAGTTACCTACGTGGCTTGCATGCCATGATCTTCGATGAGTGATTATACGTGTTACCTCATAATGGGACACGCGTCACACGCGGATTCAGGAGATCATTCATACGTGGGTAGCAGTTATTATAACCACCGCATAAAAGGTGCAACTCTCTCCGATGATTGGTTTCTATACCGACTAGTCAGTTACTATGACCGAGCTCTATAAATAGAGACTTTCGGCCATAAGAGATGGGGGAGGAGGTCGTAGAAGAAAAACAGAGGTCAAGGTCAAGATCAGGAGAGAGAAAAGAGATCGGAATCGGAGGAGATCAGAGAGAGAGCATACACAGAGAGTGTTGATTGACAACTTTGGCAAAAAGAGTTCAATCCCTCCTACAATATTTGAAGCTTCTTCTCCTTCTTCTACAGCACTTCTTCGTCATCGTGTGGTCCAAGGGACAAAGTGATCGACCGCAGATCAGACTCCTATAGCAATATTTCCCCAAAATTATTTTTTTGTACTTAACATCCTCGTATAGGATTAATTGTACTTCTTTTTCTTGTTTGTAAACAAAGAAAGGGTTTCGTATAAACATATTTTCAATTTCTTTCGTTTATCATCAAACAGGAGGTAACCATGGCAACTCCTCCGGAAAGACATCCATGAACTCTGCTATCAGTGGATGTGGCAACCTCTGTTCTACCACCATGGCTCCGCAGAAGACTCCCTAGCTCTGCTCTACTGCTCCTCTAGCAAACTCAAACTCTGGCTCTTCCGACAGACTAAACAATACTATGCCTCCACAATAATCTATACTAGCACAGTGCATACTCAACCAATCCATCCCAAGTACAATATCGTAGCTCGGAAGTGGCATTACGAGTAGGCACACACTCAATTCCTGGCCTACCAAGGTAACTCTCCAGTCTCTGCAGACATCACTGACTAGGATGATGCCACCCCCGGTCATTATCTTGTAGAGTCTAGCTAAAGGTTCAACAACAAGATGGTGTCTAACAGCAAAAGATACAGACACAAAGCTATAAAAAGCACCAGAATCAAATAAAGCAAGTGCTGCAATGGAATCAAGAAGAACAGAACCTGAGATCACATCACCAACGGGCTCGGCCTCCTCTACGGTCAGGGCAAAGCTCGCCCTTGCTATCCTCCTCGGTGCTGCTGCTGGTACTGGGCAAACCTCTGCTTATGCTGGGCAAACCTCTGTTGCTAAGTCTGCAAAGGCTGTCCTCTCTGCTGTACTGCAGGTGCTCTGGCTGGTCCCCTCTGAGCGACTCCTTCGCCCTGAGCTGTACGAGTGAGTGTTGAAGGGCAATCCCTCAACTGGTAATCTGCCGCACCACATAACAAGCATCTGCCCAGCCTCTTCCTGTAAATGCCCCATCCGTGCCCTGGCTTCCTACAGAAAGGGCAAGTGATGGGGTGCCTCGGACCCTACTGCTGTCCCTACCTCTACTGTTGGGGTGCCTACCGGAAAGGCGCACGACCCTGACCCTGGTGCTGTTGAGTCTGCTGGAATAGCCTCTTGGCTGGGCCCGCACTGCTGCCAGTTCCGAAAAAATCTCTACTCCTCTTGGTCATCAGCTCTAAGTCGTCCTCAGTCCTTTGAGCATCACTCATAATCTGCTCGAAAGTCGCCTCACAATCACTCCTAGTCAAGGACTTGACCGCCATGACCTAACCCTTGCGGAACTTCCACGCCTTCGCTACCTCGCTCAAGCCCTCTACAAATCTGCCCAGACGACAGAACTCTGCTGCATACTCATCCACCATCATGCTCCCCTGGACGAGTGCCTCAAACTGGCTCTCCAAGGCACTGAGAGCCACATCCGGAAAGAACTTCTCCTTGAAAAGCTTCTTAAAAGCATCCCAAGTAAGTCCCGATACTGCTATCCTCGTGTCAGTACGGTACCAAGTAAAGGCAAGATCGAACATCTGGCTGCCCGCTGTCTCTATCTGCATGTTGTCTAGGATCAGTGCCAGCCTGAAGATCCCCTCGATATGATCGATCCAGTCATTCGCGTACATGATCCCCTCTGTACCCCAAAATTCCTTGGGCCGCATCCTCTGGAAGTCAATGAAGTTGCCCGGCCTAGGATGCTGTGCCTGCTCTACCTGTGGCTGGATCTGAGCCACTCTATCTACTGCCATCATGGCCACCCGATGAGCATTCTCAATGCCCAACCTCATCATGTCTACTTGTCGGTGTTGTGCGTCCATCATCTCCCTAAAGAATGCGAACAACTGGGCAGCGTCTACTGGTATAGGAGGTGGTGGAGGGGGTACCACCGGAACAACAGGGGTAGCTCTCGGATCGATAGGTGGAGGAGAATCTTCGAGATAAGCAGATGCTCCCTCAACCGCAAGAGTGGTGAGTGGAGCGGTAGTAGTTGCCTGAAGTCGAGCAGGACGAGAGGTAGCAGACCTCTCGGTGGCAGCTGCTGGATCGGTACGGTGAGACCGTATCTTCGGAGGCATCCTGAACACAGATTAAAAAAAGTCAATATGGTGCAAGATACGATATCATCAAGGAAGAACAGTAATATTTCAAAAGAAAACAATTTCAGAAAAATTAAGGATATCAAAAGATCAGGAAGGGTCCTGGTTATGATTGAGCACACTCTCTCTCAGCCTATATCTTATATCCTATCGCAGGTAGACCTAGAAACTAGATCTACATGGGCCGCCACCAAAAATGTGTCATGACCCTCACCCGGAAAATTGGGCATGAGTCGTGGGTACGTCCAGCCTACACCACAGAATCGCCAATAAAATGCTGTCTAAGTCTGTTCTAGGTCACAACTATCTATAACTCGCAATAACCTGTCAAGATAACCTCTCTAAAAGGAGGACAACATATAATATAAACATAAAATCAATCACAATAACTAGGGAAAGAGTAAAGCACGATAATATAGCAACAAAAGAAACAAAGAACCAAAGAGAGCAAGTACAGTATCCAAAATATACAGTCCAAGTCTAAGAGCCTACAATATCTCACAGTAGCAGCAAAATAATAATACAGTCATACAAAAACCAACTGGGAACAAACCCAGTAAAACCCACCTAGCTATACTAGGGTGCTAGCGACGTCTCCTCAGCTGGGACAGGCTCCTTCTCTATCTCAGGGTCACAACAATCGTCGACACCTGTCCCGTAGTAAGTCGGGCAAAAGTCGTCAGGATCCTCTGGAAAAATATATCCAGTCAGGATTGGAGTGAAGTACATAACTGTGAAAGCAACTCCAAATACATGGTAAGGTGTATATGACTAGCAATAGAAAAGAATACAAGATGTATAGGAAAATAAATATAGGGTAGAACTGATAAAGTAACTACAATGTAAAACTAGAGAACAATACAAGTAGTAGAGAAGTAACTGCATGTGAGAAAATAGGAATACTAGCTAAGTGCCTTGAGCACAAGTTCGTTATGTGATCGGCTTGGGTTGCACATGATTCATTCTACGATAACTCCGTTATGCGTGAGTTGTATAACCGACATACACATGAATACTGTTTGAATTTGATCACATAACCAACTTCTACTCCCTTTCCCCACTAATACTCTTGGATCCAACCACGACACGCTACGTACATGATAAATAACTTGCACACATGAAGGTGAGAGCACACGAAGCACATAAAGCACATGAGAATCAATACCCAAAGCACATGATGAAATACACGTGATAGAGTACCCGCTGAACACGGTAAGGGGGATAACATCTCATGACGGGATCCAACTAGTACCAGTTCGTGAAATAATGTGTCAGAATCAATTATTACAGTTCTAGAATAGGTGATATATATGCTATCAAGAAATGGAAATAATCAGAGGTAAGTACTCACCTGACGTCCTGAGCAACTAGTGAGGATCGAGATCCGGACTGACGTCGCAAGGACCTAATACGAAAAGCAAGGTTAAACGAGATTCTAAAGAGTTAAACGGATATAAAATAACTAAAAATAAGCTTCTAGGGTTGTTCTAGGTCAAACAGGTCAAACCGGTGAAATCTGGGTCAAAAAGTCAACCAGGATCCAAAAAGTCAACTCTAGGCCGAAACTAGGTCAAACATTGACTTTTGCAGTCAACGTGACAATTACAGTCAACTCTAGATCAAACTAGGGTGCCCCTAAAATTCTAGGTCGAACCTAGCTCATTAAGCTAGTAAACCCTCAAACTCGCATCCTTGAGATATCGGGATACCCTCGGTATCCGATATCTCAACCTATGCTATATACCCCGCATATACCCACTAATGCATATACTAACACGTATATATATATATATATATATATATATATATATATATATATATATATATATATATATATATATATATTTACCCACCTCATATATATCTCCATACACATATATATATCTATACTTATACTTATATCTATATACATATATATAGATATCTCTAGCTCTCTCTCTCACTGCTGCTGCTACTACCTGCTGCTGCTGCCACTAGCTAACTACTACTGCTGCTACTGCAAAATGCTACTGCTGCTGCTGCCATTAGCTGCTGCTGCTGTTGCTGCAGCCACAAGCTGCTGCTGCCCTTTACTGCTGCTGCTGCAGCCACTTGCTGCTGCTGCTGATGCTTCCTAATGCTGCTGCTGCTACTCCCTCTTTCTCTTCCTATCTCACTCTCTCTAATTTCTCTTCCCTCACTCACACACTCACTCAAACACACACCAACACATACATATATATAAGTACACACACTTGCATACATATATATATACGCACATAAACATATATATACACACACACACACACACATATATATATATATACAAACACATACACAAACACACACACACACACACATACACACACACACACACACACACACACATATATATATATATATATATATATATATATATATATATAAACACACTCATATATATATATATATATATATATATATATATATATATATATATATATATATATATATATACAAACACACACAGATATATATATATATATATATAAACACACACACATACACACACACACACACACACACACATACATATATATATATATATATATATATATATATATATATATATATATATATATATATATATATATATATACCAACACATACTTATATATATAAACACACACACACACACACACACACACACACACACACACACATATATATATATATATATATAAACACACACACATATATAGATACACCTATATATATATATATATATATATATATATATATATATATATATATATATAACCACACACTCACACACAAACACACACACACTAACACACAAACACACAAACACACAAACACACTCAAACACACACACAACCACACTAACACACGTACAACCACCCATATACATATAAATACACATATATATATAAAATATAACTCAAAAACCCTAGTACATACTCCTCAAGGCTAAATCAATCCGTACACAAGCCCAAAATCTAGAAACCAAGTCGAAATGACCATTTGGTTATTTCGACGAATACTTGGTGTGCGGCTCACGATACCTCGTGAAACGTACACCAAATTTACTCAAAATCATCCCAAAATTTATCCACAAGTTCTAATCGATGTCTAGAACCTCAAAACAAATACTAACTCTCCGATTCTAGGTCCGTGGCAAAATTTCATATGCACGTGGAATCCACGACGAAGGAAAAATCCCCCAAATCGTCCGAAATGCCCAAAACTCCGCGATACAACCTCACGTGTCCGAATGGGGACACGTACCTACCCTCAATACACCCAAGCACGTCTATCTAGGTCCGTCTAACCTAGGGCAACACCCAAAATTGGGCCAATCTCGGATTTCACCCAAAATTAACACAAAACCTAATGTCAAAGTCTCCAAACACAACCAAACAAGTTCTAACTTCCTCCCACGGGTAGTCCTAAGGTCTAGGAAGGTTCTAAACTACTAATTACACTATATTAGAGCAATTACTAAGAGAAAAGTTAGGGTTTACCTCTTGGGAGTTGAAATCCCAAGGTCAAAGTCTCCAAAACCCTAGAAATCACCACTCTCAAGCCTCCAAGCCAAGCCTCAACACCAAGTCTAGGCTCTACACACCTAGTTTAGGGGAAAATAGAAGGTTAGGGTTTGTATTTAAGCGGAAAGTAAATAAAGAAAGAGAAGGAAGGTGAGAACTTACTTGAAATTGAAGAAGTAAAGGAAGAAGTAAAGAAGAAAGAGAATGGAAAGTGAAAATGGAGAAGGAGAAATGAAATGAAAATGAAGGGGGGGGGGTTATGGCCGGCTATGTAGGGAATTATAGGGTTAGGGTTTGGAACATAACACAATAACCAAAATTCCCCTAAGTTAAGTCATCCAAAATAGGGTTTGGGTTTGGGGTTTCCTTAAACCATTCTAACTAATCCAAAACAACCCAGCTAGGTAATTAAATATAAAATAACTATTCTACACGAATAAATAAGTCTTACAAGGGTGTTGGTTGGGTCTGACATGGGTTCACTAGGGTCTGACATGGGTCCAGACTAGCAAAAACCCTAAAACAACCAATAAAAAAATAATACAACCAACTAATTAAATATAAATACGATTATTTATGATCAATACACAATTTACCAAATTAAAATAAAAGAAAATCCTATTTTCTAGAATTGGGTAGTGACAATTGTCGGTCGTTCACCCAGCTCATGAGGAAAGGTGTCTCCTTTGTCTGGAATGAAGAATGTCAGTGCGCCTTCAACGACATCAAGGAATACCTATCAAACCCTCCCGTGCTGGTAAGCCCAGTCGTGGGGAAGCCTTTTCTTCTTTATTTGTGTGCGATGGACCATTCCTTCGGTGCTCTATTAGCCCAGAATAGTGATACAGGCCACGAGTAGGCTATCTATTATCTTAGCCGGACGATGGTTGGCGCGGAGCATAGGTACACCCACATTGAGAAGGAATGCTTTGCTTTTGTATTCACTATCCAGAAGACTCAGCATTATGTGGCGGGACAAACTATCCTTGTAATCTCTTGGGTCAACCCCCTCAGGGTCCTCATGACCAAACCTGGGGCGCTCAACTCTCGCTTAGCTACCTGAGCAATATTGCTATCACCAAATGACATGGTATTTTTTCCACAGAAAATCATCAAGGGTCAAGCACTGGCCGACTTCCTAGCAGCCCATTCGGTGCCAGAATCCTCGAAACTCTATAATGAGATTCTAGAAGAAGTTGCAGACTCCAACACCGTAACAAACGCAGAAGTCATTTGGCAAATGTTCTTCGACGGTGCTTCGAGGACAGGGCCCAAAGACGACATCTTCGCTGGAGTCGGGATAGTGTTGATCTCTCCAAATAATCTGGTTATCAACAACGCCAACTCCCTTAATGAGCAATGCTCTAACAATGTGGCAGAGTACAATGCTCTCATCATTGGACTTTAACTCGCTAAACAAGTGGGAGTTGACCACCTGGAAGCCTATGACGATTCCAAGCTGATAGTCAATCAGGTCCGGGGCAAATATGAAGTTCGACACGAAGACCTGTTTCCTTACCACAAAGTTGCGCTTGGCATTATATCCACCTTCGAGGGGTTCTTCATAGAGTATGTCCCTCGGCTGCAAAAATTTGAGGAGGACGCCCTAGCCGGACTCGCAACCTCTCTCGTGGTTCCAGTTGATACCTATAAATTGATCACCTTGATCGGCAGGAGTTGGTCTGCCCGAAGAAAAAATTCTCTCTGTATCGGATCTACTCAGTAGAGATGAGCACTGACTCATAAGACTGGAGACTTCTATTCATCAACTACGCAGTCTATGGAATTCTTCCTGAGAACCCAAAGGAAGCCACTTCTATCAGAATACGTTCCATCCGGTTCTATTACGATACGGCTACCAAAATATTATATCGTCGCTCCTATGACAGCCTTCTGATGTGATGTCTATCAAACGCAGAAGCAAAGTAGGCTCTCTGCGAGGCTCACGACGGGGTTTGCGGTGCCCATAAGCCAGGGCCCAAGCTACATGACCGCCTCCGTAGAATGGGTCACTATTGGCCAATATGGTAGCGGATTCTGTCGACTACGCAAGAAAATACCAAGTGTGCCAAATCCATGTAGACTTCATCAACCAACCCTCGTAGCTCCTACACCCGACTGTTACTTCCTGGTTGTTCGAAGCCTGGGGTATGGACATTATTGGACCGATTAGTCCACCTCCATCTAAGGGACATCGGTTCATCCTCGTCATCCTCGACTACTTCTCCAAGTGGGTGAAAGCAGTACCACTCGCTGAAGTCAAGACGTCCATTATGATCAGCTTTATTAAGCATCACATCATATACCACTTCAGCTTTCCATAAAGAATCATCCATGACAACGGTCCACAGTTCGTAAGTCACGTGTTCTACCAGTTTTGTGATAAAAATCATATTCAAAATATAACGTCAACTGCCTATAACTCGGCAGTAAATGATCTGGCCGAAGCCTTCAACAAGACCATCATAAAAACTACTCAAAAAATTTGTGTCCTCCAACAAATGCGACTGGAATTAGAAGATGGATGAATTTATTTGGGCCTACTGTACAATAGTCCGGACAGCTACTAGCAATAGGCCTTTCTCTCTGGTATACGGAGGCGAAGTGATCCTCTCGCTCGAGATCCAAATCTCTTCACTCCGAGTAGCCTCTCCAACCAATTAACCATCGACGACAATCACCGCCGATGGCTACAAGATTTAGAAGCACTCAACGAGAAATGTATCTTAGCTCAACAGCGCATTAAGCTATACCAAGCACGTCTCTCGGGAGCCTTTAACAAACGGGTGAGGAAGAGGACCTACAAAGTGGGTGATCTTGTCCTGACCGTAAGAGCGCTGATGGTTATGATCCACAAAATGGCCAAAAATTCTAACCCAAATGGGAAGGCCGGTTCATCGTATAATCAGTATTCTCTAAAGGCGCCTACCGGCTCATGAAACCCAATGATGACTTGCTCATGATGCCTATCAACGACAAGTTCCTAAAAAAATACTACGTCTAAACTTGAATTGTACTCCCCTTATCACCAACCGGGAAATCATGATGTATATCTCTACACTCTTAGTTCTTCATCCCCAGCAAGTGCCTATGTACAATATGTTTTCCTTCTTTACAGCTTCTCCATGCACCTGCCTTTGGACTGCTTCCCTATTTTGTCGCTGACCCTGCCCTCTGGGTGCGGGTCTCCACTGCTGCAGGCCTCCATGCCTAGCCTGAACCTTGGCCTGAGCATACAGATGCGGCCTCTGCTACTGTATTGTCCGGGTCTGCATCGATGTAGGCCTCGGGGCCTGATGTTGCTGGACCGGTGCTGGTGCTTAGAACTCCGGTGCTGCCGGCTGGACTGATAAGGATTCAGCTGGAGCCCTCCAGGGACAAGTCCTCATCATGTGGTCTGCTCCACCACGTACCAGACATAAGCGCTGTATCCTGCGGCACTCCGAAAGAATATGCCCTAGCTTCCCACAGTGGGAATACCCTACTGAAGAAATTGACCTCTATTGCTGGGGATGTGTCTGTGTTGACTGCTAAAATAAAGACACTAGTGTTGGCCTCCCTTGGGATCCAATCTCAAATGCCCTAACTGCTAGTGCTGGTGTAGAAGACTGGGTGGAAGAGTCCCTCAAGGTAGAGTGGGACCTCTTTTGGCTCCCAATCCTATCGACTATCCTCTGAGATGTGTACTCATGCCTCCTCATCGCTCTCATCACAACATTGAAGGTTTAGAACTCATGCTGATCTACTGCCAGTATAATCTCCAGATTAAGCCCCTGTTGGAATCTTCTAGCTCGGTCTAACTCGGTCACCACCTAGGTGGGGGTCAACCTGCTAAGTCTACTGAACTCCGCCTAATAGCCGTCGACGGTCCTGCCCTCCTGCCTAAGGTTGTTAAACCTCTGCTATAAGTCATAACGCGAGACTGCATCATAGTACTGAGTCTAAAACCTCTTGCTGAAGTCCTCTCATAAAATTGCCATCGTCTGTGAAACCTCCTGAGCTGCCCACCAGTCGCAGGCCGAATCCCGTAACTGAAGTCTCACAACTGAGACACGCTCTCTAGCCAGAGTCCCTGCTGCCTCCAAGATGGCCTTAGTATCCTGGAGCCATACATCAAAAGCTATCACATCCTCAGTACCATAAAAGTACGGGGGACTGAGATGCCTGAAGCTGTTCGAAGAATTATATATCTGAGCTCCACCTTGCTCCATGGTAATCTGGACAGACTGAGTGAGGACATCACTCTGTCACTCATGAGTTGCCATAAAATCCGTCAGAACGTCCATCAATGCTCGTACAACATCTGGCTTCTCTGGATGAACTGGCTGCACGAGTACTGCCAACGAATCGGGTTAAAAGATGCTTCTCTGCAACAACAGCAACTGGGAGCCCAATCCATGCATACCTTGGACCAGGATCTTAATCCGCCCCATAATTCTTAGATAAGTACTTCGACCTACGGCCTCTCTGTTCTCCTTCTACTTTGAACCTGCGACCTGCTGTTCACAATCTTATCAAGTCCCCGTCGCCTCTAATGATTGCTTCAGGGTCTGAGGTCCATCACAACCCGGCTACAAACCCTGTGCCCGGGGTCAATCCTCGTCTCTACTCCTGAATGCTGATACCGATCCTCAGGAATCGGTTGTCTACTGTTATCTGCTCTGCCATTGCCGGGACTCGAATAATCTGATCAGAAGGATCAGGAAAAGTGCCCCTGAAAGTCAAAGGACACAAGGTATAAATTGAAGGGATGGGATAGATCAGCGATAAAATCAGGAAATATGTCAAGATCAGAGGTATAGAGTAATACGAAAGATTTCATGGAGGAAATAAGTAGATTAAGACATTTAATCAGCAATAACCCCCAAATATCTGAAAAACAGACCTGCATGGGCCACCAGTAAAACCATATCACGCCCCAGAACAAGAATACTAGAGAGCGGGGTAGACGACGGCTAGCTACGTATACTTGGAGCACGCCGGTACTCCGTATATACGGTGAACCTGTAAAACATGGGGGTTAACACTATAATCCAGCAGTCAATCCTAGGTCAAACTGTCCTAGGTGTCTCAATCACATGCATATAAGCAACAAGTATGAAATAAGACCATCTGGAGCAAAATAGTAAAGTATCCCAAACCAAATATACATAGATGATCATGAAGCTAGTAATACAAAATAAAGAACTAGCAGAGTATAAGTCATACATGATCAACACTAGCCATGGTCAAGAATATGCTAATCATGTCATTGCCCGTAGGCAGAATGTCAAGTCCAAACCATGAGCTAACACGTGCTCAGTGGCTAAATGCCATAAAAGAAAATACAGTACGAGATCTAGTGGGGATAGAAGGAAACCCACTCAAGCTGTCTAGTGCTCTGAGTAGTCACCATCCACGGAAAGAAAAGTAAGATCCTCGGGCTCTTCTACCAAATCTGGCCAAGCAAAACCAGTGGGGTCAGACCCCCAAATTGCAAGTACCACAAATGAAGCCAATCTAGGAACTAAAACCAACAACACAACATAGAGCTACAATACGCTAGGCAACATGAATAAATAAATGTAGGTCGAGACTTGTGCGCTACCACTGCACTTATCCCGAGAGAAGAAAGACGATAACTTATAACATATAACCACTAGGAATATAATGAGCCCAATATAAACATGAATATAACTGGATACATAAAATACGTCAAATAAATCGAGACATGCCAAGGAGAAGAAAAAAAACATGTAAAAATAGATCAACCACAACTACTCAGGTAAAAACGCAGAGCTAAGGTGCAGAACTCAAACCTTATCAGAAAATGGCACGAACATGGAACATAAGAATGCTGCTACTAGCCACTGCCTACTGGACACCAGTCAAATGTACATAGGTTATAATTGTCCCCTACTAATACAGATGTCTGGTCGAGTCAAGTACACATAGAGTGTAAATCATCATCTACTAATACAAATGTCTGGTCGTATCAAATATACATAGAGTGTAATCATCCTCTACTAATACAAATGCCTGGTCGTATCAAATGTACATAGAGTGTAATCATCATCTACTAATATAAATGTTCGATCTTATCAAATCGATAGGTAACATGTACTGGGAGGGTGTATATAGGGTAAAAAGTCCCTAACTATACAAAATTTTGTGTCGAGATAACATAGCATAAATAGACATGCAAAGCAATAAATACAAAGAAAACAGGTACAAGCAATCAATGAATACAATAAAAGAAATCATATGCAAAAGAGAACACAATCAGTATACAGTCGGTATACTCCAGTATACCGTCGGTATACCGGTCCAGAGACAGGAAAAATACAAGTTCTGGATTCCAACAAATCAGAATACCATCAATATACTCCAGTATACCATCAGTATGCCGGCCAAGTTAAATATCCTGAAGTCGGTTAACAATGTCGGCAAGGCTCGGTATACCGTCGATATTATGTAGTATACCGTCAGTATTCCGATAAGGGTTCACTCAAAATATCCAGAAATCCAAGTCGGTCGAAATCGGTATACTGTCGGTATACTGTAGTATATCGTCGGTATGCTAATTTTTGAGAAAAACTAGGCCAAAGTCAAATCTGATTCCGGGACCCAAATCAAACTCCAAAAATTACCAGAACCAAGTCTAACAAGGAGTCAAGTCTGGTGGTAAGTCTCATATCACAATATGGACTAAAACTCACGGTCACAACTCTGGTACCGTTCTTCGTTACCGAGTTACCAAAAAGGGGTGGGACAAGATTCTACCAGAAACCAAAATCAAGATGGTCAAAATGCTAGAAATTATGAGATAAACAATAATAGTAAAGCAAGTCTAAGCTAAAAAGCAACCCTCAAAGCTCCAGGAAAGAAAATGACAGAAAGTAAATAGTTGATAGAATTGACATAATGTACTTGCCTACAGCGAGCTCACAACCTCAACCTTTTCGTCTACCACCACGAAGGGGTTTAGAAACCACACTCCAGGTCTCAAGACCAAGCTCAAATCTCAAGAGAAAAGGGGTAGAGAAAGAGAGAGAAAGAGAAAATTGAAATGAAATGAAACTAATACTATTTATAGAGAAATTCTCGAAATATCTTAAAAATATATCGAAAAATATCTAAAAAGTAAAACAAATATCTGCCGGACAGTATACCGTCGGTATACAGGTTAGGAAGTAAAGTTTTAATTTCTAAGTTTTAAAATCCTATGAAATCCTGAAAAATAAAACATGCAGTATAAAATATGTATCCATATTTTGATACAGATATTATGAGACGAAGTCTCACAGTGTTAAGTCAAAAAATCTGCCATATCAATATTACCTCTAACAGGGCTTGTCTTAAACCCATTACTTACACTCAAATGCGTAAAAAGTAATGGGACAATAAAACCTATCACGTCCATATTACCTCTGATAGGGATTATTTTTGAATTTATTACTTGCACTCTAGTGCGTAAGGAGTATTAAGTCGACCAAAGATCCCCCAGCGGGATGTCCTCAACGGAAGCAAACAACCATGTCCATATTACCTATGGCTCGCTTTATTTTCTTTCCACAAAAATACTGGGATCATACCTAACCTCTCGGTATGACTGTTGATCATCTCACGTCTACGTCACCTCTGAGCAATCGTCCTCACGTCCTCCCCCGAGAGTTTTCCATGTCCATGTGACCTCTGATCAAATCTCTCCCTAATACTATCATCATTCGTCGTCTCAACTTATCACCCGTGCTTAAATTTAAGTATTCCAATGATGTAAAGTCCACCAAACTTGCCACGTCCATATCACCTTTGGTAAGGCCCATTTCGAACTTATTACTTGCAGTCTCATGCGCAAGAAGTAATAAGTCCCCCAAATATCCCCCCGCGGGATGTCCCTAAAAGATTACGGTGTTGTACTACGTCCATATTTCCTCTAAGCACAGTGCCCAAAGTTCGCAACATACAACACGACAAATGCATGAAGAAGTTCTAGAAAAGGAGAAACTTTATTCAAGATCATGAGTACATATGATGAGAATCCGTTACGTTTTAAGGGTTTTTATTAATATTCAAGGTCTTGAGTACATATGATGGAAATCCCTTTTAAGGGTTCCATGAGTTCTCACAGACAAAAACCTCTTCCATTAAAAGGCGCCCCCGTATTGTTTCTGCCACGGACATATGTGGGCCCAACAACATAGCTTAATGCTTTCTGGATGATCCCTCTATAGTACAAACCTCAGTATATAGAAAAGAATCCATACTGATGGATAGCAAGGGAGGAGCAGGAGTAGACGCTCTATAACCAGGCGAGAAGACCAACGAAAGGAAAAATAATTAATCTAAATCATGTCGTTGACGTCGTAAGTCCCCAGCCGGTAGCTAGACGCATAGAGGGTAGAAATGCAGCTAGCACACTACATAAAAAAGAACAGTCTAGCGTATGACGCATGATGCTCATTCTTGTCTCCTGGATTAGTTCTTGCCGAACTATCCTTATCTCTTGGAATAGTTCTTGGCGAACAGCCGCATAAAGTTGGTCTTTATCCGAAACAACGGGTGTTATGATATCCTTCCATGATCCATTATGAGCAGCTTGAGCAAGGGGAAAACCTGTAAAAAGGAGATACACATCAGTATAAGCAAAATATCGCATAAAGGCATAACTACCACATACTGCTACCTGTCCACAGTGACCTGTAGCCGAGTCTACGAGCACGAGCGAGAGAATATCTCATCAATGCGGCGAAACCAGAGATAAGCTCTGCGTGCATGAAGCATATGATCCCTCACCCATGCGGCCATGCCAAAGCTCGACGCGCTTGTTACAAGACGATTCTCCATCCACATGGCAGAACTTCGTGAAGGGTCTGCACATATCCCTGCAAAAGAATTGTGTACTAGTGCCTTTGTGTCCTTCATAGCCCAGTATAAGAAATACAGCACTGCCCTACCTCCAAAAAAAATATCAAGATCTGGGAGCCACAAATCGAGACTGCCCCTGACAAACTCTCCGATAAGAAGAGTCACAGCCCTCGGCATCCCTCACAGAGAAAAAAAGAAGAAGCGAAGGGATAAAGTTCTCTCTCTCTCCCGGCCACCAATTTATAGGTCATTAGACCGCGTAGGGAGATCGAGGTGTTAAACCTAACGGTTAATGAGGTTGAAACTGACACCTCAATACCGGTAATCTATCTCAATCTCCTTGGAAATTGATGCCCCGAGCCCCGTGTCAAGGGATGGCTCCGAATCCATGGAGGCCCGATCAAAGATTGAGTAAATCCACTCGATTAATGATCTGACAGTCTGCCCAGACCGGCTATGCGACATCTTGCACATATGCTGCCAAAACTCAACCATGCTTCCAATTTAATGTATTCAAAAAATGTCATTTTGGAAACTTTGAAGGGGGTCTTGTAGAAGCATAAAAATTATGCATGCCGCATAAGAGCTCATGCACCCCCAAAATGAAAAGCAAGCCGCATGGGAGCCGCACGGGACCTATGCGACCAGACTATCCAACAGCATAGATGGCCTGCATGCGGTCTGAACATCCTCAGAGTATGGGGGCCACATAAAAGAGATATTGATCAAAACAAAACAAAAAGTTCATTTGCAAAAAGGGGGTTACAACATGTAGCCATCAAGGCCCATAAAAAATGAAAACAAAAATAGGAAAACACGATCAGTCAGATAATCTACGAGCCTCACGAAGCACGACCACAACCTCCTGGAGCGAACGTATGCCAGCGCAACAAAACTGGCTTCGCAGTCCTTCCTTCCATTTCAATGTCTCCCTCTCCTCTGGATTTTTGGGCAACAAGGCAAAATTCAGAGTGGACTCCAGAGGCCTAGCAAGAGCCTCTAAATTTAACCCCAATAAGGACAGAAAATCCTCAGCGACGGATAACTTGTCCCCGACTTGTGCTCTTTTTACAAGAGGAGACATTGTGAAAGCGGGTGAGAACCGATAGCTCGTCCCTCACGAGAACCTCCAATTTTGGACCCTCCTATACCCGAGCACCGGGGCGAAGCAAGAAGGAGACGTCGAAGAAGTAAGACGGATGGCCAAGGTTCCCAATAAGAACCTCCCTTGGATAACATATTTCAAAAAGTGGAACACGATGAACCACGATAGTGGTATTTACAAAAGAGAACGATGGTTTGTATGACTGCAATAATTGGATAGATGAACCCAGAAGGGTGAATCCGATGGTTTAGCTTTCGAAAAGTCTGCATGCAACCGACGGTTTAGTTTTAAAGAAGTTTGCATGCAAAAGGTGGATAGGCTTCCTCAATGGTTTAGCCAAGTCTTAAAGTACCAGCTCGGTAGTACGCGTCCATGTATCCAATAAACCATGTGCCCCCTATGCAAACTCAGCAAAAATCAGGCCATAGAGGCACTCTATGGCCCAACAAGGCTACTTATATGCATCCCAATCAGCCAAAGCAGCCTTGGTTGTAGATGGACCTGATATTGCGTTCCGTCAACATGATCGTCTCTAACACCGAATCCTGAAAAAAAAGATTTTTTTTGATTGCCTCAAAAGATGTGAACATACAAAACGACAGAAGTCTTACGTCAGCACTTAAATTTACTCTCGATGGTTGTGTAGTGCTATATGTAGAGCACAATAAGGATGCCATGCGTCCCACACTCCATGCATCTCTGGCACCATACTTCCCAGACTCCATGCGTTTTATGCATCTCTGGCCCCATGCATTCCAGTCTTCATGCGTTACATACGTCTCTGGCCCCATGCATCCCAGACTTCATGTATTCCATGCGTCTCTGGCCTCATACTTTTTGGACTCCATGTGCCTCATGCATCTCTGGCCACATGCGTCTCTGACTCCATGAAGACCAAGTCTTTCCGTTACAACTGAAGTAGCTCTCTCCAACCAAGTACGGGCCACGTGTCAAAATTGACCAAGTCACGCACTTAAAGGACAAAAATTGCCCAGATCTTCAACAACAAAAAATCCCAACAAGCGCCCATGTGGCAGCTTGGCCTGCTCACGGTTACACCTGCACCATGTTAGGAAGTTACACGTGGCACCCTCTACCATCCATGCGGCCTAACATATGCGCATCGAAGGATGACTATATATACCTGGGTGACATGAGTAAAAGACACACACACAGACAAGGACAGACAAATAACAGCCGAGGAGAGGAGAGAGAGAAGAAGAGAGCTTCTTCACCCTACATCGGATCTTCAACGGAGTAAAGGAGCCGCCTAGCTCTCTTTGTCCATCGCTACACCCCAAAATCAAATTTTTTTACTTAGATTGTCTGTCTAGGACCTCTTTGTACTCTCGTCTATTTGTTATTAAACCAATCAATTTTAATGGAAAACAAGCACTTTGTATTAGATTTGTCTCCAACATCTTTTATACGTTGAGTTATTATTGATATCTTAGTCTTATGATGGTATAGCTAGACTTATAGACTTTAATATTGTTGTTACTTCTCTAGCTGTGATTTTGTGATTCTATTCCTTTATATGTTATCATGCCATTATCTTCCTCTAGATTATTGTGATTGAGTATTATATCATTACCATATTGTCCTTCTTTTGGAGTTGAGATATCATTGACAAGTTTATATATATTGTTATGTGTGATGATGAGAAAGTGTTGTTGACCTAGACAACGTTCTATCGACGATACTGTGGTGTAGGCTGGACGTACCCACATACTCGACGATACTGTGGTGTAGGATGGATGTACCCACATACTCATTCCCTTACACCAGGTGCGGGTTGTGAAAACTCCCAATCGCCGTATTCGATCCGGGTACATCCCAGCCTCCAATAGCGGATAAGTCCAAGCAGAAAGAAACTCGCTTCGACAAACCGCTGTGCAAAGATACCGCTCAGGGGCTGGAGAAGCCCTAAAACTTCAAAATCTTGGCATAAATGGCCAATACTCCACCGGAGTTGTCACTATTCGAGCTTATCCGACTCTTCAATGATACTCAGGTTGCTCTGAGTGAGGCATTACAGAATACTGACACCTACCTGGCACAGATTAAGCCGCCAGCTGAGGATCCGGCCATATGTCCCTATTGAAATAACGTGATTGAGGCGATAGCTAATATCATATTCTGGCAATAAGGCATATTGCTAAAGAACAATCAGTACGATCATCCTCTGTATTACACAGGGTACCCTGGCGCTATCAAGGTGGACCGGATGCTATCACCATGGTTTGTGAATCATCATCATCTCGCAGAGTCTGCTTCAAACCTTGGGTATCCTGATGCATCGCCTGGCAGCAACCAATACTGTCATCAGTGGCTTCAAGGCAGAAAGAAGCTACCCTCTGGTAAGATTCACTTGAAATGTCAGATCAAAAATTTGAAAATAGAGGTCACCTATTACATCATTGACGTAAACATATCCTACAACATTCTGTTGGGATGTCTGTGGATACACCAGTACATGATCGTACCGTAAACCTTATACCAGTGCTTGATGTACGTGGATGATCATAACATCGTCAAGACGAAATTTGCCGACGTGGATCTATACAAAGGGGTTGAGCTATATTACTCTGACTCGATCCTCCATAAGCAAGTCCACCAAGATGAATGTGGCAATGATACTGACGATGAGGCAGAGACTGGGACAACACCGAACAAGCCCTTGAGAGTCTATCTCAAATCACGCGCTCTTGACACAGCCCCTTCCCTCATAGTAAAACTGCACAAGAAAGCACCTGAACCTCTGGTCGTTCATCTTCGTAGACCGAGTCGACCACTGAAAGAATATCCGTCACCTACTACGACTTCGGAACCTTCAGTGGTAAAGCTACGTAGGAGACATCTGAAGCTGTCGCTCGCACTAGGGATAGATATATGGAAGGATAAACTGGAGGAGTATGTAGTCGCTCATGCTAATGTCTTTTCTCTTGACGATGCAATTCCTGAGGATAAGACAACTTATTTTATGAATAAAGGGCTATTTTTAAACTACTCGGATGTTGTAAATCTCAGCACATTATATTCCATGGAGCACGGTCTAGGCTGACACCTGCATACACAGGTGACTACCACTTATCCAGTGAACCAAATTTTTTCCTGTCAAAACTCATACTTCATAATTCAAGCAAGGAAGAGAGAAAACAAACTCATCATGTTCGGTAGAGTAAAAAATTATCAATCCTCAGTCCCAGAGGAAAAAGGGCCAGTACTTAACACCGACAAAATACCACTTCACCGGTACAACTCTCAAACCAAGCACCTCATCTAGAAGATAGGATATGATCTGAAAGCCGCTAGGGGCTTAAACTACGGCAAAGGCTGACGGCTGGCTCTACGTCTGCAGGCTCCTACAGCCAAGTCCGATGATTACTACCATAAGACCAAACATGGCTTAGGGTACGTCATGCCTCCCAAGACCCCCGAAGGATCGGATGAAGAAGATGAGTTACACTCTCACTCTTCAGAATCTTCCTCTTGGGACTCCGATTTTAGTATCGGGGAGATGATCAAACAAAAATTGTCTGCCAATATGGTGTCACCTGACCCTGAGGAAGACGACGAGGATCCGCCTGAACCTTTGAAGTACAACCGTTGGTCCGACATCTAGACGCACAATAGGAGATGCAGTTTGAACAACGAGAACCCCCCATGGAAGACAAAGTCGTACAAATCGATCTGGACGACAAATCCTCCCCTAAACCTATCTTCGTCAGCAAAAGTCTGTCCGCTGAGGATCAAAAATCCTTGCTACTGCTCATCAGGGATTACATTGATCTATTTGCCTTGAGTTATGAAGACATGCCGGGTCTAGACCCCTAAATCGTGGTCCACAATCTTAGTATCTTACCGAACGCTAAGCCGAACAAGCAACAAAAATAAAAGTTTTGGCCGGACATCATGAATGCCATTAAAGCTGAAGCCAACAAATTAATAGATAGGGGCTTCATCCGCGAGAAAAAACTCTGGATTGGTTCGCCAATATCGTGCCCGCCGTCAAAAAGAATAGAAAGATCTAGATCTGCATTGACTTTCTTGATATGAACACGGAATACCTTAAGGACGAGTTTTCCCTTTCGATTACAAACATAATGATCGACAATACTTGTGGCTTCGAGAGCATGTTCTTCATGGACGAATTCTCAGGCTATAATCAAATCAAGATATTTCCTGACGACGAGAAATATACATCGTTCCAAATTCCAATAGGAGTGTACTGCTACAAAATTATGTCCTTTGGTCTAAAGAATATAAGTGCTACATACCAGCAAGCTATGAGCACCATCTTTTGTGAACATCTACACAAGACAGTGAAGTGTTACGTTGATGACATTGTTGTCAAGAGTCACTCTAAAGATGATCACCTCTGAGACTTAAAGACTGTGTTCAACCTGATGCATCCACACCATCTTAAGATAAATCCTACCAAATCTATCATGGGAGTCTCCAGGGGCAAATTTTTTGGTTTTGTCATAACTTCGAAGAGTATCCACGTCGACCCCAACAAGACTAAAGAAATCCTTGAAATGCACCCATCGAAGAACCTCAGGGAACATCAGGAGGTTCATATCAAACCTCTATGGACATTTTCAACCGTTCACTCAGCTCATGAAGAAGGGAGTCTCCTTTGTCTCGAACGAAGAATGCCATCACGCCTTCAATGACATCAAGGAGTATCTCATGAACCACCCCAGTATTGGTAGCCCCATTATGGAAAGACTCTTATTGCTATATATTCGGGTAATGGATCACTCCCTCGGATCTCTACTAGCCCAGAAAAGTGATGCAGGTCACAAATTAGAATCTACTATCTCTGCAGAAAGATGGCCGGTGCAGAGCACAGATACAGCCCCATTGAGAAGGAGTGTCTCGCTCTAGTCTTCGCCATTCAGAAGACCCGGCATTACATGGAAGGATAAACCATCCATGTGATCTCGCGAGTTAATTCTCTCAAGGTCCTTATAACTAAACCCGGAGTGCTCAACTCTCGCATAGACACATGGGCAATACTGTTGTCGCCGTACGACATGGTACTTATCCCACAAAAGGCAATAAAAGGCCACGCATTGGCAGATTTCATAGCAGCCCACCCTATACTGAAAATATCGAAGCTCTACGAGGAGATCCTATATGAAGTAGCGGACTCAAACATGATCACAAGCACAGAAGGCGTTTGGCAAATTTTCTTCGACGATACTTCAAGAATAGGGCCCAAAGGCGATATTGTCACTGGCTTCGGGATAGTACTATTTTTTCCATACGATCTGGTCATAAACCGTGCTTACTCCCTTACACATCTATGCTCCAACACTGTGGCAGAGTACAATGCCCTTATTATTGCACTCTAACTTGCTAAATAAGTAGGAGTAGACTACCTGGAAGCCTATGAGGATTCCAAGTTGATAGTCAATCAGGTCCAAGAGGAATACAAGATCTGACACGAGGACATGATTCCCTACCACCAAGTCACACTTGGAATAATCTCCACCTTCGAGGGATTGTTCATAGAGTACATCCCTTGATTGAAAAATATCATGGCTAAGACCTTGGCCAGCCTCGCTGCCTCCCTGGCAGTTCCGATCAAAAGCCATCAACTGATTATGGTGGTCGGTCAAGAGATGGTCTGCCCAAAAAAATGTCTTTGACTGTGCCTGAGCAACTCAGTAGATAGAAACACCGACTGCTAAGACTGGGGATTCCCGTTCATTGATTACTTGTCTATAGAATTCTCCCCAAGAATCCAAAGAAAGCCATTTCCATTAAAAGACGTCTCCTTCGGTTCTATTACGATACAACTACCAAAATACTGTATCGTCGTTCCTACAACGATCTTTTGCTACGATGCCTATCAAATGCAGAAGCAAAACAGGCTCTCTGGGAGGCTCACGACCGGGTTTGCGGTGCCCATCAGCCCGGACCCAAGCTACAGGACCATCTCCGGAGAATGGGTTACTATTGGCCGAAAATGGTAGCGGATCCTGTTGACTATGCGAGGAAGTACCAAGCGTGCCAAATCGACACAAACTTTATCCACCAGCTCTTAGAATTTTTACACCCAATAGTAATATCTTGGCTATTTGAATAGTGGGGAATGGATATTATCAGGCAAATTAGTCTACCTTCTTCTAAGGAATACTGGTTCATCTTAGCTATCACCGACTACTTCTCCAAATGGACAAAAGATGTTCCACTCGCTGAAGTCGAGACCTTAAACATGATCATCTTTTTCAACAATCATGTCATATACCGCTTCGGCTTGTCACGGAGGATCATCCACGATAATGGTCCATAGTTTATAAGACATACTTTTTATCGATTTTATGACAAAAACCGAATCCAGAATGTAGCTTCGACTGTCTACAACCCAGCATCAATTGGTCTAGCAGAAGCATTCAACAAAACAATCATAAAGCTACTCAAGAAGTCCGTATCATCCAATAAGAGCGATTGGAATATGAAGATGGGTGAATATATCTGAGCCTTTCAAACAATGGTCCGAACACCTAATGGCAGTACGCCATTCTCCTTAGTTTACGGAAGTGAAGCGGTCCTCCCACTCAAGATCCAAATTTTGTCATTTCGAGTGGCGCTTTCCAACCGATTGACTGTTGACAAAAATTATCGCCGACGGCTACAAGAGTTAGAAGCGCTCGATGAGAAACATCTCTTAGCTCAACAACGCATTGAGATGTATAAAGCATGCCTCTCGGGAGCCTTCAACAAACGGGTCAAGAAGAGGACTTACCAAGTAGGTGACATCGTCTTGACAGTAAGAAGATCGATGGTTATGACCCACAAGACGGTTGGTAAATTCCAACCAAAATGGGAAGGTTCGTTCATTGTGGAGTCCGTGTTCTCCAACGGTGCCTACCGGCTCACAAAATCCAATGGCAATTTGCTCATGATACCTATCAATGACAAGTTCTCAATAAGTACTATGTATAAGCTAGACTTGTACTCCCTTTATTATCAGCTGGACAACCAAAATATACAGTATACGTTTCCTATTGTTCATCTCCAGTAAGTATGTAAGTACAATATGCACTTCTCTTCCATAAAAGTTTGATGAAATCCATTGTCTATATTCAGGAATCCTGAATACGCAACAGACAGTGGATCCTCAAAACCCCCCCAGTGGAGTCACCTTCAGGTCTATCCACACTTTCAGGTAGACCACTCATAATCAGTTCGCTTAAGAATTAGTTCACGTCCACATCGCTTCTGGACTACTATCCTAACCGATTATCCCCAGCAGGGTTTGCCATATCCATATTACCTCTGAGAAAATCTTTCTATATGACTATCGATTATCACGTCCATAATACCTCTGACATCAATCGTCATCTAAACTTATCACTCGTACTTAGCTCTAAGTACGCCAACGGTATTAAGTCCATAAAATCTGCCATGTCCACCTTTGGCAGGGCTTGTCTCGAACTTATTACTTGCACTCAGGTACGGAAGAAGTATATTAGGACACAAAATCTATCACTTCTATATCACCTCTGATAGGGTTTATTTACAAACTTATTACTTGCACTCCAGTGCACAAGAAGTAATATGTTTACCAAAGATCCCCTAGTGGGATGTCCCCAACAAAAGAAAATAGGTCACGTCTATATTACCTATGAACTATGAGCTGCCCATATTCCCCATCCAAAGAAAATAGCCATGTCCATATTACCTCTGGCTCGTTTCCTTTTTCTTTCATTAAAATACCATGACCGTACCAAACCTCTCAGAATGACTATCGATTAGCTCACGTCCATGTTACCTCTGTTCTATCATCCTCACATCCTCCCTAGTAGAGTTTGCCATGTCCTTCTTACCTCTGAGCAAACCTCTCTATATGACTATCGATTGTCATGTACATAATACCTGTGACATCGGTCGTCATCTAAACTTATTACCCGCACTTATCTCTAAGTATGCTAGCGGTGTAAAGTCCACACAACCTTCCATGTCTATATTACCTTTGGCAGGGCTTGTCTTGAACTTATTACTTGCACTCAGGTGCGCAAGAAGTAATGAGTCCACAAAACCTATCACATGGAAGCTCAACATGGACTCAACTATATCCTGTTAAGGATGTATACGTGGCAGCCTGCCCATAGTATGTGTCTATAGTTGCAACCGTATTCTATTGAAGGAGTCCTCTGCGACCACCAAACAAAAGCATATGCAGCACCTAAAGCCCACCAACATGATGGCTATAAATAGGAGCAACTTGGACGTTCTAATGGCGGGTTTTTCTTCTTCAGAGACCATACCCCTCCAGGCGAGCTACGTACGTACACACAAGCTCAGGAGAGAGAAAAGAGAAGAGAGCATCCTCATTCCCTCGTAGGACTGTCAACGGAGTAAAAGAGTCATTGCAGTACTCGATCTCCATCGTCACATTACCCAGAACAAAAATATTATACTTAGATTCTCTATCTAAGATTTCTTTGTACTTTTTGTTTGTTATTAAATGAAAGTTTCCCAAACTTACTTAAATGGCAAACATGTAGGATAGCTAATTTGCTCCCGTTAAGGATTAGAATTAAGGTATCGAGTATAGCTAAGATATAGGTAAATACCTAGGAAGTGATATTAAGATATGGGGTATCACAAGGTAAAGGGTAAATATTAGGATACATGTTGAAACACTAAGATACGAGACTAGGTATTGGTTCTAGACTAAGGTATTTGTCACGACCCGCACCCGGTTTAGGGGCACGAGTGCGTGGGTACGTCCAGCCTACGCCGCAGCATCGGCGGTAGAACGCTGTCTAGGTCATGTAACTATCTAATCAAACTCACGTGAATACCCAACTCCATAAGGAGACGTGGATATCATAAAATAATGCTGGAAATACTCAATCACATAAACTAAAGCACGATGGGATATCAAGGCAACCAAGAAATACAAGATAAGTCTAACGACAAAATAATCATACCTGCAATCATTAACTTCCAATCCCCAAGTGTGTCGGAAACCAGTCTACTAATGTCACAGTCTGGAAAAATATTTTCCAATTAGGAAGGAGCAAAGTACATCTCTAAATAGCAGTTCTATATAAATGACATAAACTATGTAGCAGTTCTAGATGGAAATATACCAGATGCATGTATAGGTACGAGCAATGTACAATGAAAGAAATACTGGAAATACTGTAAGTAAATGCAGGAAAAGAAACAATATGTCAATGAGCAAGAAACCTATGACTAAGTGTGTGAGTACTAGCTTTAACATGTGATCGGCTTGGGAACTTGATCAGGCTGGTTACATGTGATTAGCTATGATTCATGGAAGGTCAGGCTAACCGTTGGTTAGCTATGATGCATGGAGAGGTCAGGCTAATCACACGTAACAGCTATGAGGCTTGGAGATGGTCAGGCCGCACCCGACGTGAGATGTGGGGTGAGCTATGATGCATGGATAGTTGGGTATGATCACATATCTACACTAAAATACTCCCCAAACCCCCGACTGGTATAGTAGATCAAATCATGGTACGCTATGGCACGGGATTCCCTAGGGAGGTAGCAAATCTCCCCGGAAATCAGTGTCTGTACATGCACAAGATATCAAGGAAACAAGTCTTGTACAAGCTACACCATGAATAAGGAATAACATCTCATGACGAGATCCGTCTACACCAATCCGTGTAACCAGCGTGTCAAGAACATGGATATTTACACTAGATACAGGGAACATAGGAGATATCATAAATTAGAAACTAATCAGAGAATGTACTCGCCTTGGGTCCTTAGCTGGTGAATACCGAGGTCCTGTTCCAGAGTATCGCCTGGAGGAACCAACAGTCCTAATGACATATCAAAATAATACTTGTATCAGATGCTACGCTAACACACAAATCCATGAAGTCAGAGGCTCTGCTAGATATGGCACTGGTCAATCTAGGGTCATCTGGTAGGGATATATAAATATACATATATAAGCCTATCAGTAATTTGTACAAAATACGTATATAATATATACACTAAATAGATGTATATAAATATATATATATATATTCGTAAACCAAAATATATATTTGTATCTATACAATCAAATATATATATAATTATACCAAATCATACTTATACTATATACAGGTAACTATACCAACTTACATTTATATATATAAAACCAATACAACATATAGATCTACATACATATACCAATACGAAAATATAATCTACATATATATATTCATACCAAAATTATATACAAAATATGTATAACTGTATACTCATTTTATATATAAAAAATATTAAGTATACCAATAAATAATCACTTACATATACTGAAATCTACATATACATAATTAATATCCACCATTCATTATATTAACTATATACACTATTCATTACTTTAATTATAATACTATTCATTACATTAGTTATAAATACTATACATTACATTAGTTATAAATGAGGGAATGAGGAACAGGAAACTCACAACAATGGGGTCGGTCGGCCGCCGGAGTACGACAGGAGGGGCTCGGCTAACAGGGAGTGGGGTCGGCCTGGAGTTCGACGCCGGTCGGAGTGCAGGGGGCCGGTGCACACAGCAGGGGAGGGGAGTTGAGAGGAGAGGAACTCGGCTCGGGGAGGAGTTCGTGAGGGCCGCCGGAAGAGGAGGGAGGTCGGGGAGCAGCCAACGCCGGAGTTTGGCCGAGGTGGATCTGAACAGTGGAAGCCGGGTGGCTGTCGCAGCGGGTCGAGAGGTGGAGGAAAGCTGGACGGGAAGAGCTTGGCCGGTCGGTGGGCTCGGGATGGCCGCTGGACCGCCGGAGGTCGGGTTGCCGAGGGAGCGCGGGGTTGGGGCTCGGCCGGAGAAGATGATGGATGAATGGATGGATGAAGCCTGTGGTGGTGGTCGTTGATGATGGAAGGAGGAGATGGAGGGAGGAGTGGTTGAAGGTGGTGGTTCCAGCCGGCGCAGCAGCAGGCAGGTCGGCGGCAACCGCAGGCAGGTCTGCGAGGGTGGGGGCTCTCGGGAAGAGGCCGGGGAGTCACTGCAGTCGGTCGAAGCCGCCGGAGCACAGAGGAGTCGGGGCTAGTCCGGTGAACAGTATGGGGGATGATGAATAGTGTTCCCCCCTCTCTAATGTTAATTTCAAATTCAAAAAAATAAAGGAAGGAGAAAAAAAGAAAGAAGAAGAGAAGAAAAGAGAAGAAGAAGGAAAAAGTGGGGAAAAGAAAGAAGGAGGTTTCCTACGTTGGGGTTGAGGATGGAGAGAGAGAGAGAGATGGGGGCTTGCTTGGGGATTAGGGTTTTTCTAGGGAAAGGTGTTTGATGTGACATTATATATGGGAGAGTGTGTGGAATAAAGGATTAGGATTTGCCCACCTTAAATGAGTGGTCCAGATTGGACATGAAAAAATGTTCATGTGGGGATGAGGGTGATAAAATATTAAGGATTTCTTATTGGTTTAAACAAATGGGTGTTTGCACCAAAAATGCAAATTTGCAAATTAGCCCCCTTAAATTTGGGTATTTGCACAGACGCATGAAATGACGAAAATTTGGCGGGCGATTCGGTGTCCGGTGTTTTGTAGGGTCAGGGGGCACTGTATGATCGGTATGGGCTCAAAAAGCAGGGCACTGGAATTAAATTGGGATTTTTAGAATCGGTTAAAATAGTATCCTCAATTTAATTAGAAATAAATGCAAGTTGTGTTCTAAAATTAATTAGGAGTACATGGGGCCAAAATCAGGTCAGGTCATCAATACCAATAATGAAGAAGACTCATAACAGAATATTACCCTAATTTGGGCCGCACGAAAAATAGGTCAAGATTGCCTCCAATTTTCGATTGGAACGCACAACGATACAAAATAGGAATTTATTAAATAACGTCCGCGACGATTTTTTTGTGCGGCCAGAAATAATGTACAGAGAGCATAATTATGAGTTGTAGAAATAGCAGAATGGAAGGTGGGTATGTCTAGGGCAAGATTGTGAAATTTGTTGGAAGACAAAAGTCAGGATAGCACTCCAAATATCGAAGCAAAGGCAATGCGCAATAATTAATTAAAATACGGTAATTAATTACAATCTCCAATAATAAATTCTAGATAAAAGTAATTAAATCCAGAATTCTATAATTCAGACAGGTGTTCGTCTACTGGGCTTCTAGGTCAAATCTGCTAGCTAAAAATAAATGAACACTGCATCTAATACTATATTTAATTACACACCTCACCTAATTATTTAAATTAATATACCTATCACGCAATTACTAAATTGTAACTACAATAATATTAAATATTATAAAAAGTCGAAAATACCCCGATTTTCGGAACGTGGTAGTGACAAGTCTACCCACCTTAAAAGAATTTCGTCCTCGAAATTTAAATCCTCATAGTAGTGTTTATTCATACACATTATTATTTCCCTCAAAAATTTAAATCCATTTACCACGAAATCAGGTAATAATCCATAATGTCTTTTCACCATTTTCAAAATTCTAAAATTATTGCATTTCGGAAAAATCCTCCAAATAAAATCAAAGTCCATTTTTATCAAAAATTTCCTTGAAAGTTTTAGTTAATAATTCAATACTCGGAATTTAATGTCCACTCCTCAAATTTGATTTTAATCAATGCACAATGGAAAAATGTAATCTCGTCCAAAGAGTTTGAATTTAACATTAGTCCATCAATAAATTTTATTTCTCGATTTTCTCTTCCTCAAAATACTCAACAATGCGATACTTAAGGATTTTCCAAATGCAACATCCAATTATAACATTTCAAAATTTCAAAATTCATAACTTGCAATCAAATAAATATATTTATAATCTCCCAAAAGTTTCAAATTTTAATAACCAATTTAATCATGTTATAATCTTCCTGGAATTAATAAACCATCAATTATGCAATGTTAATTTCTTAACCCTCTATTTAAATCAATGGTTATCCTCGAATTTTAATCATCTTGCCTCTCTTGTCAAGTCATAACTCCTTCATGAATCTTCGTCATGGTTAAACCCCAATAATCATGGTCTAAGAAAATCTTCCTACAATCATACAACATGCAACCTAAGGGGGTATGTACGGTCATGGTGTCTTTTGTCATGGTATTGCAGTCTCTGTATCCGGGGTACTACTAACTACATTATAACAAGAAAATCATGCATGCAAGCTACGGTACTAAGGTATCAATCAATCAGAAGACGACAAAGAACATGAGGAAAGGAAGAAGGACCTACTAACATATTCTTGCAGTATCTCATATCTCTAACATACACTTAACTCTAGCACATTTACTAACTAATTCCTATTCATGTACACTGGTACCCATATTAACTAATCATTAATCCATAAAATCCATGAATATATCTGTATTGCACACACCTGTTTATTAATACCAAAATCTGATGCCAAGAATCTCTAATACAACCATGATTCAATAATGCATCCAAGTTAATACCTCTATCTCTTTAGTACCATACCCTCTGTCAGTTCCCGTTCCTACTACAATTGTTCATACTAGTCGTTCTTATCACTCAAATATACGTCAAGTGCAACACCATACTAAATACTGCTCTTTCCAATACAACTTTAGATGGACACCCAAGTCAGTCTGCGGTGCCATCTCAATCCTGCTCAAGTTATCAGATCCTTACACATGTATATCATCTACTCATATATTAATATTCATATCTCTCATCTACCATAAATTAATCCTCAAAATAATCGTCAAGGTTTAACTTCTCGATCAACTTAAAAATGAATTGTATATACCTCCTCAAAATTAGATACTCAACCTCGAAACAAAATTTTAATCACTCCTAAAATCCTTGTAGCCTTGAATTCATGTTTGAAATCCTCAAAATTTAATGACATAATCTCAACTCCTCTATTATTCTAAAATAAAATTTTATTTCCACCTTTTAATTTATAACTCCACAAATGTACATATCAGTGCTCACGGTCTCTGATACTCAAGGTGCACTCAATGCATCTAATGTCTATAACTGTGTACTAAAATTGTACTGCCTGAATCACTTGCACCATTATCTCCAATGATCAAAGTTATCATCACCTGTAAATTTCTTTCATGATTTTCAATTTATGTCAACTGGTATATCATCCGATTATCATCACGCAGAGTGCTTACTGTTTTGAGCGTCGTTCTCGACTAATCCTCGATATAGAACCATTAGCACTCTTGGTATTATATCACTAGCTTCATTAATGGATCATCTCATCAAGCTCATTAGAACTCATGATTACATGTATCTATTATAACACTCATGTTTCTTTACTCTCATGGGCATGTACATGGTTCTTCATCTCGATGGTTGTATATGTATTTCCCTTTAACCTTTTATAGCCTGTTAAACTAATCCGTGATACGCTTCACCATTTTCATTACCAATTTCGATATTTCTCTACTCATGACACTTCATTATAACTCCTCATGCATATGAATTTCTTTACCTTTAACACACCCGATATCAATCATCAAATTGAACGTTATGCTCCATTAATCCTTAATACTATTCCTTGATACCTAATTGTTTACATAGATCACTCAATTACATAATCATGATTATCCAGGACGGGTAATTGGCTCTGATACTAACTCTGAGAACTATCACTGATACTCTATACTCTCCTTCTACTCTCAGTCTCTAATGACACTTATCCCAGAACCATTGTTACAAGGTACTATGCTAAGGGCTAACTCTAGATTAAAGCCTACTGCTCACATGTCCAACTAGAAAACACTTACATCTCACTAGCTTCACTCAGTCAATACTAATACTCAAGACACAGCCATAATTACAAGTCACTAATTATCACACTAACAAGGATCCTTAAAGAAATAAGGCTCAAAAGAACTGGGTTAAGGACTGAAGGTATCTTTACTGCTAGTAAAGAAAAGAAGCGATGGAACAAAGTCCTGGAATAACAGAAATAGATAAGTCTTGAGATGATACTTTAAGAACCAATTTAAGATACAACCTGATAATCATACATGTCTGTCTGAAATCATGACACTCAGAATCCTCGCCACGCCAGTAAGCATAGATGCGATAACGACAGGTTCCGTAACTAAGGTATGCAACTTTATAATCATGTCATCTAGAATCCTCGCCACGCCAACCGGTATGGCTGCGTGAGACTCTAAGTTTCATAACTACAGTATATACATCCAAGTCTGGTTCCTACGTTCTCGTCACGACAGCTAGAATGGCTGCGATAAACTCTAGGTCCCATAACCAAAGTAGACGTTTTACCTTTCTCACTGTCCTCATCAATATATGTTATCAGATGATACCATAAATTTTAGCCCGTAAAATTCATCTCGATATAAAATCAACTCAACAACGATACCAAGAATTTAAATTTAACAACTGGCCGACAAGAATCAAGCTCAGTATCAACAAGCGAGAACGGACGAAAACAATGGGGAAAGGAATTAAAATTAGAAATTGTAATAAGATTCTCAAGGGGTCGTCCCAGGAATCTCTCAAGAATTTGTGATTGAGTATTCGTTCTCGTCCTAGTATCCTATGTCCTAGATCCTATGGCAGGCATGTAGTAGTATAACAAGGATGCCACACTACTACGACATCGCACAATCTCGCAGGTTCGAGACCTGCATAGGCCACCACTAAAAACGTGTCACGACCCGCACCCAGTTTAGGGGCACGAGTGCGTGGGTACGTCCAGCCTACGCCGCAGCATCGGCGGTAGAACGCTGTCTAGGTCATGTAACTATCTAATCAAACTCACGTGAATACCCAACTCCATAAGGAGACGTGGATATCATAAAATAATGCTGGAAATACTCAATCACATAAACTAAAGCACGATGAGATATCAAGGCAAGCAAGAAATACAAGATAAGTCTAACGACAAAATAATCATACCTGCAATCATTAACTTCCAATCCCCAAGTGTGTCGGAAACCAGTCTACTAATGTCACAGTCTGGAAAAATATTTTCCAGTCAGGAAGGAGCAAAGTACATCTCTAAATAGCAGTTCTATATAAATGACATAAACTATGTAGCAGTTCTAGATGGAAATATACCAGATGCATGTATAGGTACGAGCAATGTACAATGAAAGAAATACTGGAAATACTGTAAGTAAATGCAGGAAAAGAAACAATATGTCAATGAGCAAGAAACCTATGACTAAGTGTGTGAGTACTAGCTTTAACATGTGATCGGCTTGGGAACTTGATCAGGCTGGTTACATGTGATTAGCTATGATTCATGGAAGGTCAGGCTAACCGTTGGTTAGCTATGATGGATGGAGAGGTCAGGCTAATCACACGTAACAGCTATGAGGCATGGAGATGGTCAGGCCGCACCCGACGTGAGATGTGGGGTGAGCTATGATGCATGGATAGTTGGGTATGATCACATATCTACACTACAATACTCCCCAAACCCCCGACTGGTATAGTAGATCAAATTATAGTACGCTATGGCACGGGATTCCCTAGGGAGGTAGCAAATCTCCCCGGAAATCAGTGTCTGTACATGCACAAGATATCAAGGAAACAAGTCTTGTACAAGCTACACCATGAATAAGGAATAACATCTCATGACGAGATCCGTCTACACCAATCCTTGTAACCAGCGTGTCAAGAACATGGATATTTACACTAGATACAGGGAACATAGGAGATATCATAAATTAGAAACTAATCAGAGAATGTACTCGCCTTGGGTCCTTAGCTGGTGAATACCGAGGTCCTGTTCCAGAGTATCGCCTGGAGGAACCAACAGTCCTAATGACATATCAAAATAATACTTGTATCAGATGCTACGCTAACACACAAATCCATGAAGTCAGAGGCTCTGCCAGATATGGCACTGGTCAATCTAGGGTCATCTGGTAGGGATATATAAATATACATATATAAGCCTATCAGTAATTTGTACAAAATACGTATATAATATATACACTAAATAGATGTATATAAATATATATATATATATTCGTAAACCAAAATATATATTTGTATCTATACAATCAAATATATATATAATTATACCAAATCATACTTATACTATATACAGGTAACTATACCAACTTACATTTATATATATAAAACCAATACAACATATAGATCTACATACATATACCAATACGAAAATATAATCTACATATATATATTCATACCAAAATTATATACAAAATATGTATAACTGTATACTCATTTTATATATAAAAAATATTAAGTATACCAATAAATAATCACTTACATATCCTGAAATCTACATATACATAATTAATATCCACCATTCATTATATTAACTATATACACTATTCATTACTTTAATTATAATACTATTCATTACATTAGTTATAAATACTATACATTATATTAGTTATAAATGAGGGAATGAGGAACAGGAAACTCACAGCAATGGGGTCGGCCGGCCGCCGGAGTACGGCAGGAGGGGCTCGGCTAACAGGGAGTGGGGTCGGCCTGGAGTTCGACGCCGGTCGGAGTGCAGGGGGCCGGTGCACACAGCAGGGGAGGGGAGTTGAGAGGAGAGGAACTCGGCTCGGGGAGGAGTTCGTGAGGGCCGCCGGAAGAGGAGGGAGGTCGGGGAGCAGCCAGCGCCGGAGTTTGGCCGAGGTGGATCTGAACAGTGGAAGCCGGGTGGCTGTCGCAGCGGGTCGAGAGGTGGAGGAAAGCTGGACGGGAAGAGCTTGGCCGGTCGGTGGGCTCGGGATGGCCGCTGGACCGCCGGAGGTCGGGTTGCCGAGGGAGCGCGGGGTTGGGGCTCGGCCTGAGAAGATGATGGATGAATGGATGGATGAAGCCTGTGGTGGTGGTCGTTGATGATGGAAGGAGGAGATGGAGGGAGGAGTGGTTGAAGGTGGTGGTTCCAGCCGGCGCAGCAGCAGGCAGGTCAGCGGCAACCGTAGGCAGGTCTGCAAGGGTGGGGGCTCTCGGGAAGAGGCCGGGGAGTCACTGCAGTCGGTCGAAGCCGCCGGAGCACAGAGGAGTCGGGGCTAGTCCGGTGAACAGTATGGGGGATGATGAATAGTGTTCCCCCCCTCTCTAATGTTAATTTCAAATTCAAAAAAATAAAGGAAGGAGAAGAAAAGGAAGAAGAAGAGAAGAAAAGAGAAGAAGAAGGAAAAAGTGGGGAAAAGAAAGAAGGAGGTTTCCTACGTTGGGGTTGAGGATGGAGGGAGAGAGAGAGATGGGGGCTTGCTTGGGGATTAGGGTTTTTCTAGGGAAAGGTGTTTGATGTGACATTATATATGGGAGAGTGTGTGGAATAAAGGATTAGGATTTGCCCACCTTAAATGAGTGGTCCAGATTGGACATGAAAAAATGTTCATGTGGGGATGAGGGTGATAAAATATTAAGGATTTCTCATTGGTTTAAACAAATGGGTGTTTGCACCAAAAATGCAAATTTGCAAATTAGCCCCCTTAAATTTGGGTATTTGCACAGACGCATGAAATGACGAAAATTTGGCGGGCGATTCGGTGTCCGATGTTTTGTAGGGTCAGGGGGCACTGTATGATCGGTATGGGCTCAAAAAGCAGGGCACTGGAATTAAATTGGGATTTTTAGAATCGGTTAAAATAGTATCCTCAATTTAATTAGAAATAAATGCAAGTTGTGTTCTAAAATTAATTAGGAGTACATGGGGCCAAAATCAGGTCAGGTCATCAATACCAATAATGAAGACTCATAACAGAATATTACCCTAATTTGGGCCGCACGAAAAATAGGTCAAGATTGCCTCCAATTTTCGATTGGAACGCACAACGATACAAAATAGGAATTTATTAAATAACGTCCGCGACGATTTTTTTGTGCGGCCAGAAATAATGTACAGAGAGCATAATTATGAGTTGTAGAAATAGCAGAATGGAAGGCGGGCATGTCTAGGGTAAGATTGTGAAATTTGTTGGAAGACAAAAGTCAGGATAGCACTCCAAATATCGAAGCAAAGGCAATGCGCAATAATTAATTAAAATACGGTAATTAATTACAATCTCCAATAATAAATTCTAGATAAAAGTAATTAAATCCAGAATTCTATAATTCAGAAAGGTGTTCGTCTACTGGGCTTCTAGGTCAAATCTGCTAGCTAAAAATAAATGAACACTGCATCTAATACTATATTTAATTACACACCTCACCTAATTATTTAAATTAATATACCTATCACGCAATTACTAAATTGTAACTACAATAATATTAAATATTATAAAAAGTCGAAAATACCCCGGTTTTCGGAACGTGGTAGTGACAGTATTAGTAAGTAAATACTATAAGTATATATCTTAACTAGTATTGACCTAAAAACCTAGGTTTAACCTAGTTTTAGCTAGAGTTGACTAGTTTGACCCTAAAAGTTAACTCATTAGGTAAAATGAACATATAATCAAGGTATTGACCTAGTTTGACCTATAAATATTTTTTAACCTATTTAATACTTATTTATTAATCAAAAACACTTATTTGACTTGATAAGTCAACTCATAGGTCTTGAAGGCTCTGATTCAGACACTGTTAGATATTTAATACCAGATTTCAGGCGAGTACATTCTCTAATAGTTTCTATTATTTTATATTTACTATGACCCATGTACTTAGTGATGTTCTAATTGATTCCTAACACGGATTGGTATAGTTGAATCCCCGATCATGAGATGTACCTTCATACTGTGCATGGTAATCATATTATGATCAGATATTGTATTATGATTCGTGTATTGTGACATGTCCTGATTGGATCCTTGTACTAGTCGGGGTAGGAATATACTATCTAGATGTGTGATCATACCCTTACTGTGCAAGAACAAGTAGTGAATATTAATCATACACCTCACGTAGGATTAGTCAGGCCCTATCGTATTGTGAAAGTTCCCAAGCTGATCACATATCAACACTAGTACTTTAAAATACATGGTTAGTTACAGTTCTTTCATGTCTACATTTATATTTCTAATATATGTCTATTACATTGTCTACTTACTATTCTCTACCTGCTATGCCATATAGTTATATTTATCTATTCCCATATTGCTTCTGTCAGTTTATGATTTAGATTTTCATTCTCATCATGTACTACACTCACGGTTACTATTTTATAGTCTTTGTTATTTAATTGGACCTGTTATTGGGATGTACTCATTTTATCCTGACTGTATAATATTTTTAAGTGTTAACATAAAGTATTGGTATCCGACCTACTATGGACCGCAGGAGGGAGTAGAAGCCTTGGATCCTGTACTTCAGGAGTTATTGTCGGGAGGTCTAGCCGGTGTTACCAGTTACCTTAGCTATCTCTATTCAGTATTTTGGTACCAGATATGTCTTCGGCCTTTATTCACACTTTGGGATGTTATTATTTGATACTAGACTTGATGATTATGTTTTTTAGACTTATCTAGATTTTTGTGATTTGATCTCTTTCCTTATTATCATATCATGCCATTTATCTACCTTCTAGATTATTATGATTGAGTATTGTCATTATCATTATATTATCATATTGTCCTCCTTATAGAGTTGAGATATCTTTGACAGGTTGAGATTATCTTATTGTGTGAGATTGATAGTTAGTATTGTAGACCTAGACAACGTTTCTACCGTTGATGCTGTGGCGTAGGCTGGACATACCCACGTAGTCGTTCCCGAATATCCTAGTGTGGGTCGTGACACCCGCTGTGACATGCATTAATTTTCTCATATCCCAGCTATAGTGATCTCAGCATTCTCTTAGATCGACATAAGTCTGTAGGCAACTTTGCATCTTCTAGCAAGATCTCTATAATCTACTTTATTAGCCGATTGTAGCATTCTTGCAACATTTTAAAATCATACTTGATACTTAGCCATTTCTTAATTACCTCCAACAATGAATTATCCTTACAACCAGAATATAAGAGAGTCCTCACATTCTCCAGAAACTCTATGAAGGTCATAGTCTAGTCATTCGGTGCCTCCTCCATATCATGATCGTCCAAATTGAAACTAGAACCCACAATATCGAAACCCATATTCAGAGTCTAATCATCATAATCTGAATAACAATGGACATCAATATACATCTCATATTAGGCTTTGGGTCTGATGCTATGACGCAAGCTCACCGTATGAGATCCACTATTATTAATTTGACGTGAATTCCTTAGAGTAAAGATGGAATGTCACATTATCTTCTATATGATATTTTATATTATAATATCTTAAACATAGACACTCGATTTTGGTATGGCCTATTTAATAGGGGAATGCCTTGGCGAACTAGAGAAAAGCATCTACTGTAAAAGCATCTACTGTAGGAAATCATAAATGGGGGATGAATAGGGTAAAGACAATAAAATCCAATAAAAATAAATAAAATTCACTAATTAAAAATTCATCAAGTTCGAATAAGAAATAAAACAGTTTAGAAGATCAAACACACGATATTTCTGGGTATACTTATTGGAAGATAGTCCAATCCCAGAAACTCTTGTTCGCCTTTAATCCACTATTCAGAATAGTAAATACGTCACGAGCTTTGATCCGAAGGGCTCGTCGAATTCTTACAAACACATGAGCTTTGATCTGAAGAGAACGTCGAATTCAATAACAAAATATAAATCAAACTTAGACATTCAAGCTGTTATAACTCGACAGACTTCTAAATGAACCACAATTGGCATTTAGAAGGCTTTGGAAGTTGTTCTTGGGAATTTGAAGCTTTATATGCTTAGAGTATAATAGAATTTGCAAGTAAGGATTGATAAGAATGAATGAAAACTCATGGCTATTTATAAATTTAGAACTGAGCTAAAATTGACCGAATTCAGGCTGAGTTTGGTCAGCCCTAACAGTCAAAATTTTGAACTTTTAAGACCGTTTCTCGAGGAGAGAATGAGTCAAACAGTAAAGTGGGTTACATGGACCGAACTCTGCCCGAGTTTGGGTGGGACCGAATTTGCCCGTTTTTATCCAGAACCTTTTTCATGGTTCGAAACTTAGTTCATGCTGAGTTCGAGTGAACACAAACAGAATGTGGGCTGTAAGCTAGGTTGGGTTTGGTCCAACTTAGCTTTTTTGGGTTTTAATATGATAAAATTTGAGTTTAAAGATTTCTTAGTGCCAGTACGCATATGACACATTTAATCCTAAAAATAAATAAATAAAATACGTAATGAAAGATAAACCGAGCACTTTAGATGATGCTCACTTTGATGATACTGAGCAGGCTTGGTTGAATTCGTTGTGTATCGGGTTGTATCGCGTCACAATTTAACAATATCAAAATTAAGTTAATTTTTGACTAAGCCAAAAATCTCTCCAATTTTGATAAGTAATAAACTATGACCGATATACAAATATAGATGTCATTTTGATCTTTGTTAAACTAGCTCCCCTGCAAGTTGTGAAGTGCAATATTATGCGATATTTTATTTTAATTGTACCGTGTCCATCATGTATCGATCGGTACTTGTATACTTTCTCCCCCTTGTTATTTCCTCAAAAATGATACGACTCTCCTCGTAATCATGTAGTCATTAAAAATACAAAAAGTGAGAATAACATGTACATAATAATGAATTGACATAGAGAACATAATTAACCACACAACCAAAAGAGAATATTTTTTATAGAATTAAAAGGCATGTGACCAAGTGCATATCAAATTAGATAGATTGCAAATGTAAGATACATCACACAACGTGAAAGCATCTATTATTACAAAACCTATAAAACTTCCAACCAACACAAAAAACAGCTAGAACATAAACTACTAGAATATCAAATAAGTATGACATCCACTAAACTCCAAGCCCAAGCACCAAAAGAGCCAAAGATCACTGTCAAGTAGGTGGATCATCAGGATGAGGAGTATCAGGATAAGGAGCACTAGGATCCAGAATCCTTTGACTAAAGGGATCATCGATATGATAGCCATTGTGAGCTGGATCTTGCAACATAGGTATAGCTCCAGCAGGAATGTTTGCCAGATTATACTGAAGATCATGTAAGGTATTGGAAATGACAGTTGAACGCTTCGTAGCACGAAAGTCCAGAAGATAAAATTGATCAGTCATATAATCTTGGAAAGATTCCAAGGTAGGTTGAGGGGCTTTAGCAGGGTGTTCTGGAGAGCCGACGGGAGGAGGAGCAGGAACAGCAGTCCTACAGGCTTTGGCTAAATAAGTCAGTTCATCATTGAAGGGTCAATCAGTATAAGAAACATAAAAGTGTTAGAGAATCTCATGAATATACATAGCGTAAATAAGATTAGGCTTCTTAATGTTCCTAATTGCAGATATGGTGTTCATAATAGTTTTTGGAAGATTGAAAAAAATTTAAAATACAAATGATGGAAGCAGGAGATCTCTTCAAAGGTGATCTCAACATTCCCTTCAGCCTTTTGATGGTTAGTAGAGAATACTATTCTATGAAGTTTATAGAAATATTGGTTGAGATATCTAGATAAAAGACGACCATGTCGGTGAGGATTAGGATCACTAATGGAGTTCAAAAAAGAGTCAAGTTATCAGGAAACTCAATTTGTCTACTATCAATTAGGGCATCATCTTCAGTGGGAATATTGATAATAGCACCTAAATCTTCTGCATCAAATTCAGTTTGAAATCCAGAGACAAGTGAATAGACTTTCCCATTTTTAAATAAGAGATTACAATAGAACAACTTATTGCATTCTAATACACACAGTATCTAATCTGAACAAAATCATCCAAACCAGATCTCTAAAAATATCATGATATTGAGAAAAATGGTAAAATTAATAGGATGGTGTGATGTCACCTTCCTTTTGCAAAAATATTGTACCATTCAATGGATATATCAAGAGAACAAAAGAGAAAGCCATCAAATATCCTTTTTCTCGCCTAGGTGGGCTAAAGATGGTAACTAGAATATCCTCAAGTATAAGATTTGAATATGAAGCATCATTTTCTCCCCTTTTCCTCTTTGCTCCACGTTTAAAGAGCCTAGGTACAATAAAAAATAAGGAGAGATGATAAAGAGATCAATAACTTGATTAAGAGAGAGTTTCTTGGAATAAGGCAGCCGAACTCATGATATATAGCAGGTCCAAACCAAGAGATCCAGAAATATATCCAAGATTTGAAGAGAAATTTATGATTTGGATAAAAATTTATGGTAGATAAACTAGGGTTTTGGAGTATTGGACGAGGAAATGAGGAATAAGGCAGCCGAACTCATGATAGGGTATACTTGGGGAAAAGAACCCTATAAAGGAGGGCCAAAAATAAGTGAAAAACTTGGGTTGGACCTGCTACTGTTCAGATCCTGTGGGACAGAATTTGGCCTAAACTCAGTCCCTAAAGATCATAACTGAACCCCATGGTTCTGTGATCAAATACAGCGAACTCGGACCGAGTTCAGTTGTTTGTTTTTAAGAGACCGAACTCTGCCCGAATTTGGTTAATTTAGCAAAAATTCTCCATGTTTTCCAGTGGAGTTCAGAATCCATAGTTCTCGAAGAATAGAGTTAAAACTATCCTTGCCTAGGGGCTTAGTAAAAGTTTTAGCTAGATGATGTTCTGTGTTAATAAAATATAGACAGATATCTCCGTGTTGTATGTGATCACGTATGAAATGATGTCTAATCTCTATATGCTTCGTGCGAGAGTGACATATTGGGTTCTTCATGAGATTTATTGTGCTAATATTATCACGATAAATAGGTATATATTTGAAAAACAAGTAATAGTCTTCTAAGATTTATTTCATCTATAAAATTTGAGCACAATAACAACCTATAACTGTAAACCCCCTCAATTACTACTACTATTTTATTATTATTATCTTATTTTATTATTATTTATTTATTTTTGGGTATTTATTATAAATTATTATTTTAATTAGTTTGGTTAAAAATTAATTAGATTTTCTTTTGATTAATAATTTTTTTTCCTTATATATTTTCGTATGTATAGAATTTATAGAATATCTTTTTATTAATGTTTATATTTGTCACGACTCGCACTCGGTGTAAGGGTACAAGTCAGAAACAACCCCCAGCCTATGCCACAAAATCGACGATAGAACGCTGTTCGGGTAATCTATCTAGCTATATAATGAGCCCGAATATGATCTAAGATCTAAGATATCAATATACTCAATCATAGATCTAAGATGGAAATGAGCCCGCATATGATAAAGAATAGAATAGTCATAATACACTCATGAGTCTAAAATAATAACATCAATGAGTCTGAAGAAATACTAAATAATAAGCCGGAGACAAATCCAATACAAAGGAATACTAAGAAGCTATAAGTCCTGGGTCATCTGTCTCAGTCGGGATGAGTCCCTCCTGAGCCAGGGTCTCTGACTCTAAGCCCACAACATCCTGAGGCCCGTAATGTATAGGGTACTACTCCTCAGTGTTATCTGAAAAAAATATATCCAGTCAGGAAAAGAGCAGAGTATAACTCTAACAACAGTTCTAATCAATGATATAAACTATGTAACAGTAAATAGATATGAATATACAAGATGTAACAATAAATACAAGTGAGATATATAATAAAGAATTACTGGAAGTAAATACAAGAATGGACAATATAACAATGAACAAGAATACTAATGACTAAGTGTGTGAGTACTAGCTTTAACATGTGATCGGCTTGGGAACTTGATACAAGATTTATGGCCTGGCTAATCATACGTACGGTGTATGATTAACACTATTTAAGAACAAGACTTGATACAAGGAGAGTATGATCACATATCTATACTACATACTCTCCAATTCCAACTGGTATAGTAGATCCAACCATGGTACGCTATGGCACAAGATTTCTTAGGAAGATAGCTAGTCTCTCCGAGAATCAGTGTCTGTACAAGTACAAGAAGAACAATAAAATAAGGCTTGTATAAGATACACCATATACCAAGGAATAATATCTCATGACGAGATCCGGATATACCAATCCGTGTAACCATCGTGTCAAGAAAACATGGATATCTACACTAGATACAATGAACATAGAGGACATCATAAATGAGAAACTATCAGAGAATCTACTCGCCGGAAGTCCGGTGAATAGTCTCACAGATGTCTGATACGATGCCTCGAAGACCTAGATATGGAATATAATATCAATACAAGGTTTCAGAATGAAAAAAAGTTAAACTAGTCAACTTCTAGGTCAATAAACCATTTCTAAATTAAAATAGTCAAACTAGGTCAACTCTAAGTCAAAATAGTCAAATTTGGTCAAACTAGCTATTTTTAGGCTGTATGAGTCTATCTCTAGGATATAGGATCTATACACTATGTAACTAGGCCACACTAGCTAATTAGGATACTAAAAAGTCAATATGATACCGTATCGTAAGATACGCAACTAAAAAGATATAAAAATATCATATTATGTATATACAATCAATATTAAATATACTAGTCCTAATTGCAAATGCTAAGTGGATACCTTGGCTTTGAACCAATACGGTATCAAAACACTAAATACCCATCTCAATACCCAAACCTAATACCTTGAGTATCGGCCAATACCTTGACACTTACCTTAGTATCTCAAGGTAATGTCACTCTATTATATATTAGCTACCTAATCTAATGACTAACATATATATCAATCTAATATAACTACTAACTAATCATTAACTACAAATACATATATATATATATACATGTACACATATCTATATATAAAATTCTTAACTAGTATATATATATATATAATCAATTAATTAGATAAATATCAAGCTACTAATAAATACTAGCTAACTACTACTAGTTAACTAAGCAACTAACTATTAACTAAAATAACTAAAGAAACTAACTTATCAATAACTAACTAGCTAACTAATAGCTTACCTAGCTGAAACTTGAAGAATACCTTGTTGTTACTGCTGCTACTGGTCGAGGCTTCATGGCACTGACAGCTCAAAACTGCTGCTGCTACTGCTACTGGTCGAAGCTTCACTGCACTGACTGCTCGAAACTGCTGCTGCTGGGACTTGCTGCTACTGCTTGTTGTAGCCGCTGCTACTGCTGGTGTAGCCGCTGCTACTGCTGTAGTTGCGTTTGCTACTGCTGCATTTGCTTCTGCTGCAGTGGCTATTGCTGCTTACTGCCTCGCGATGCATTGGTGCACTGGTTCACTTCTCTCCCCCCCCCCCCACCACACACACCAGGACACCCACTAGTATCATACTCCTAAATGCATATATACATTTAACTATGTACTTTACAAAGTATCTTGATATTTAAGCATATCAATGCACCTATATGCACACACTCACTCTATAACATATATATATATATATAACATCACACACACACACACACACACACACACACACACACACACACACACACACACACACACATATATATATAGACCCAACATATATAAACATATACATAGATGTATATACACTTATCAATATATATATATACATATATCATACTATTCAATTAGCTATATATATAGATGTATATCCACATATATATATAAACACATGTGCATATATATACTAATGCACTAGTACAAATATATACATAACAATATATATATATATATATATATATATATATATATATACATATACATATACATATACATAACAATATATATATATATATATATATATATATATATATATATATATATATATATATATATATATATATATATATATATGAATATATTTATTACAAATGGTTAAGAACAATAGAAATTAGATTTAGAAATGAAATACAACAAATACGTTGAGTGCATCGCACCCGTATCACACTAGATCTATGATACGCTTGTGACACGAGTCCACCACACAACGAAACGTATCCCGAAGGACACAAGTAAGTCTAATATATTATTTATGAACAATACGAAGAGTCAAACATACATCTACGCGTCAGTGCCAAAATGTGACATGCACAAAGCCCCGTGTCGGAGGAAAAACTTCCAAATCAACACGTATCACCAATTTATTGGGATACGACCTACACGTACCCAATTATGGATACGACACTAGCCACATAGACACAAACACATGTCAAATTGATCTATAGGACCAATTGACAAACACAACAAGTATCAATCTCAGAATTCCACCAAAATTGACACAAAAAGTACCATAACTTTCTCAATAGGCCTCCTATCAACTCAATTCCAAATCCTATGGGTAGCCTATGTATATGGGTTAATTTCTCATGGTTAAATTTCAGATTTAGAACCCAATTTAAGGGGAAAGACTAAATTTTATCTATTGGAAGATGGATTCCCAATGCAACCTCCAAATATGATAAAATTGTCCTCCAACTTGTAGATCCTTGCTCCTCTTTGTAGATCCTTGCTTCCTCCTTCTAGATCCTTACTCTACTAGCCTCCAATGGTGATTTGGGAAGGAATTGAAATGAAATTTGGTAGAGAAATGATGTAGGAATGAGGGAATTTAGTTGAGAAAAATTCTAGATCTAGTTTTGAAATAAAAAGAGAGAGAAATTTTTCCCACCTCTTTAAGTAGGTCGGATCCCTTGACCCTTTCTCAAGCTACTATGTAATGTCCATTATATCCTTTGGGGCCTCTCATAAAAAAATAATTAAGGAGGAAATGTTCTGGTTTAATGGTTTAATTAAACTAATCATCCTCCTAATCAATGGGCTTTCTAGTTTGGCTCAATTCTAATAATTAATACATGTTGGTCCATGAGTCTAAACTAAACTAGTTAGGTCCACTAACACCAGTCCAAAATAATAGACTAACATCTAATAATAATTAAATAATGCAATAAATAATTATTCACATGCACAAAATTTAATTAATTATGAAATGACTAAAATACCCTTTTCTAGAAAATATGTTAGTGACAATATTGGTTATTATTATTTAGTACATTTAATAATGGATATTAGGATTATTATTTTTAAACAAAAGCAAATCCCTAACTGTCACTACCCCATTTCCAGGGCAAGATATTTTTTATTTTAATTTGGTAAATTGTGTATTGATCATAAATATTTGTATTAATATTTAATTAGATGCATGTATTTATTTTTTATTAGTTGTTTTAGGATTTTGGCTAGTCTGGACCCATGTCAGACCCTATTGGACCCTTGTCAGACCCAACCAACATCCTTGTCAGACTTATTTATTGGTTTAGAGTAGTTATTTATATTCTAATTAGTTAGTTGGAGTGATTAGGGTTTAGTTAGAATGCATTTGAAACCCCAAACCCAAACCCTAATTAGCATGACTTGTAGGAGGGGTATTTTAGACTTTGTACCTATATCTAACCCTAACCCTACTCTCCATGACATGGTCGACCCCCTTTTCCCCCTTCATTCCATTCATTCACTTCTTCCTTTCCACTATCTTTCTTCATTTCTCCTTCCTTTACTCCTCCAACCAATTTCAAGTAAGTTTCCTTCCCCATTTCTCTTTCCACCTCCAATCTTCATCCATATCTAACCCTAACCTTTTATTTTCCTCTAACCTAGTTGTGTAGGAGTTACTTTGGGAGTAGATCTTGGTTTTGAGAGCTTGGAAGCTATTTTGTAGCTTTTAGGGCTTTTTGAGGACTTTGGCCTTGGGATTCCAACTCCCAAGAGGTAAACCCTAATTTTTTCCTTTGAGATTACTCTAATATAGTGTAATTAGTTGTTTAGGACCTTCCTAGGCCTTAGGGCTATCCATGGGAGGAAGTTGGAGCTTATTTGGGGTGTTTGGAGACTTTGACCTAGAGTTTCGTGTCAATTTTGGGTAAAATCCGAGATTGGCCCATTTTGGGACTTGGCCTAGGTTAGACGGACCTAGGTAGACGTGCTTGGGTGTCTTGAGAGTAGGTTCGTATCCCCGTTCGGACACGCAAGGTCGTATCGTGGAGTTTTAGGCGATTTAGGGGTTTTCCTTCGATATGGGTTCCACACACCTGTAGAATTTTGCCATGGACCTAGAATCAGAGAGTTAGCATTTTTATGAGATTTTAGATATCGATTAGAATTCGTAAGTAAATTTTGGGTCGATTCTGATTAGGTTTGGTATGCGTTTCGTGAGGTATCGCGAGCCGCACTCCAAGTGTTCGTCAAAATGACCAATTGGCTATTTCGACTTGGTTTCTAGGTTTTGGGCTTGTGCGCGGATTGGTTTAGACTTGTGGAGTGTGTATTAGGGTTTTTGAGTTTATAATTGTATATATATATGTATTTATATGTATATGGGTAAGTATGTGTGTATTGGTGTGTTTGGGGGTGAGTGTGTTTGAGTGTGTATAGGTGTGGTTGTGTGTGTGTTTGTGTGTAAGTGTATGCCTATATGGATATATATATATATATATATATATATATATATATATATATATATATATATATATATGTATGTGTGTGAGAGTATATATATATAAAAAGAGACAGGCCTGCTAACCCGACACCCGTAGCATCGGCCTCCTCGATCTTGAACGAAAAATCCATGCCCTGTTGGTACAGGACATAATGCTGTGCCACAGGTGGCCTAGCTCCAACTCTCCGATCCTGTGCTCCACCAAATGGAGGTATAGTTGGGCAATCTTGCATCTGGTGAGCAGCGAATCCATAGAACAGACACACCTTCAGCCTCCTCCTACAAACATCCCAAATGTGTCATGCCTTCCTACAATAGGCACAAGTGGGCACTCTCTGATCCTGACCCAGCTGCCCATGCTGAAAAGGAGCCCTAGCTGGTGCAATCCACTGATGCGGCTGCTGTGCTGTCTTCTGCACATATGGACGCTTAGCCGGTCCCGCACTACCACTCGCACTACCTGAATCATCCCTGCCTCTCTTGGACTTGAGTTCCAAGTCATCCTCTGCCCTCTGAGCGTCCCCTACGATCTGCTCGAAAGTTGCCTCGCGATCCCTCCTAGTCAAAGACTTGACTGCCATGACCAAGCCCTTGTGAAACCTCCTCGCCTTTACTGCCTCACTCAAGCCCTCTACAAATCTGTCCAGATGGCATGACTCTGCTGCATACTCGTCCACCAGCATGCTCCCCTGGACGAGTGCCTCAAACTGGCTCTCCAAGGCACTGAGAGCCACATTTGGGAAAAACTTCTCCTTAAAAAGTCTCTTGAAAGCCACCCAAGTAAGCCTGGTGCCGCGATCCTCGTATCAGTGCGATACCACGTCAAAGTGAGGTCGAATATCTGACTGCCCGCTGCCTCTATCTCCATGCTGTCTAGAATCTGTGCCAACCAAAAAATCCCCTCAATCTGCTCTATCCAGTCATCCGCGTACAGGATCCCCTCTGTACCCAGGAACTCCTTGGGCCGCATCCTCTGGAAGTCAATGATGTTACCCGGCCTCGGATGCTGTGCCTGCTCTGCCCGTGGCTAGATCTGAGCCACTATGTCTACTACCGTCATGGCCACCTGGTGGACATTCTCAATGCCCAGCCTCATCATATCCACCTGGCGGTGCTGCGCGTCCATCATCTCCCTAAAGAACATAAACAAGTGCGCGGTGACTACTGGTGAAGGAGGTGGTGGAGGAGGTACCACCGGAACAACTGGGGTAGTCCTCGGATCGACAGGTGGAGAAGAATCTCCGAGAGAAGCAGATGCTCCCTCAACCGCAGGAGTGGTGAGTGGAGCGGTAGCAGCTGTCTGAAGTCGAACAGGATGAGAGGTAACAGACCTCTCGGTGGCAGCTGCTGGAAACTTATGATGGGATCGTATCTTCGGAGGCATCCTGAACACAGATCAAAAGAAGTCAATACGGCGCAAGATACGATATCATCAAAGAAGGACGGTAATATTTCAAAAGAAAGCAATTTTAGAATAATTAGAAATAGCAAATATTAGATTGAAATTATTCCTAGTCGTGATTGAGTACACTCTCATCCTAGATCCTATATCCTAGAGCAGGCTCGCAGCAGTACAACTAAATCATTGTACTACCATGACATCACACTAATTATGAAGCTCGAGACCTACATGGGCCAATCTATATAGTTAGATATATTTTATATATATATATATGGATATATTTATATATATGTAGATATATGTATACTAGTATAGATAAGTATATATATATATATATATATATATATATATATATATATATATATATATATATATATATATATATATATATATATATATGTTAGATAGTGAGATAAGAGAGAATGGTGAGGTAAGGTATTGGATTTCAATACCTTGAGGTATTGAAGGTAAGTTGAGGTATCAGAGATGAGGTATTGAGGTATTGCCTATATACTAGGTTTTATATATATATATATATATATATATATATATATATATATACATATATATATATATATATATATATATATATACATATATATATATATATATATATATATATATACATATAGTAGTATATATAAGTATATATATAGATAGTTAGCTAGTTAGTTAGAGTTAGAGAGGGGTAAGGCTAGAGATATCTCAATACCTTGAGATACTCAAGGTATTGGGTATCGGGACGAGGTTTGGATTTTTGTCCGTGTATGGGATAAGTGATGCTTAAATATATATATATATATATATATATATATATATATATATATATATATATATATATACATACATGTTAGGATATGTATTAGTGGGTTTAGATGGGGTATATAGCGTAGGTTGAGATATCGGATACTGAGGGTATCCCTGTATCTCAAAGAGGCGAGTTTGTGGGTTTACTAGCTTAATGAGCTAGTTTTGACCTAAAATTTTAGGGGTACCCTAGTTTGACCTAGAGTTGACCGTAGTTGACCCGGTTGACCGCTAAAGTCAACCTTTGACCTAGTTTTGACCTAAATTTGACTTTTTAGGCTTCGAGTTGACTTTTTAACCTAGAATAGACCGGTTTGACCCGTTTGACCTAGAAAAGGCCTAGAAGCTTGTTTTTAGTTTATTTAAATGTGTTTATCTCTCTAGAGCACCAAGTAACCTTGGATTTCCATATTAGGTCTTCGCGACGCCAGTTCAGACCTCGATCTTCGCTAGTTGCTCAGGACGTCAGGCAAGTACATTCTCTGATAGTTTTCATTATCTGATAATTATTATGATTCAGCTTCTGGTATAGTATTATCTAATTTTCTGGCACGATACTGACTAGTATTTTTGGATTCATTTACTTGCGATACATATATTTCATGTATGGCCTCTATTTCTGGAATCACCTACTGGCATCACATCAGGAATTACTACAGGCATCACTCATATTTTTAGCTGGACTCATATTTATTTTACGTGTCGGGTCTTGGATTCACTTATACTAGTCGGGGTAGAGAAATACTCGAGTAGACATGTAAACATTCCCAAATCTGGAATTACTCCCTCTGGTCTAATCTGGAATGATAGCAGCCGCACACCCAGTGTGCGGTGAGCCGTACTTACCCCTAGCCGTTTATATATCAAAACAGGTATTTCAGAGATACTAGTTAATTCTTTCTAGTCTGGACTCACTTACACTTCTTGACTGGTCTCACTTATACTTTATGGACTGAACTCATTATATTTACTCTTGCTGGACTCACTTCACGTTATTGTGCATACACTTGCTCTTAGTTTAGATTTCTTGTATCCTGCAGTCATTATTATCTTGCTTCTGATTTTCATGCATCTTTACCTTTATGTACCAGTTGACAGATATATATATATTTTCTTATTCATACTTCATTTCCTTCACCTTGTGCTACTTGCTACAACTGCTTTATAGTTTTATCATTTAACTGGAACTGCTGTTAGAGGTGTACTTGCTCCAATCTTGACTAGATATATTTTTTAGAGGATCTGAAAGATTGGTGTCCGACGTTTTATGGACCTCAGCATGTCGATGGTGCAGACAGGGACCCCCTAGTTCAGGAGTGATTTTCAAGTTGGTAGCCGGGATCACTAGGACCTCAGTTGTATTTATTAGCTTTTGGTACCAGATTTATCCCCGACTTTTGGTTTGAGATTTTGTATTATATTTGATTCAGGATATTGTTGTTATTATTATTATTGTTGTTGTCTTTAGTAGTAGTTGTTGTTTAGACTTTATAATTGTTAGACTTCCTTGTTATCTTATCGTGCTTAGATCATGATTGAGTATTTGTATTATCTTTATCATATTGTTCCTCCGTTTGGAGTTGAGATCTTGGCAGGTACTTATATTGTTGTGTGAGATTGTTAGCTAGATAGTAGACCTAGACAACGTTCTACCGCCGATGCTGCGGCGTAGGCTGGACGTACCCACGATTTATGCCCAATTTTTTGGGTGCGGGTCGTGACACTAACCTACCCATAACCCACGACTGAACCCCTTTTGTTTAAACTTTTTATTTTCTTCAAATTCAAATTTATGATTCAATCAAATCTTTATTTATGGAAAGTCTTAAATCCTTAATTAACATAATCAAATCTCTCATACAGTAGGAAACCTGCCATTTTCATTCCCATGTGAACCAATTATTGAACCCCTGTGTCAATTTTTTTTAGAAATTCCAAACGCAGCCGAGTTCTCGTCCTCTTCCCAAGCAGTCCAGGGCACCTCACCATCCCTTGGAGATCCATCCACAACCATCCCGAAGGTCATAGCTCTTCCCCCGACCGCCTAAAAGGTCGTCGGAACCCCACTCGGTTCAACCAGTCCCGACCTCAGGTAACCCCTCTTCACCGCTCGATTTCTCCCATTCTATTAGATCTTTTTTTGATCTGTCGAATCCTAAATGTAGCCTAGTTGACCCCCTTCATGAATATATATTTTTTGGAAAAATAATAGAGGTTTAATCAGTGAAAAATTAGGTATAAAACTCAAAACAACTGACTGAATGTATATATATAACTTGACAGATTTTCCAATCACGAACCTTGTTTCTAAACCACTTTGCTCTCAGGATTTTAAGTATTTTTGAAATATAATTGGATAACCTTTTAGCCTACTTGACCATGTTCGCAAAAATATAATTTTTGTGTATTTTTGTTCATAAATTCTATATTAGAAACTATGTTAAACTTCATGAAAAACTACTTTCGAAAACATAGAAAAATCTCGATACAGAGTTGGTCCCGACAAATTGGACGATCTCATCAAGTATCGAATATACCAAAATGCGCGTATGGTATTTCTCGACGTGTGGGCTTTGACGAAATTTAAATTGGTTGCGTGTGCGTGACAAATTTGACCCGTATTCGTCAAAAAAATACCATATTGACTATTTTGAAATTATCCAAGTATTTTGTGCATGCTCGTCTTATCATGACGAGACTTGTGCCATTGGAATCGCAATATTTGACTTGTCTTGTGACCCAAGTTTCGTCTGATTCTGAGACAGTCAACCGGATCACCGTTTTGCGAGTCCTTTGATCCGATTCGGCAGGCAGTTTTGTGATTGGCTCAGCAAAATCCAAATATGGAAATAACGTTAAGTTCGTATCTTTGTTTAGGCTTTGTTTGATATATAATATATTAATTTTAGAGACCTTTTGTTCTGGCATATTTTTTGGTGCAAAGTGGGCCACCTTTGGTCTCTATTTTGACCTGAAACTGTTATTTTTACCCATGTGTCCAAATTGGACGTATATGTAGGCTACTATGACTTTCTCGCCCATTCTGAAAATATTTGTGATTTTATTTTAGCATCCGACGATGTTCGTACATTTTCTACTTTTTGTGCCATCGTTGACTTGACGAGTTCACTATCAAAATGTCATCTAGACTCTTATCGGACAACAGGGAAGTCTACCTTGCTATTTATTTACTTTTTATTTATATTAAATTACATTTTTGTATGTTACTTTACTATTATTTATTATATAGTATGTGTGTCCGAGATTGAATCTGGTGCGATCGACGATAGAGGTCGACATTTTCCTTATGCATTTTGTGTATGACTTAGTTGTTAGCGGACTACCTCATAATTTGTTGGGATATTCTTATAAATCATATGACCATGACACATAATTTGTACATACACGGATGAGTGATACTCGTGAGAAGATAAGTGCCATCATATTCGACTGATCATCGTTATATACAGGACGTGTGTCGGCAGAGTCAAACTTGTTATTCTAGAAGCATTCATTGGACTTAGTGGTGAGGAACTAGATGTGTCACATAGTCGACCTGGATAGTAGATTGGTTGGGGAGGACTGACATAGGTGTATGGACTAATTTACACTTTTCTGTGACTGTACGCTCCTATATAGATGCAGGGTGACGACCATGGATATATATACATGAGCATTTGGCCTTTAGTGTCCTGAGGACCACTACAATAAAAATACCTTTCTGTGACGGCTACTCTGCAATTTTTATAAACGACTTTTTATAACACTTTTTTGTAAGCCCTTAGGCGTCATAAAAATCATAGTTATAAATGTTTTAAAAGCATTATAAATAAGACAAACATATATAACACTTATTTTCCAAAGTGTTATAAATAAAATTTATTTATATAACACCTATTTTCAAAGCTTTATATATATATATATATATATATATATATATATATATATATATATATAACACTTATTTTTAAATTATTATAAATATAATGCACATATATATCACTTTTCAAAGCGTTATAAAAAGCAATATTCAATAATGCTCTATTTCAAAAGTATTTTAACAAGATACAACATAAATTATTTCAATATAAATTTAATAAACACTTAAAAAATTCATTTCAAATTAAAAATATCATTAATCCAGTTCAAAAAGTAAATAATACCAATATCTTCATTACATTTTTTCGAAAATAGATCTTAATACACATTCCTGAGGAACCTTACAACAACCTACTGCAGATTAAACCTATACCTGAGCTTTGAGAGCCCACTGAACACCTAGTTTCTCTCTTGATCTTCATGTTCATTCTGTCAGAGGGATCGACCCAAGTGCATCTTATTACAAAAGTGCTACAGAGAATACCTGGAACAAGAAAATTACGATAGTTTTAGAGACGGAAATATTTAAGAACAGATAAATACATACATGATAATTATATTAAAGATAGATGCCTGTGATTTATTCATTGCATAGTGATACTTTAACAAGCTATAACATAGGTATCAGTTAGAAGTTCAAAAAACTCCTTTTGTATATTTGCATTTTGGAAACTATCCAATGGTAAGAAAATTAATGTATCTTACAAAGTGCAAGAAGTCATTTTCATGTGCAAGAATGTAGCCCAATGATGATAATGACAAGTTTGAATAACAAACCTCAGCAAATTATACTACCAGTCATCCCAAAATGCAGAAACCAGTAGATTCTCTTATTGCAAGCTTCTACCAAATAAGGTTTGCAAGAATTCATAGTACTTCTATATACAAAAATTAAGCTCCAGGATATGCTTCATACCCCTTTACAACTAATAAGATCGACAACATTTCTACTTGATATCACAAAAATCATCACCCCGATGGTCATAATGGAACCAAAAATTGCATACTGCAAGGTCAAAATGGAGGATTTTTTTTTTGCAAGCATTAGGATCTTTGATGTATTTTATAGTTTGACTATATAGAAATGGCAATGCATACTAAACTCAAATCTAAAAAAACTTGGTATTGAGAAGTTAATAAATCAATATTTGGTTATACCTCGGATAGGGAGAGACCAATGTCATTCTTAGAGTTGAATATGAATAGCTAATCTGCCAAAACCTAGATTTTGTTTAACTCTATAGACTGTTTATGCATTTGTAAACATCTAGTAGTCTTCTTAATTATTGACCAGTAGTATTTATAAAATCATAAGCCTAGCCATGTTGCCCTTGCTTCTTCTCTGGCATATGAGCTTTTATCATATTCAACATTGGCAACTTTCGTGACACCAACTTCAGTAAGACGTTCATGAAGCATGTAACATACTGCAAGTATAAAACAAAATTCAATGAAGAATACAACAATCTTCCAGGATAATGGCTAGATGATATGGATCATAACTATAGATGAATATAGTAGCATCAGATCAGATAGTCCTACTTGTATTGCAGAATATAACAAAGTCTTAACCTTATATATTCTAACATCTAGACATATAATCAATATACATCTCTAAACTTTCCAATATGATTCATAGTTTTATTCATTATGGTGCTGAACTATTGTTATAAAAAAACCACTTGAGGTGCAACATTGAAGATCATGCAGTTAGCAAGAAAATTAATTACTTCTTGAAAAGAAAAAAAATTAACTCATGTTTATCTTATAAGATTTTCTCTCTAATAAAAAAAATTAATTGCCTTCTTGAAAAGGAAAAAATCAACTCATGTTCAGCTTACCGATGTTTCTCTCTAATAGACAACCGTAAGATATATAGACCGTCAGCAAAACCCACAAAATTGGCATAAGCTATCAGTAATATACGTAGCTCATAAAGTAAAACTTGCATCCAATAATTTTGAACTTTATACTTTAAGAATTGCATGCCATCTATTCATAAAATGGACTGATATCATCATTTTTCAAAATTGGTAGATAAATCAAGATTGGACATGCAATCTTGATTCAGAAAAACAAAAGTTGGCTTACTTGATGCATTAAGAAATATAGTGTGTAGTAGAGCATATATAAGACTCTAAGTAATCCAATAGAACCAACAAGGATATGACGTAGCTACACAGTTGCATGGAGATCCACGATAACTTGACGAAAAACATTGTTCATATAAACTATTGTGGCATATTTTAATTCAACCAAATGAAGACATGAATACTCTGGATTAAAAAACATAATACTATAATAGTATTAACAAACAATCCTTAGTTCCCATAACAGAGCCATCGTTCACGATCTTAAACAAATAAGTTAACTATTTTTTAAATATACTATGGAAACGACATTAACAAGTCAAAATTTAGAGAACCTAACATCACAATAGCCTGGGTTTCCTTCCTATAGTTTCTTTGTATGGCTAGTGTTTAGAACATGCCCGCACAAAGTAGTCACATACTTATAAGATCCAGATTGCAAAATTAATAATTATATAAATCATCTTTTTTTTGTATTCAATTAGTAAACAAGAAGAGAAGAACCTGTATCATACAAAAAAAATTATAGTTCTTGTAGCATCTTGTTTGATTTAATTAAGAATAATTCCACTGAACTTTCAGTATACCTTAGCCAATCCAGTCCTTTGAGACTTTGCGGTCTGTATATATGATTGGATAGATTATGTATATTAAGATCTCTAGTCTCAGAGGAATCTATGTCGATCCAATTTTAGCCAGATAGCTCATTCGTGAGAAAGTCATCCTCAATTGCATTCACGTAGTTTGGTTAGTTTACCCTATTATATATGTTTATATTATATTCATATTTTTATTGTATATTTTTATATCATGTTATGTACCTCTGAGGACCTGATTCCCTTCCAAGTATAGACGGTGATGACTATCCTCAGGAGTACGGACGAGGACCTGATTCTTATCTTTTAGCCGAGGAGGTCTTACCTTCCGAGTTTTCCTGGTTCTTCCAAAATGGAGTTATTAGTTACTTTTGTTTCCTTTTCATTTCAATAATTTGAGGCTGGACCTTTGTCATTACCACATTTCTCGATGAGGGTATTTTTGTCATTTAGCATATTATTATTTAGTAATTAAATATTATAAATTGTGCTTAAATTAATTATATGGTGTCGTGTTATTTAATTATTTGTTTGTGTTCTAGCCTATTTTTTTAGACTTGTCATTAGTGGACCCATTGGATGGTCATGATACATTGAGCCCAACATTAGACTAGGTCCATTAGACCCATTCCTTTAATTAATTAAGGAGATTAGATTAGTTTCATGTAGAATTAGAAGCTTCCTAATATAGCCCTTCCTAATTAAACCTCATAAATAATTAGTAGGGGTAGATGGGACATTTAGTGTTGCTTATAGGGGGAAGAAGGGGTCGGCCACTATTAAGGGGGGGAGTTTGTCTCTCCACTTCATTCTCATTTCAATTCTAAATTCCTAATTGTGTTCTTCCCCAAATTGACTCATCCCTCCACCAAATTCAACACAATTAACACCCATTCCCTCTCAATTTTATCATCTAAGAAGAATTGGAGCTTGGATTGCAAGGAGAACTTAAAGGAAGAGGAATGGATAAGGAGATTGTGTCCTAATTATGTCCATTGAACATTTTATTAGAAATCCATCTCCGAATAGGTAAATTCTGAATCCACCCCTTAATTTAGACTCTAATTCATGCATTTAACTATTAGGAATCATCTTTTGGCTTAGGGATACCCATAAGACCAAGAACTAGCTTCATATGACTTGTATTATGGAATCTACATGGTGATTTGTGTCCAATTAGGGGGAATTCCAAGATTAACACATCAAGTGTCTGTCATGAGACCAATTAGATCTAATTAGACTTAGATCGGGATTTTGAGAATAGATACATATCCATAATTGGACACGAGTAGAGCGTATCATAGTATCTTTTGATACGGTGTGATACGAGATTTATTTTGGGTGTTATGTATGAATTCTCTTTAATTTCTATTATAACAAGTTGTATTAGTTATGAAATAGTGTATGTGATATGTAGGAATGATTATTGTGGTGTATTGGAAGTTTTGGCATTCCATTTGGGTGTGTATCATAGAGTATGGCATTTGCATACCAAGTGTTTGGTTGAATGCCTATATATATATATATATATATATATATATATATATATATATATATATATATATATATATATATATATATATATATATATATATATAAGTGTTGGTGTGATTCATGTCATTAGTGTGTTTCGGAGTGCCTATATATATTATATATATAAGTACATATTGATGTAGATTGGCTTGTCTTGTGTGGTGATTGGAGTGTCATACATGACTGTGTTTGTGTGTGAGTGTAGGTGTGTTGGTGATCAAGTGTCAGCAACTATGAAGTGAGAGAGAGAGAGAGTTCATGGCAGTTACACTACATAGCTCATAGGCTCAGATGCAGGTATCGCAGATGAAGGGAGTTCGGGTTTGCACTAGTGTGCATGCAGTTGCCTTGCTACATGGCAAATATAGCAGCTAGTATGTAGTATGCTTGAGGAGAAAACCTAAAAGTAGCTACAGCAGTAGGTAACTAAGGGGGGACTTTGCATGCTTTTACTGCAGTATTAGGACATGCATAGCAATAGCAATATTGCAAATAGTGCATGAGCTAAAATAACTCAAGCAAGAATGCAAAACCACTATGACAACTCTACAAGGGAGTGGATATATTGGGTGCATTGGGATTGCGCAGACCTATGTAACTGGAAGGTGCCTGCATCATTAAGGAGAAGGGGTTCAAAAGTGATTGGGATATATGTGCACTAAACATGTGAGGGTGATGATCTGAGTGTGTGAAGAAGTTAACAGTGTGGAGAAATTAGCAATAGTGTATTGGTGTATGTAAGAGCAAATATCAGTGAATCATAGTGTCAATACCATATTTTCTAGGGAGGGGTATTTTGGTTATTACATAATTAATTAATGTGCTTGTGGTATATTTATTTATTGTATTATTTATTTATTATTAGATGCTATATTTTTATTTGGATTTGTATTAGTGAACCTAACTAGATTAGAATAGACTCATGGACCAATATTAATTCTAGTTAGATTTGAGACCAACAAACAAGTCCATTCATTAGGAGGATGACTTAATTAGTTAAACCAATTGGATTAGAACCTTCCTTCCTTAATTAATTCCTTCATGACAAGCCCCAAGGGGTATTGTAGACTTTTTATAGTTACTTGAAGAAGGGGGCAAGGCCTACCACAAGGGGGAGGAGAGAGACTCTCTCTCTTCATCCATTCATCTCATTCATCTCATTTCTAGATCTAGAATTTCTCTCTTCCAAATTCCTTCATCCCTACACCAATCCCTACCCAAATTTTCTTCCAATTCCTTCTCCACTCACCATTGGAGGCTATTGGAACAAGGAGGAGGCAAGAATCTATAAGGAGGAGACAAGGATCTACAAGGAGGAGGAAGAAGCATAAGTTGAAGGCTCTTGACACTCATTTGGAGACTTATATTAGGAATCCATCTTCCAATAGGTACAATTTAGTTTTTTCTCTCTAATTAGACTCTAAATATGTAATTTAATCATTAGAAACCCTCCCATGTACTAAGGCTACCCATAGGAAGTGGAATTATGTTCATAGGAGGCCTATAGAAGAAGTTATGGTATGTTTTGTGCAAATTTTGGGGAAATTCCGAGATTGGCACATCATATTTTTGTCAATAGGTTAATTAGACCAAATTGACATATGTTTGATATTTTGAGACTAGTGTCGGGTCCACAATTGGATACGTGTAGGTCGTATCACGATAATTTGGCGATACTGGTTGATTTGAGGGTTTTCTTCAGATACAGGGGTTTGAGCTTGTCATATTTTGACACGGGCACGTATCTGAGTAGCTAGCACTTTGTATTATTTCTAATTATGATTCTAATTTGCTTCTATTATTTATGATTCATTTGGTGATGTGTTGGAGCTGTATCGCAAGCGTATCATAGATTGAGTGTGATACGGGTGTGATTCACTCCACGTATTTGTTATATTTTATCTTACTATATTTAATGTAGTGTGTGTGTATATATATATATATATATATATATATATATATATATATATATATATATATATATATATATATACTATAGTTGTATATAAAATGTGTTGATATATATATATATATATTGATATATGTATACCTATTTAGATATATCATTATGATTATTTGGATACCTATGTGTGTATCATAAGGTGTATGTAACCTAGAATTGAGTAGTATGTGTCTGTAGGGGAGATACTTGGGGATTAATGTCTATGACAGAGTTCAATTAGTGACTGATGTGTGCAACCTATATATATATATATATATATATATATATATATATATATATATATATATATATATATATATGTGTGTGTGTGTATATGTATAGATGAGGGTATCTTATATATATTTATTTATATATATATATATATATATATATATATGTGTGTGTGTGTGTGTGTGTGTGTGTGTGTGTGTGTGTGCATGTGTGCTAGGGGGTGTCAGGCTATTGTGGGTTACCCTCAGCAATGTATAGTAGCAGCAACATGATGAGGATGAGTAAAAGGATAGTTATGATATATTGTAGGTTACTTAAGCTATATATATATATATATATATATATATATATATATATATATATATATATATATATATATATATATATAATGTTAAGGTATGTTGAGTTGGGTATGGATATATGTTGTGTGTGTTAGTATACTTTAGGTTATAGGTATTAGCTATATACATGAATGAGGATATGTATTATTGGATACACATGTTAGTGTTACATTGTGTAGCATATGGATATAAGATAGCTAGATTAGTATTACCTTGTGTTACCAAGGTAATTGCTAGGTATTGGAGTTAACTCAAGGTATTGGTTATTGTGTATCAAGATGAGTGTAGGTAGCGTGATACCGTGTTAGCTCAAAGCCAAGGTATCTACTTAGTATTAGTTTAGCTTGGGATACTAGTATATATTATACTTGTATATTATATAGTATTTTGATATATAGTATTTTACGTATCTTACGATACGATATAGTATTGGTATCCTAGTATCATAATATATGTAGTATAGCCTAAATACATAGCGTATGGACCCAATATCCTAGAGGTGGACTCATACAACCTAGAAATAGCTAGTTTGACCAAGTTTGAGTAGTTTGACCTTGAGTTGACCTAGTTTGACTATTTTGACCTAGAATTGGCTTAATGACCTAGAATTAGACTAGTTTAACTTATTTTTAGTTCAAAACTTTGTATTGATGTAATAGTTCATATTTAGGTCTCCGAGGCACCGTTTCGAACATCTTTGATATTGTTCACCGGATTTCAGGCAATTATATTCTCTGATAGTTTTTTATTTATGATATCCCCTATGTTTCTTGTATTTAGTGTATATATTCTTGATTTCTTTACACGATGGTTACACGGATTGGTATATCCAGACCTCGTCATGAGATATTATTCCTTGGTATTTATGGTGTATCTTGTGCAAGCCTTGTTCCTCGTTCTTCTTGTACATGTATAGACATCGATTCTTAGGAAATTTAGCTACCTACACAGTGAATCCCATGTCATAACGTACCATGGTTGGATCTACTATACCAGTCGGGACGGGCAGTATTAGTGTAGATATATGATTATACCCTTCTTATGCATGTCCTTGTGAGTGTTGATCATACACCGCACGTATGATTAACCAGGCCCTAATCCTTGTGCAAGTTCCCAAGCCGATCATATGTTGAAGTTGGTACTCACTTACATCGTAGTAGTATTTCTTGCTCAATTCCATGATGCTCATTTCTTGTATTTAATTCTAGTATTCCTATTTTTTATACCTCTTATACTTGTTTCTTACATCTTGTATATTTACTCTATTTACTATTATATAGTTTATATCATTCATTTGGAACTGCTGTTAGATGTGTACTTTGCTCCTTTCTTAACTGGATATATTTTTCCAGATGACACTGAGGAGTGGTATCCCACTCACTATGGGCCTCAAGATATAGTTGGCTTAGAGCCAGAGACTTTGGCCCAGGGGGGTCTCATCCCGGTTGAGACAGACGACCCAGTACCTGTAGCTCAGTAGATAGGTTTATTGGACTGGATTTGTCTCCTGCATTTGACATTAGTATTCCTTATTATATTTGATGACTCATTGGATATTATTTTGTCATGTGAGCTGTATTTGACTCTTCAGCTCTTTATATCATATTCGTGCGATTGTCCATCTTATAAATATGTGATTGAGTATTCATACTTCATTGGTTGCATTATATATCTTGATGATCATTATTGCTAGATAGATAGTTTACCCAAACATCATTCTACCGCCGATGCTGTGGGGTAGGCTGGACGTTGTTCACTACTCGCGTCCCTACACTGGGTGTGGGTCGTGACATATTTTTAGTGGTGGCCTATGCAGGTCTTCGAGGTCGCAATTAGTGTGATTCGTAGTGGTGCTCTGATTTGAGTGCTATTACGAGCCTGCTTCAGGATATAGGATATAGGCTATAGGTTGAGAACCCTCAATCACCTCTAGGAAAAACTCTATTATTCAATTCAACTGTTCTTCCTTGATATTGATATTTGATAATTGAGCTTAACTGTCCTTCTTTAAGTACACTGTATTATGATGTGCCATATTGATTCTTTTCTTTCGCTTTGCCTCAGGATGCCGCCTAAGACTCGATCACAACAGAGAGGAGCAGTTTCTGAGAGATCTGCGACTTTCCGAGGGCCTGCACCAGTCACTTCTCCGGTGATTGGCGTACCAGCTGCGTTCGGGGGTCCATCTCTAGCTCAGAGGACTGTTTCAGCTGTGTTTAAGGGGCTTCCACCTCCACCTTCTGTCCCGACAAATGTCACCCAGGTGTTCGTATTATTTTGCGAGATGATGGAGGCTCAGAGGGCCCAGTCAGAGGCTCACCAAAGGTAGATCGACATATTACGGCAGGGTATTGAGAGTGTTCATCATCTTGCCCTTGCTGTAGTAGAGAGAGAAGCTCTGGTCCAGCAGTAGGTTATTCCGCAGGTTGCCCAGCTTCGGCCGGGTAATATCGAGGACTTTAAGAAGCTGGAACCTCGGGTCTTCAAGGGAATCGAGGGCATCGTCTACGCTGATGATTGGCTCGAGGATATCGAGCGTCTTATGAGGGTATCCCGTCTTGCTGAGGATCTAAAGGTTGAGGCAGTAGGACTTCATTTGTTCGATATCGTCCGCACTTGGTTCTGGAATGAGCTACTTTTTGCTGATGCGGGGCAATCTTGGGAGGTGTTCAAGGACCTCTTCAAGAGGAAGTTCTTTGGTTGGGCGAACATATTGGACTTGGGAAGGAAGTTTGAGGGCCTTACTCAGGGGAGTATGTCCGTGGAGGAGTACGCCGCAATGTTCAGTAGGCTAAGCCAATTTGTGGAGTATTTGGTGAGAAAGCCAGAGGTTCGGGCTATCCGCTTCCTTGAGGGTCTGAACTAGGAAGTGAAGATCCCTATTCCATCTTTTTATGAGGCATATTCAGAGATACTTGCGGAGGCACGCAAGGTTGAGAGGGAGTTGAGCTTGAAACCCAAGAGAGACTGCGATTCTTTCCTAGGGGCTAGTAGCAGCGCAGGGCCTGCTAAGCATCCTCATTTCTAGTCTAGGCATTTTTAGCAACCACAATAGCACCAGACTCCATCTAGGGCACCGATTCACCAGGCACCACAACAACAACAGAGATAGTCACAGCAAGCTTTTTGCCACTTCTGTAGAAAGCCCGTCCATATCTAGAAAGTTTGCAGGAAGAGGTTGGACGTTTGTCTGTATTGTGGTGCCAAGGGACATCAGCTGAGGGATTGTCTTTCCAATCTTCGTCGTGCAGTTCAGAGAGCAGCTTCAGATCATAGAAAACAGGCGAGGCCACTTGAAGTACAGCCGAGGGGACCACCGCTTTTGACCCAGCAACAGTGTTATGCCCAGCACCAGCATCAGGGGGTGTACCTCAGGGACGAGCATTTTCTATGATGGTCGAGGAGGCCGAGCCCACCGGAGATGTCATCGCAGGTTCTGTTTTTCTTAATTCTATTTTAGCTTTAGCATTGTTTGATAGTGGTGCTTTCCATAGTTTTATATTTGTTTCTTTTGCTTTGAATCATCATTTGGTAGCTGAGTCTTTGCATAGGACTTGAAAGATCATGACCGGGGGAGGCATTATCCTGGTTAGTGATATTTTTAAGGATCGAAGAGTTACTCTGGGAGGCTGGGAGCTGAGTGTGTGTCTACTTGTAATATCACTTCTGAGCTACAACATTATACTCGGGATGGATTGGTCGAGTAGACACCATGCTAGTATTGATTACAAAGGAGGTAGAGTTTTGTTTAGCCCGCCTGCAGAGCCAGAGTTTGAGTTTGCTAGAGGAGATGTAGAGCAGAGAGAAGGCATTGTCTGTGGAACTATGGTAGAAGACAAGGAGTTGTCGCATCCTTTGATAGCAAAGTTCTTGGATGTGTTTCCTGAGGAATTGCCCGAATTGCCGCCAGATCGAGATGTCGAGTTCTCTATAGACTTGGTGCCAGGTGCAGAGCCAATTTTATAGCATATTTATAGAGTGAACAACATCGAACTGGTCGAGCTGAAGAAGCAAGTGGATGAATTACAGGATAAGGGGTTTATCATATCCAGTTCTTCACCGTGGGGAGCCTTGGTATTATTTGAATCGAATAAGGATAGATCGGTGCGCATGTGTATCGATTACAGGGCATTGAATTATCTTACTATCAAGAATAAATACCCGTTGCCACGAATAGATGGCCTGTTTGATCAGTTGAGTGGTTCCAAGGTGTTTTCCAAGATAGACTTGTGATCAGTCTACCACCAGGTAAAAGTAAAGCCGGAGGACATACCGAATACTACTTTTAGGACTCGGTATGTCCAGTATGAGTTCATGATAATATCGTTTGGGATGACTAATGCCCCAGTGATATTTATGAATTTGATGAACAAGGTGTTCCACCAGTACCTTTACATGTTCATGGTGGTGTTCATCGATGACATACTCATATACTCAAAGACACTAGAGGAGCACGAGGAGCATATGCGGATTGTGTTGAGAAAGGAGAAGCTATATGGGAAGCTGTCCAAGTATGAGTTCTTCCTAGACAAGGTAGAGTTATTAGAATATGTTGTGACCGGTAATAAAATTTCAGTGGATCCAAAGAGGATAACAGCAGTGGAATCATGGAAGACCCCGAGTTCAGTGGCAGAGATCAAAAGTTTCTTGGGTCTGGCAGGCTACTACAGAAAGTTTGTGCAAGATTTTTTGAGGATTGCCAAGACGATGACTAGACTCACTAGGAAGGACGCAAAGTTTGTATGGAAATAGGAGTGTCAGGCTACTTTTAAGGAATTGAAGACGAGGTTGACGTCTGCTCCTATTTTGACATTGTCATCAGGGTCTGGAGGTTTCACTATTTATAGTGATGTATCGGGGAAAGGGCTGGGTTATGTTCTTCAGCAGAATGGAAAAGTGATTGCTTATGCATCCAGACAGTTGCGTCCTCATGAGAAGAACTATCCTACCCACGATTTGGAGTTGACAGCAGTCATCTTTGCCTTGAAGTTGTGAAAACACTATTTGTACGGAGTGCGTATGGAGATCTTCACAGACCACAAGAGTTGAAGTACATTTTTACTCAGAAGGAGTTGAATATGAGGTAGCGTCTGTGGCTAGAACTGATGAAGGATTTTGACATATCCTTACAGTATCATCTGGGGAAAGCCAATGTAGTTGTCGATGCCTTGACCTGGTATCCGGTAGCTATGTTTTTGACGCAGGATCAATATTTATTGGAGGATCTAGAAAGCTTGGGCATTGAGGTGATAGTTCCTAGTTTTTCCATGCAGATGTGGGGGTTAAAGTTACACCCAGAGTTGATGGACAGGATCAATGTATCTCTGAGGAGCATCAGAGCTCAGGTGAGAGTAGGATTGGAGGATGATTTCACTATTTATGTGGATGGTTTTTTGCAGCATAATGCCAGATTATGTGTGCCTAGTGGGGAGCTACGTGAGGAGGTATTGCAGAAAGTGCATCGCTCTTAGTATTTAATGCATCCAGGTGACAACAAGATGTATCAGGATATGCGAGAGAGTGTGTGGTGGTATGATATGAAGAGGGAGGTGGCACATTTTGTATCCAGATGCTTAGTGTGCCAGCAGGTGAAAGCTTAGAGGCAGAGGCCAGGTAGATTACTTTAGCCATTACCGATTTCAGAGTGGAAGTGGGAGTATATTACTAAGGATTTTATGTCCGGACTTCCACGATCTCTAGGAGGAAAAGACGTGATTTGGGTCATCGTTGACAGGTTGACCAAGTCGGCCCACTTTTTGCCTTTCAAGGTGGGTTTGTCTACGGAGAAGCTAGCAGAGATGTATGTGAGACAGATCTTCAGGATACATGGGGTTCCCGTCAGTATAATCTCGGATCGGGATAGTCGTTTTACTTCTCATTTTTGGAGAAGTTTGCAGGCGAGTTTGGGCACCCAGCTCAAGTTCAGTACTGCATATCACCCCCAGATGGATGGACAGTCAGAGAGGACCATTTAGACTCTCAAGGATATGTTCCACACCTGTGTACTAGATTTTGGGAGATCTTGGGAGGACCATCTCTATTTGGTAGAGTTTGCTTACAACAACAGCTACCAGGCTAGTATAGAGATGTCACTATTTGAGGCATTGTACGGTCGGAGATGTCGTACTCGCTTATCATGGGACGATGTTGGAGAGAGCTTTGTTAGGGCCAGAGATGGTTGTGGATGCAGCGGAGAAGGTTAAGCTGATCAGAGACAGACTTCGAGTGGTACAGGACAGACAGCGATATTGGGCCGATAGCCACCAGAGACCTTTGGAGTTTGAGGTATAATTTTAGATTTTTTTGTGTGCTTGATATTGGTTATTTTTATAGATTAAGTTCTTAAGGTTGTATTTTGTTCTAGGTTGGAGGTTTGGTGTTTATGAGGATTTCTTTGACGTGAGGCATGATTCATTTCGGTGAAGGCGGGAATCTTAGTCTACGATTCATCAAACCCTTTAATATTCTCGAGAGGGTCGGTGTAGTTGCTTACAGACTAGATTTGTCACCTGCATTAGAGGGAGTGCACAACGTATTTTACTTGTCATAGTTGAGATGGTACGTGGCGGATCCTAGTCACGTATTGGATCACTCGAAGATAGAGGTGGGCCCTACTCTTAGCTATCCAGATTAGTCAGTTGAGATTCTGGATCGGAGAGAGAATATGCTGAAGAACCAGACCATTCTTTTGGTATACGTCGCATGGAGGCATCGCTCTCCGGGTGAGTCTCCCTGGGAGATGGAAGATAAAATGCGAGATCGTTACCCATATTTGTTTGTACATTGAGGTATGTTCTTTCCTGATTCTATTTTTTTGGGGATAGTTTTATCTTTGAATTTCGAGCACGAAATTATTTTAAGGGGGGTAGACTTGTCACTACCATATTTTCTAGGAAGGGATATTTTGGTTATTTCATAATTAATTAATGTGCTTGTGGTATATCTGTTTATTGTATTATTTATTTATTGTTAGATGCTACATTTTTATTTGGACTTGTGTTAGTGGACCTAACTAGATTAGAATAGACTCATTTACCAATATTAATTCTACTTAAATTTGAGCCCATCAAACAAGCCTAATCATTAGGAGGATGACTTAATTAGTTAAACCAATTGGATTAGAACCTTCCTTCCTTAATTAATTCCTTTATGAAAAGCACCAAGGGATATTGTAGACTTTTTATAGTGACTTGGAGAAGGGGGCAAGGCCGGCCACAAGGGGGGAGGATAGAGACTCTCTCTCTTCATCCATTCATCTCATTTCTAGATCTAAAATTTTTCCTCTCTCTAATTCTTTCATTCCTACACCAATCCCTACCCAAATTCTCTTCCAATTCTTTCTCTACTCACCATTAGAGGCTATTGGAATAAGGAGGAGGCAAGCATCTACATGGAGGAGGAAGAAGGTCAAGTTGAAGGCTCCTGACAATCATTTGGAGACTTGCATTGGGAATCCATCTCCCAACAGGTACAATTTAGTTTTTTCTCTCTAATTAGATTCTAAATCTGAAGTTTAATCATTAAAACTCTCCCATGTACTAAGACTACCCATAGGAAGTGGAATTATGTTTATAGGAGGCCTATGGAAGAAGTTATGGCGTATTTTATGACAATTTTAGGGAAATTCCGAGATTGGCACATCATGTGTTTGTCAATAGGTCAATTAGACCAAATTAATATGTGTTTGATTATTTGAGACTAGTGTCGTATCCACAATTGGATATGTGTTGGTTGTATCATGATAATTAGGCGATACGGGTTGATTTGGAAGTTTTCTTCCGACATGGGGGTTTGAGCATGTCATATTTTGATACGGGCACGTATTTGAGTAGCTAGCACTTCGTGTTATTTCTAATTATGATTATAATCTTACTAATATCATTTGTTATGCATTTGGTGGTGTGTTGGAGCCGTATCACAAATGTATTATAGATTTAGTGTGATACGGGTGCGATGCACTCCACGTGTTTGTTATATTTTATCCTTCTATATTTGATGTATAGCTGTATATAAAATGTATTGATATATATATATTGATATATGTATACCTATATAGATATATCATTATGATTATTTGGATACCTATGTGTGTATCATAAGGTGTATGCAACCTAGAGTTGGGTAGTATGTGTCGGTAGGGGAGATACTTGGGGATTGATGTCTATGACAGAGTTTAATTAGTGACTGATGTGTTCAACCTATATATATATATATATATATATATATATATATATTTGTGCATGTGTGCTAGGGGGGTGTCGGGCTACTGCAATGCAACAAAAGTAGGTTGCAAGCATCATAGCAGCAGCAATGCGTAGTAGCAACAGTGCATAGTAGCAGCAACATGATGAGGATGAGTAGAAGTCTAGTTATGATTTTTTGTGGGTTACTTAAGCAAGATATATATATATATATATATATATATATATATATATATATATATATATATATATATATATATATATATATATATATATATATATATATATATGTTAAGGTATGTTAAGTTGGGTATGGATATATGTTATGTGTGTTAGTATACTTTAGGTTATAGATATTAGCTATATGCATGAATAAGGATATTTATTATCAGATACACATGTTAGTGTTACATTGGATAGCGTATGGATATAAGATACATAGATTAGTTTTACCTTGTGTTTCAAAGGTCATTGTAAGGTATAGGAGTTAACTCAAGGTATTGGGTATTGTGTATTGTCACGCCCCGGTCCCGTAAGGGACGATCGTCCTTGCTTGGTCCCTACAGAACCGATCGTCCTCGCTTGGGCGCGATGTCGTGCAAGCCTAAGTTACGCCTACACCAGGCAAAGTACCAGCACAAGACACAAGTTAGACAAAAAATACATATATAGGCACGGAATGTAAATGGAGAGAACCAAAGTTGAACACATTGATAGGAACACAAAATACTTTCTTTTATTAAATACTTGAAGATTTGGATTACAAAGTGCTTGCTTGGCTGAGTTACAAAATATGCCTTAGAAGGCTTACAACTCTTTTTACATTCCCAAAACTAGCCATAATGCCAACACATTACATTATTTTAGTAGGACCAAAATTAAAACATCTAGCAAAAGAGGAGATGTCCACTAGAGAGGAAAGCTAAGGAAGCAGCACGAGCACGGTCCCTAGGAAGGTTGCACTAACACTGATTCAGAATGCTTGCCAAGCTCTCACGTCCAGTACCTGGATATTTGCCCATAAACGTGGGTTAGTACTACCACATGTACTGGTGAGCGACCATGGTCAAACTCACCTAGAAATCCACACAAAGTAAGCATGTGAAGCTAGCATTATTAGGTGATCTTTCTAGTTGTCTAGTTTCTTTTTAATAATTCATGTAAGAAAACATAGACAATAATAGAACCATGCATATGATAATTCTTACCCACGGCCGAGCGGTAATCCCTGCAGCTGATACACATGTTAGACACAATTTACATATATGGATAAACTTATGAATCAATCTTGGCATCGGGTATTAGGTATGCAAGAAGGTAAACCTAGCATGCGCCCTATCTATATGATGGTCCCCTCCACAGGATTAGTAGTTGGGACGTACAAGCCCATCTTACTAATAGACGTATCTACCCTCCCGAAAGTAAGGACTTCAAGCCTTAGGGTATCTAGATATCTCCCAGGCCAAACGATCCCCAGTGCCCCTGGAATCGCTCGAGAGATAAACCTTGTGCACAAGTTGTCCTAACCAAATGCATGAATGCAAGCTCCAATCAAAAAATATGCTATCATTCAACTGATGAACAATGAACAAGCAAGTCTATCTCTTCTCATTTTTTCTTATCAAGTCCAGAGGTTTTCCAGCAGTATTACTCAAAATACAGCATACAAGGGACAAATATGCATTCAATAAGTAACTAGTAAGTAAGCAGTTCTATACTTGAAGTAGGCAATAAGGTTTCTTTTAGCTTATATTCTTAGTGAGGCAACATTTATAAGTGAACTAGAGATTCTTTATTAAGGCATGCAGACTAAAGGATTCATCGAAGGGCCTAAGCCACTCACTGATTGAATCGAACGAGAGGATAGGGAAGCCTTATGTAACGTTCACTCTTTGGTTATCTGTCCTAAAAATGCAACAATTATTTGGTTAGCATCCTTCGATCTCTTTCCCTTACGATCCAAAAAACGCATAAGCAAGAAAAGTGAATTATAAAATCCAAGTCATCGAAAGCAAGATAAAACACAAATCAACACAAAACGGTCATTTACACGCAGGCATTGGTTATTTTAAACTGTTGTGTAAAGGGGTGCTGTACTGTCCACTCCTCGGTTGTTACACCGACGGAGTGGTCACTGTCACCAAAACTCTATAAATAGAGACCCCTATCAATGGGAAGAAAAGAAAAAGAAAAAGGAGGAGGTCGAAAAACTAAAAACTCGAAGATCGGACAAGGTCATCGAACCAGAGATCAAGGAGGAGAGACAGTGAGAGAGAGAGAAGAATCCAGAGTTCGGGCAAAGAACAGGGAGCGACGACCTTCAGCACCGCGCATCCACCCTCTTTTGCAACCTCCGAAGCTGCATCCTGTCTTCCACGGCACTTCTTCAACATCGTGTAGTCCAAGGGCTAAAGTGATCGACCGCAGATCAGATACCTATAGCAATTTATACCCAGATTAAATAAATTATACTCCCACATCCTCGTATAGGATTACATTGTACAAGTTTTTTTGTAAACCAAAGGGCGCGGGTCTCTTATAAACCCCGTCATTGAAATACACTTTCATTCTTTCGTTTAATACCACAAACAAGATGGCGACTCTGCTGGGGACATCTTTCTTTTCTGACGAGGAAGTAATTGCTCAACACGATGCGGTATCTGTAGGAACCATGAAGAAGACACTGGTCGTTCAGTTTGACCAGTCTGCCTACGAAGACATGCTTCGGACTGGGGGTAGATCTCACTCTCTTTCCGTCCAAGACAGCAGGAAGCTACGCAAAGTGTGGATGCCCAAGACATCCTCCGCCGTTCCTGTGGACTCTCCGATCTCTCCGATCTCTCCGACCAGTGAGGTGGTAGCATCGCTCCCTCCATGCCCCGCACGTAAAATTCAGTCTCCCGCTACGCGCGGTACAGACAAAGCTTCTGGCAAAGCCTCAGCGCTAACCCAGGAGTATCCTCTGCGCTATACGCGCAGAAATCAGTCTCCCGCTACGCACGGTACAGACAAAGCTTATTTTGTCTTGTGCAGGTTGACTGAGTTACAAAATATGCCTTAGAAGGCTTACAACTCTTTTTATATTCCCAAAACTAGCCACAATGCCCACACATTACATCCTTTTAGTAGGACCAAAATCAAAACATCTAGCAAAAGAGGAGATGCCCACTGTAGAGGAAAGCTAAGAAAGGAGCACCAGCACGGTCCCTCGGAAGGTTGCGCTAACAATAATTCAGAATGCTTGCCAAGCTCTCCCATCCAGTACCTGGATATTTGCCCACAAACGTGGGTCAGTACTACCATATGTACTGGTGAGTGACCATGGCCAAACTCACATACAAATCTACACTAAGTAAGCATGTGAAACTAGCATTATTAGGTGATATTTCTAGTTGTCTAGTTTCATTTTAACAATTCATGTAAGGAAATATAGACAATAATAAAACCATGCATATGATAATTCTTACCCACGGCCGAGCGGTTATTCCTGCAGCAGACACACAAGTTAGCCATAATTTGCATATATGGATAAAATTATGAATCAATCTTGGCATCAGGTATTAGGTATGAATGAAGGTAAACCTAGCAAGCACCCTAACTACATGATGGTCCCTTCCACGGGATTAACAGTTGGGACGTACATGCCCATCTCACTAATAGACGTGTCTACCCTTCCGTAAGTAAGGACTTCAAGCCTCAGGGTATCTAGATCTCTCCCAGGCCGAACGATCCCCAGTGCCCCAGGAACCGCTCGAGAAATAAACCTTATGCACAAGTTGTCCTGACCAAATGCATGAATAAAAGATCCTATCAGAAAATATGCTATCATGAAACTGATGAATAATGAACAAGCAAGTCTATCTCTTCTTATTTTTCCTTATCAAGTCCAAAGGTTTTCTAGCAGTATTACTCAAAGTGCAGCATACAAGGGATATATAAGCATTTAATAAGTAACTAGTCAGGAAGCAGTTCTATACTTGAAGCAGGCAATAAGGTTTCATTTAGCTTATCTTCTTATTGAGGCAATATTTATAAGTGAACTAGAGATTCTTTATTAAGGCATGCATACTAAAGGTTTCATCAAAGGGCCTAAGCCACTCACCGATTGAATCAAATGAGAAGATGGGGAAGCCTTATGCAACATTCACTATTTGGTTATACATCCTGAAAATACAATAATTACTTGGTTAGCATCCTTCGATCTCTTTCTCTTATGATTCGAAAGAACGCGAAAGCGAGAAAAGCAAATCATGAAAACCAAGTCATCGTAAGCAAGACAAAACACAAAGCAACACAAAACCAAGAAGCAAAGCAACCAACAAAAACTCTTGGACTTATTTCAATAAAAGCTGTTCCATCAATTTTAAGGGTTCATTGCATTTCATCCGTGTTGATTTGGCGGTAAGGTTTTCCCAAGGCTCGATTCTCAATCGAGTCAAAGTAATAAGTGTTCCATTAGTAACCTTTTGGAGTGGGGCGTTACATGTATCAAGATGAGTGTAGGTAGCATGATACCGTATTGGCTCAAAGCCAAGGTATCCACTTAGTGTTAGTTTAGCTAGGGATACTAGTATATATTATACTTGTGTATTATATAGTATTTTCATATATAGTATTTTACGAATCTTATGATACTGTATAGTGTTGGTATCCTAGTATCCTAATATAGTTAGTATAGCCTAGGTACATAGCGTATAGACCCAATATCCTAGAGGTAAACTCATACAACCTATAAATAGCTACTTTGACCAAGTTTGACCTAGAGTTGACCTAGTTTGACTAATTTGACATAGAAATGGCTTAATAACCTAAAATTAGACTAGTTTAACTTATTTTTATTCCAAAATCTTGTATTAATATAATATTCCATATTTAGGTCTCTGAGGCACCATTTTGGATATCTTTCATACTGTTCACCGGATTCTAGGCAAGTACATTCTCGGATTTAGTTTCTCATTTATGAAATCCTCTATGTTTCTTGTATTTAGTGTAGATTTTCTTGATTTCTTGACATGATGGTTTCACGGATTGGTATATCTGGATCTCGTTATGAGATATATATTCCTTGGTATTTATGGTATATCTTGTGCAAGCCTTGTTCCTCATTCTTCTTGTACATGTGCAGACATCAATTTTTTTGGAGACTAGCTACCTACCCAGTGAATCACGTGTCATAACGTACCATGGTTGGATCCACTATACCAGTCGGGGCGGAGAATATTAGTGTAGATATGTGATCATACCCTTCTTGTGCATGTCCTTGTGAGTGTTGATGATATACCGCATATATGATTAACCAGGCCCTAATCCTTGTGCAAGTTTCCAAGCGGATCACATGTTGAAGCTGATACTCACTCACATAGTAATAGTAGTATTTTTGCTCAATTCCATGATGCTCATTTCTTGTATATAATTCCAGTATTCCTATTATGTATATCTCTTGTACTTGTATCTTGCATCTTATATATTCATTCTATTTACTGTTACATAGTTTATATCATTCATTTGGAACTGCTGTTAGAGGTGTACTTTGCTCCTTTCCTGACTGGATATACTTTTCCAGATGACACTGAGGACTGGTTTTCCACTCACTACGGGCCTCAGGATATATTGGCTTAGAGCTACAAAATTAAGCTCAGGAGGGTCTTATCCCGGTTAAGACAAATGACCCAGTATATGTAGCTCAGTAGATAGGTTTATTGTACTGGATTTGTCTCCAGCATTTGACATTAGTAGTCCTTATTATATTTGATGGCTCATTGGATATTATTTTGTATTGTGAGTTATATTTGACTCTTCATCTCTTTATATCATATTCGTGCGATTGTCCATCTTATAGATTTATGATTGAGTATTCATACTTCATTGGTTGCATTATATATCTTGATGATCATTATTTATAGATAGATAGTTTACCCATACAATGTTCTACCACCGATGTTGCGGCGTAGGCTGGACGTTGTTCACTACTCGCGTTCCTATACCGTGTGCGGGTTATGACACACAGTGAGAATTTTAGTTATGAGGGCTAGTGGTTAAGGATTAGATATGTCTATGAGAGTACAAGTGATAAGTATATAAGTAATTGACTATATTCATTAGATAGTGAGTGTGTGTATTTGTATTGTGTATATTCGTGTTGGGTAGGAAGGTGCAAGTTTTAGCTGTACATAGGTGGTCAAGTATCAGTGAAGGATAGGATCTAGGATCTATAAATTAAGATGCTAGTGTGGTGTTGTAGGTGCAACTTGGTGTGGTAGTGAGTGGTGTGTGTCTGTGTTGATGGTATCGGATTGATGAGGGGCTGTGCATGGGAGTTATGAGGGTAGACATGTGGGTGAGGGAGTATACCTTTGAGTATGTGTCTGTGCGAAGTCCTTAGGATTGGGTTTTAGTGTACTGGAGATGAGGTGATACACTGTGTTGTATCAATGTAGGTTAGGCTTTGTTCTGTCCAGACTTTGTGACATGCAGTAGCAACAACCTGGCCATCTTGGCAGCAGGTAATGGACTGACATGTTATAGTCCATCTAAGCAGCAGTATTAAGATGGTGTGGAAGTGTCCAGGTAGCATGGTGTTAGGTGTATCAATGCTGGGGAGGGTAGTGACTGTTGATGTTGGTATCACTCAACTTAGAGTATCAGATATTCAAACACCATGAGTACTAAGTATCAGTTATAATTAGTATAAATATATATATATATATATATATATATATATATATATATATATATATAACCGTAGCTAAGGTATTGTTCATAGGCGAGAGTATTAATATAAGAGATATTAGTTAAGGCATTACTTATACACTAAGGTAATGACCTAGTATAGTTAGATATTAAACCTAGAATCTAGGTATAACTTAATATTAACTAGTCTACCTTAGCAACCACCATAGAGGCTAGAATTAGATCTAAAACCAAGGTAACACCTAGTTTGACTAGAATGACCTAGATATGACATATAATTCATGTTTTGACTCATTTTAGTACATCATAACTTTATTACACCCATTTGATATGGTATCTTATATATAGGTTCATGTGACACCAGTTCGGATACCGAGATATACCATTTTCTCAGGACCACAGGCAAGTAAATTCTTTGACAGTTTTCTTATTTGATAGCCTCTATGTTATGTATTTAGTATTGAGATACTTGATTCTTGACATAATTTTTTCACGGATTGGTATACATAGATCTTGGTCATTATATGTTATTGTCATGATGACTCAGTGATCACTGTGTCATGCTTCATGATTACTCAGTGAATATCGTGATAACTTAGTGATTATATAGACCTTGATCATAGTACATATTATTATAGACCGTGCAGTGTGATATATGTGTTATAACGTGTCGTAATTTGGATTTGTGTACTAGTCGGGGGTTGGGAAAATATTTATGGATATATGATCATACCTTATAGCCTGTGATTTAGTATAGCCCGTGATAGTTAGCAGATCATGCAACTCATGCGTGATAATGCTAGCTCAACTTTTATATAGCCCGTGTTAGGCCCAAGCCGAGCAGATTATCTTACTAATATTTTAACGCACATTTACTAAATAGTTTCTTTTATTCCAGTTGGGGATTTCAGCAGCAGGTTTTGGGGGTGCTCCACCACCAGTTCCGAGGACTGTTCCATTAGTCACGGAGGATATTCCGCCCCCACCACCCATGCCAACAGACGGGTCACAGATTTTTACTTTATTCTAGGAGATGATCGCAGCGTAACTGAGGTAGACAAATATTCTACGTTAGGGCATCGAGAGTGCTCACCAGTTAGTACTAGCTACTGTGGAGAAGGTACCGCTTGTTCAGCCATAGACTGTACCTCTATATCCCGTACCAAACTAGCCGAGGCCGGGTATCATCATCGACTATAAGAGGATGGGGCCCAAGGACTTTAGGAGCATCGAAGGGATCTTGTATGCAGATGATTGGATCAAGGACATAAAAAGGGCCCTAAGGCTGGCACGTATTCTAAAGAGCCTACAAGTAGAGGCAGCGGGAAGCCAGATGTTCGATATTGCATTGACATGGTTCCGTACAGACCCGAGTATTATGGTGCCAGGACTGACTTGGGAAGCTTTTAAAGAGATTTTCAATGAGAAGTTCTTTTCGAATATAGCTCTGAGTGCTTTAGAGATCCAGTTCCAATAACTCGTCCATGGGAGCATGATGGTGGATGAGTACGGTGCAGAGTTCTGTAGACTAGTCAAATTTATAGAAGGACAGAATACTCTAGGGATGGCCCGAAAGTTTCGGAAGGGTTTGATCAGGAAGATCAAATCTCTCACTATAGGAAACCTCACAGCTGTCATGTCCCGATCTCCCGCAGGTAATTAGCCATACCCGCTAGGCATGAATCACCGTGCCAGTGCTCCCTATGGACAATCTTTCCCATCTAGACGTGATATCGTGCGAACATAAGTTGGGGCCGTACAAGGCTATGATCCAAACAGGCGATAAAATGACTAAGCCACAGAGTCGCACCATTAGTCCGAATGCAGCAGAATAAGAAATGAACATGCGATTAGTAACAAGTTCACAGAGTCGTCAATAGCGAAAACATTGAATAACACAAGTATAGAAGTAAAATAAGCACTTTATTGATATTGAACAAGTATTACAAGCGGCGCTAGACCGAGATTACAAGTCGCTCAAATTCTCTCTCTCTCTCTCTCTCTCTCTCTCTCTTAGAACAGTTAAAGCATGCCAAGTGACTACATTTATGGAATGATACATAGGCGATCTTCCAATATTATATCTTGTATATACGCTTCAGTTTCAAACGCAATGGTCCAAGGCTCCAGAGCGAACTTTATGCCTTAGTTCGCATGAAACGGGTTTCCATACCGAACGAGGTTCTCCCGCACCCTGCAAGCAATCAGGTGGGTTATCAGTAGATGAATGCACTGGTGGAGAGGCTTATCGCCCACTTGACAAATCAAAACACCTTATATAGGTTCTATGCACCATCTATTAGGTTATCTTTCTAGTCTTACCTTAGGATCAATTTCATGGCAATGATGTAAAGCCTAACTCGTGTGGCAGTGCACTATATGATATAAGAGTAGCACGGCGAGAGTTACCAACTTACCATTCGTCCTTCCCTGTCCAATGATAAAACCAAATTAACTAAGCAAAGATGTATATAATAAAATCCAGGGGCAATAGCATAAGAAAATACAAGTGTAATAAGCGAGGTTCTATTTCAGGTGCACGAGTTACACAGATTATCAGGTGTGTTTGCAATGGATTCTCAGGTATTCAGATACAGTTATAAGGACAGGTATGTTACACAAAGTAGTCGCCTATAATGCAATAACTCACACGCGGGTTGCCGCAATCGAGTCAACTTAATGTATATGATAGAACGTCACTGGCATGACTTCCATAGTGGATGGTATAGTATCGAGACAAAGTTGGTGTACAAGAAAAATATATTACGGATGATATTGCACCCATCCCACTGATAACAAATGAATACCAGTTGGTTCCGTCTAGATCGGATCGGTCATAGTGCCCCGGCGACCACCCGCGAAACTAGATTTGAAAACCTACCTTGTGTACAAGTTGTCCTTGACCATGCGTATCCTCAAGTTTTCCAAATTCTCGACGGTATAGATATAGTTACATATTCAGATTCAGTCAATACAGTATCCTCAAGAGAAGGCGGACAGTCAGCGAATTCGAAAAGTTTTCGTGCAAAGCAGATTCGTGTTCTTATGCTAAGGGGCTTTCTACGCTCAACAGCTACAGATTAACGGTTTTACGCTCACAGGCTATAAGTCTATGGTTTTACTCCCGGATGCTCTCATGCTCGGTAGCTTTTACGCTCGAGAGGCTACAAACCTACGACTTCACGCTCAGGAGCTACAAATCTATGTTTTCATGCTCGGTAGCTTTTTTGCTCAGAGGCAGCAGATCCACAATTTTACGCACGGAAGATTTATCTTACAAGAGGCTACAGATCTACATTCTTACGCTAAGGGGCTTTCTACGCTCAACAGCTACAGATCTACGATTTTACGCTAACAGGCTATAAGTCTATGGTTTTACGCCCGGATGCTCTCATGCTCGGTAGCTTTTACGCTCGAGAGGCTACAAACCTACTGTAGAAGCATGAAAAATACGCTGGAACGATCTACGCAGCATCTTGATACAGAGCAGCGTAAGCAGAGGCCTTCGGAGTCATCCAACGTAAAACAGGGTTCTTCATCGCCTCCATGACGTAAAACCCAGCCGCTCTCAAAGCAGCGTTAATGCGTACGAGGAACGCTTCGTCTTCCCCGAAATGAACCTGTCAAGTCACGCGGTGAACCTGGCCTCTGACTCCTGACAAAAAAGTGCTGCACGGCTACCCAGACGACGGCTGGAAACGATGGCAGACCCCTCGAGACGTACCCCACAGTATGATGGCGGATCTCTGCATTTAATGCAGAGGATTTGGTTAAAATATCACCAAACCATCGTTTACCAAAGTCCCCCCAACGTAAACCGCTCTTTCGCGTATAAAGGAATACACTGCCTTGTTTTACACAGGCAAACATGAGCTGTTTCACGCTTCACAGTAAGACAAACCGCTGCCACGTCAAAAGCTGCACTTCATACGGGGCTCGAGGCACGTCTCCACGTCTAATTACACAGAGCAGTGACAGTTTCCCTCAAGGCACGTCTCTGCGACGGATGCACAGAAGGGCTGCAGACCTTCAAAACACGTCTCCGCATTCAATGCACAAGATGATGGCAAATCTCTGTAGAAGATTTGATTATATCTTCGAAAGCCGTAATTCAGGCTAAGACGTCCACATCAGCACTACGGCACGGTACGCAGTGGCTTCTACGCCCGCTCAGGATCAGTGCTCCCTCGGCTTCCAACGCCCTCTCAGTCTCTACGACCATTCGGCTTCTATGCCTGTTCGGCTTCTATGCCCATTCGGCTTCTATGCCTATTCGGCTTCTACGCCTGTTCGGCTTCTATGCCTATTTTGGCTTCTACGCCAAGGTAACAGTCACTTGGCTTTTACGCCAACCTCTGCTACACAAGGGATACCTACCTACGTGGCTTCTACGCCGTGATCTTCGTAGCAGATATACGCGTTTTGTCCCCTTAGTTGGACACGCGTCACATGCTCACTCAAAAGGTCATTTACACGCAGGCATTGGTTATTTTAAACTGTTGTGTAAAAGGGTGCTGTACTGTCCACTCCTCGGTTGTTACACCGACGGAGTGGTCACTGTCACCAAAACTCTATAAATAGAGACCCCTATCAATGGGAAGAAAAAAAAAGAGGAGGAGGTCGAAAAACTAAAAACTCGAAGATCGGACAAGGTCATCGAACCAGAGATCAAGGAGGAGAGACAGAGAGAGAGAGAGAAGAATCCAGAGCTCGGGCAAAGAACAGGGAGCGACGACCTTCAGCACCGCGCATCCACCCTCCTTTGCAACCTCTGAAGCTGCATCTTGTCTTCCACGGCACTTCTTCAACATCGTGTAGTCCAAGGGCTAAAGTGATCGACCGCAGATCAGATACCTATAGCAATTTATACCCAGATTAAATAAATTGTACTCCCACATCCTCGTATAGGATTACACTGTACAAGTTTGTTTGTAAACCAAAGGGCGCGGGTCTCTTATAAACCCCGTCATTGAAATATACTTTCATTCTTTCGTTTAATACCACAAACAAGATGGCGAATCTGCTGGGGACATCTTTCTCTTCTGACGAGGAAGTAATTGCTCAACACGATGCGATATCTGTAGGAACCGTGAAGAAGACACTGGTCGTTCAGTTTGACCAGTCTGCCTACGAAGACATGCTTCGGACTGGGGGTAGCTCTCACTCTCTTTCCGTCCAAGACAGCAGGAAGCTACGCAAAGTGTGGATGCCCAAGACATCCTCCGCCGTTCCTGTGGACTCTTCGATCTCTCCAATCTCTCCGACCAGTGAGGTCGTAGCATCGCTCCCTCCGTGCCCCGCACGTAAAATTCAGTCTCCCGCTACGCGCGGTACAGACAAAGCTTCTGGCAAAGCCTCAGCGCTAACCCAGGAGTATCCTCTGCGCTATACGCGCAAAAATCAGTCTCCCGCTACGCACGGTACAGACAAAGCTTCTGGCAAAGCCTCAGCGCTAACCCAGGAGTATCCACTGCGCTCTACGCACAGAAATCAGTCTCCCGCTACGCGCGGTACAGACAAAACTTCTGGCAAAGCCTCAGCGCTAACCCAGGAGTATCCACTGCGCTCTACGCACAGAAATCAGTCTCCCGCTACGCGCGGTACAGACAAAACTTCTGGCAAAGCCTCAGCGCTAACCCAGGAGTATCCACTGCGCTCTACGCACAGAAATCAGTCTCCCGCTACGCGCGGTACAGACAAAACCTCTGATGATGCCTCAACACCAAATTAGAAGTACAGATCACGCTCTACGCGCAAAACGACATCTGACCTTTACGGTGAACCAGATGAGCGCTGCGATCTCCGCAAGGGAAAGCAGGCGGGTGAATATTCAACTACTGGACCTTTACGCCAGCAAAAGAATGATCTGCCTACTCTCCGGATTACGCGAGAAGCTAATGGCCAACTGAGGGCCTCTCCAGCCTCACGCCAGACTGAGCGAATCCCCAAGTTACGCCAGGCACAGTCCCTCATCGTAAAATAAGCTCAGATTGCGGAAAGACACCCTCCCGGGGGATTATCCGCCGCCCAGATGGACAACCTGTTGTACACAGGTGGTATAGGGAAGACCAGGGTGCCCAGTCTACGCGTATCCGCTGAGGGGAACAGAAGATACAAGCCTTCGTCTTCCTCTTCGGCAAATCCTCCTGACCTGCATACCTATCTAATCCGAAAAGACAAAGACAGGAGTCATAAAACCGTCAGACGAGGAGAGATCGTATGGGAAAATGCATCAACATCTAAAGTCATCATGATGTATGAACCATATGAAGATAATGCCTTTATTGTCCCTCCTACCCGCGGCGATCAGCATCCAATAGTCTTCAAACACAAGCGGAACGGTCCGGTTGAACAGGAAGAATTCCGCGAGCCTGAGAGTAGGAAAATGAAAATCCACAGGTACAGCCCACAGGCTTTGAAGATTATACAGAACATGGGTTATGATTTGGAATCAAAGCAAGGCCTCAACTATGGAAAGGGTAGACGAACACCATTGCAGGGTAATTCCCGCCATCAGCAAACTCGTTTCGGATTGGGATATGCTGCTAAATTTAATCCTGTACGACCAAGGACAATTCCTCCTGATTCAGTTTCTACGACCGGAGACCATAGCGTGTCTGGGGGTAGCTCGCCTCGACAAAACAAAGCAGCATCCAAAGCGAGGGGTAGAATGTCCACAGGATTCAAAGATGGTACAATAATGACTATCTTCCCAGAAGACCATGAAACTCAGGCATCAAAAGCCCCACGACCGAAAGGAACTTTCTCCTTCGGAGAAGATGACGTAATTGAAATCTTCAATATATTAAGGAGGGAACGTAAGCTTCAGCTACCCGACATCAGATATCCTGAGAGGTCTGGCAGAATCAATGACCCAGATTATTGCCTCTTCCATCAGTACACTCATCACCCTACGAAGGCCTGCTATGTACTAAGGAAGATAATTCAGGAATTAATTGATGCCAAGGTCATAACTCTACGTCTATAGGGAACGATCACTACGGCAGAGTAGCAGATATGTGCCTCCCTCTCCGATGGAGTCACTATCACAAAGTTTGTCATGTTCATATTACCTCTGAATAAACTTTCGACCATCAATTATCATGTCCATATTACCTCTGATATCGATTGTCGTCTACACTTAACATTCGTACTTAAATTCTAAGTACGCCAGTAATGTTAAGTCCACAAAAATTGCCATGTCCATATTACCTCTGAGCAGATATGTGCCTCCCTCTCCGATGGAGTCACTATCACAAAGTTTGTCATGTTCATATTATCTCTGAATAAACTTTTGACCATCAATTATCATGTCCATATTACCTCTGATATCGATTGTCGTCTACACTTAACATTCGTACTTAAATTCTAAGTACGCCAGTAATGTTAAGTCCACAAAAATTGCCATGTCCATATTACCTCTGAGCAGATATGTGCCTCCCTCTCCGATGGAGTCACTATCACAAAGTTTGTCATGTTCATATTACCTCTGAGTAAACTTTCGACCATCAATTATCATGTCCATATTACCTCTGATATCGATTGTCGTCTACACTTAACATTCGTACTTAAATTCTAAGTACGCCAGTAATGTTAAGTCCACCAAAAATTGCCATGTCCATATCACCTCTGAGCAAGTACAAGGACCCACTCCACATGACGAGGTAGAACCCATAGCACAAAAATTCTTGAAAGCTATAAGCTCCTACCACCATATGTCTGGGAAGTAGCATCGCCATCCAACGTCGTCACGACATATGGGCCACATGAGGATTCTATCTTCATCGTCCCACCTACCTGCAGCAATCAACGCTCAATAGTCTTCGGTCGCATGCGGAATCACCCGATTGTCCAAGAAGATCCTTTCGATGACGACACCGGGAAAATACAGATTCACCGTTATAGCCCGCAAGCGCTAAAGATCATGCAAAACATGGGCTACGACTTGAAACGGAAGCCAGGCCTCAACTACGGAAGAGGCAGACGAACGCCGCCGTGCGGCAACCCCCGCAATCGACAAACTCGTCTCGGGTTAGGGTATGCCACCTCCCTCGCGGCTTCCGAGCCAAAAGAGGACCCCTTTTCCCATTCCCAGAACAGCTCATCACCCTCCAACTCGCCAGATGCTCTCAAACAAGCACTATCAGTGAATATGGTGATGACAAATCCCTCAGAAGCCGAGGAGCAGGATACGGAGCCATTCGAGGATGACCCCTGGGCTCAACAGATGGATACGCAGTGGGAATCCCGCTTCGAGCAGAGGGAGCCTCCCACTAAAGACGAAGTCATCCAGATCAATGTTGGGGGTGAGCTCTCACCAAAGCCAATATTTGTCAGTAACAATCTTCCCCCACCTGAAAGGGAAGAAGTTATACAGCCGATAAAAGAATATATTGACGTCTTTGCGTGGGATTACGAGGACATGCCAGACCTAGACCCGAAGGTAGCTACTCATATGCTCAATATATTGACCGATTCGAAGCCGGTAAAGCAGCACCAATGACGGTTCCGCCCAGATATGATGGACGCCATCGAGGCTGAAGTCAAGAAGTTGATAACCTGCGGTTTCATCCGGGAGGAACAACACCCCGACTGGGTCGCTAACGTGGTCCCAGTCATGAAGAAAAATGGGAAGGTACGTATCTGCATCGACTACCGAGATCTAAATGCGGCCTGCCCCAAAGATGAATTCCCTCTTCCCATCACGGACATCATGATCGACAACACCTGCGGCTTCGAACGCATGTCTTTCATGGACGGGTTCTCAGGATACAATCAGATCAAGATGCATCCTGAAGACGAGAAGCACACTGCCTTCCGGACACCACTGGGGGTATATTGCTATATGGTCATGCCCTTCAGATTAAAGAACGCTGGGGCTACGTACCAACGGGCTATGAGTAACATATTTCGTAGGCATTTACGCAAAACAGTGGAATATTACGTAGACGACATAGCTGTCAAAAGTCGCCTCAAAGGTGATCACATCCGAGACCTGAGGGCGGTATTCGAATTAATGCGCCAGCATCAACTCAAGATGAACCCTATAAAGTCCTTTCTGGGTGTATCCAGTGGCAAATTCCTGGGATTTGTCATTACCACCAAAGGCATCGAAGTAGACCCTGACAAAGTCCAAGCGATCACGGCAATGCGATCGCCCCGTAATCTGAGGGAACTCAGGGGGTTCCAAGGACGTCTGGCTTATATCCGGCAATTCATATCCAACCTCTCAGGGAGATGTCAGCCCTTCTCTCATCTCATGAAGAAAGGTGTATCCTTCATATGGGACGAAATCTGTCAGCAAGCGTTCGGGGATATCAAACGCTACCTAACCAGTCCGCCAGTTCTGGTGCCTCCCGTCATGGGAAAACCATTCTTGCTGTACGTTCGGGCAATGGATCATTCGCTAGGAGCTCTTCTCGCACAATAAAATGATGCGGGTCATGAACAGGCTATCTACTATCTCAGCAGGATGATGGTCGGGGCCGAGCACCGGTACAACCCAGTAGAGAAGGAATGCTTGGCTCTGATGTTCGCTGTCCAGAAAATACGGCACTATGTCACCGGCCAGACTATTCATATCATCTCCAGGATCAACCCTCTCCGAGTGCTGATGAGCAAGCCAAGTGCCCTCAACTCCCGACTCGCAACTTGGGCGATGCTGCTAACACCATACGACATGGTATACATCCCACAGAAGTCCATCAAAGGCCAAGCACTGGCCGACTTCCTAGCGGCTCATCCGATCCCGGAGACCTCCAAACTATACGAAGATATCCCTAATGAAGTTGCAGAATGTAACTTCGCAAGAAAAAGTGACGTATGGCAACTGTTCTTTGATGGCGCCTCCAGAACCGGCCCTAAAGGAAACGTCGTTTCAGGAGTGGGAGTCGTCCTAGTTACCCCAGATCAGCTCGTCATCTACCGAGCATACTCTCTTAGCGAGCCCTGCTCCAACAACGTGGCGGAATACAACGCTCTACTAATTGGGCTCCAAGTTGCTACAGAACTGGGGGTAGAATCCCTGGAAGCTTTCGGTGATTCTCTGCTCATCGTCAATCAAGTCAGGGGAATATACGAAGTCCGTAATCCGGACCTCATCCCCTATCACCGGGCGACAATCGAGATAGCCATGACGTTCAAAGGGTTCTTCCTAGAGCACGTACCTCGATCTCAGAATCTGGAAGCTGATGCCCTGGCCAGCCTAGCTGCAGACTTAGCTACTTCTATAAAAAGGCAAGATTCGGTAATCCTTCTTAACAGAGATTTATTCTGTGTGAAGAACAGCTGTCACATAGAACGCAGCTACGCTGTAAACACCGATCCTCCTACAAGAGATTGGACAAGTCCTTTCATAGATTTCGTGGCATACAGAATCTTACCGGAGGACCCCAAGGAAGCAGTATCCGTCAAGAGACGATCGCTACGCTTCTACTTCGACGCATCTTCACAATGCCTGTATCGCCGGACCTACGACGGACTGCTGCTGAGGTGTCTCTCTGGCTCCGAAGCACAGCAGATTATCCGTGAAGCTCACGACGGTGTATGCAGAGCGCATCAACCCAGGCCTAAGCTACAGGATCGCATCAGGAGAATGGGCTATTACTGGCCGACCATGATCGCAGATGCAATACAGTATGCAAAGCATTGCAGAGCCTGTCAGGTTCATGCAGACTTCATACATCAACCGTCGGAACATCTACATCCTACGGTCGCATCCTGGCCTTTCGAAGCATGGGGAATGGACATCATCGGTCCTATTCAACCGTCTTCTTCCAGGGGTCACCAGCTCATACTGGCCATCACGGATTACTTTTCCAAATGGGCCGAAGCAATCCCTCTCACTGAGGTAAAGGCATCCAACGTGGTCAGCTTCATCAAACATCACGTGATCTATCGCTTCGGGGTACCCCGGAGGATAATTCACGATAATGGGCCCCAGTTCATCAGCCAAACGTTTCATCGGTTTTGCGATAAAAACCGGATACACAATGTTGCCTCCACGGCGTACTATCCAGCTGCTAATGGTCTGGCGGAAGCTTTCAACAAAACCATTATCAAACTCTTGAAGAAGTTTGTCTCTTCAAACAAGAGAGATTGGAATGAAAAGCTGGGCGAATGCCTCTGGGCATACCGCACGACGGTACGAACGCCGACGGGTTGTACCCCATTCTCGCTGGTCTACGGGAGCGAAGCAGTTCTTCCCATTGAAATCCAGATCCCGTCGCTCAGAATAGCCATGGCTAATGAGCTGACTCAAGAAAAGAATGACCTTTTAAGGCTTCAGGAGCTAGAAGGATTAGACGAGAAACGCCTCCAAGCTCAACAGCGCATCACGCTCTACCAAGCACGCATTTCCAGGGCTTTTAACCATAAAGTAAAGGAAAGGGTGTTCAAGGTCAGCGAGCTAGTTCTAGCAGTAAGAAGGCCGATGATTTTAACTCACAGAGGTAAAGGCAAATTCCAGCCCAAGTGGGAAGGCCCTTATGTGATCGAGACAACGTTCTCGAACGGCGCCTACAGGATAGCCCAGCCTAACGGGGACCTATTAATGGCTCCCATCAACGGCAAATTCCTGAAAAGATACTACGCTTAATTCCCCCCTGCCCAGGCGGAACATAGCGAGAATCTCAATTCTGACAAAACTACCCCAAGAAAAGAAACTAGTTAGGTCATATCCTATCATGTCTGTACGACCTCTGAATAGATATATCCTGCTAAAGAGGTTTATCGAGAGTATATCAGGTCCATACTACCTCTGATATCCCCCTCACCTAAAAAACTGTCATTTACATTCCGAAATGACGGGTCCACAACAGTCAGAAAAGAGTCACTTTTATTAATTCCCAGAAGGAGGCGAAATTACATAGGGAGAGATACATCAAGATGGCGGAGTAATCAGACCATGAATCTGCCGCTCCAGTGCAGCTATCCTCTCATTCCTAAGGGCCAAGGCATCGGCGCGAACCCGCTCCAGCCATGCCTCGGGGGTATGCGTAAGGGTCAGATTAGCCCTTGCCCGAAGACAGCCCGCACGGGCAGCTTCCGCACGCTCCAGATCCCGTCGCGCTTCACTCAGTCGACCAGTCGCTACCTCTAAACCTGCCAACGACTGGGAAGCCCACTCCTCTGCCCGAGCAAGTTTTTCCCTCAGCTTGGAGGCCCTCGCTGCATTCCCTTCATGCTCGGATCGACACTTCGTCTCAACAGCAAGAGCTTCTTCCACAACAGCTTTTCTCCTATCCATCTCCAGCTTGTGCTTCTGGATAGAGTTGTCTAGGCTTTCAAGCTTTGTAGCGAGCCGCTCAGCCATGAGGTCGAATCGAGCCTGGATATCAGCATCAAGGCTGCCCTCAGCCCGCTGCAAATATTCGTTAATGGGTTGCTCTAAACCATTAACCACCGCCTCCAGAGCATCAGCTACTCCAGGATTGCCAAGCCCCCTGACAACCTCGATCGAAAGCTGAGAAGTCTTCTTCAGGAGCTCGAAGTCAAGATTCTTCGCCAACACCATCGGTATCATCGTTTTTAAACCGGTGTAGACAAGGCTGGTATGCTGCTCGGTCAACGCGACTAGACCCGACTGAACGCCCGGAGTGGCCGCGATGCTAGTAACTCCCTCTCCAGGGACGATTGCAGACGAGGTAGCCACCGCCGCCGCCTCGACGGGTGGCGCGGCCGAAAAAGGTGTGACGGCAACGATCGAAGTCATCGGCATACTCGCGAAAGGCGAGGTCACGATAACAGATTCGTCCCCCTCCTTAGACGACGAAACCTCTCCAGGCGAGCTAGCCCCCGAAGACACTTCTGCCTCGGAATTAGGCGCTTCAACGCCGTATTCCCCGTGGACGTCATCCCCTGAAAAGAGGACAAAAAAGCAAAAATGTCAACACAATGGTAATCTTCCTAGGAGGAGACAAAAAAAAACGACATTTACCCGGAGCCAACGGCATATACGACGCGTCTGCAGCCGATGTGGCTAAACCACGCCTTAATGACGCGATATGACCTGTCATACCTGGAGAAGGAGGTGGGCCGACCGACATCGCCAGAAGCTCGGTCAAGCCTTCCCCAAGACGCGGTCAAGGTTCGTCAGCCGGGGTCTCGCTAAGCGCACTCGCTGACACAGAAGCAACTTCCCCCGCTGCTGACCTCGGGAAAGATTTTCCCATCTGCAGCGGCCACGTGGGCAATCCCGCTCCACTACTTGAAGCAGCCGCAGCGACAGCAACCTCTAGCGAAGACTCTCCGGCGCCACCAGCCGGAACTGTAAAAGGTCCCTCTCTAAAAGGCGAGGAACCTCCAGCCAAAGATTCATCCCTGATGCAGGGAGGTGCCGGCTCACTCACGGGAGCCTCAATACCAGGAATGCGGAGAGGACGAGCAACCGTCTCCTTCCTCCTCTTACGAAGGGAAGCTTCCTTCGGAGCAGAAGCCCGTCGCTTCCCAGAAGAGACTACCAAAGCCCCCGCCGGCGCAGGCACTGCACACCTCGGCAACGACACCAGAGGCTCATCCGGAGTACCAGACTCCTCGCCCTCGTCAGAAGAAATCGAGGGGACTTCGACTCTTCCCCCAGGCTTGGCAGAAGGCACTCTAAAGCTTCCACGCCTGTCGAAATCGCGATGGAAGGTGTTAATCGCCACATAAAACTGGGCGTAAGAATGAAGGATGCGCAGCTCCGTGCAGGTTGTAATGACCGGCACGATAAAAATTGCCCCTGTGCAACCCATGATAAAATATCGCCACCCTCTAGCTCCATCAATGAGTCCGCCCCTGGGCCTGAAGCTGGTGACGGCGTTACCCACGTGCAACTGATCGTACCCGAACTGCCTGGCAAATCGACTAGGCAAGTAGGGCTCGAAGAAGCAATAGTCTTCGCTCCTATACAGCAGATGGGATGGTCTGATACAGACCAACCAATTAAAAGCCTCCGGAGAAAGAACGGTCTTCTCTCCACCTGAATCCTCAAGCCACACGCCGGATTGGTTGCGATGTACCGGAGGGGGAGTACAGAGGATCTTCCAGCCATGGCTGAGGTTCAACACTAACCGACAGTCTAAAACTGTGTTCACATTCTAGGTAGAATCCCTGTAATTCAGCAGGAATATACCCCCTGAGCTGCTACCGGAACCGGGAGACATCACCCGGGGATTGTGGAGAATTAACCATCCCATCAGATACAGATATGGCAATTCCACCCTGGGAAAACTCTCACGCCGAGCTTCATCGACGAGCAACCCATCGGTCATGGCCCTCAGGCCAGCCTGAATACGGCACACCATGGCAGGAAGCAGGCCCAGTCTTTCCCCAAACACCAGACGCACTGCGGGCCACAGGATGTTCCGGTGAATACGATCCGCGGACGCGATACCGGGCACTACCACTCGACGCAGCCATATGGAGAGGAAACCAGCCAACTGGGCTTCCTTAGACAGAGGCCTGCGACAGCGCCTCAAATAACTATGGGCCTTGGTACCTTCGGGGTATTTTCCTACCCCCTCAACGAGAATCTGATCGGGAGCCTTAGCGTCTTCCATAAGAGCCTCAACAACCTGAGCACTAAGGACGCCCAAGCAGTTCACGGGCTCATTCTTACCCCCCGAGGCTTTCTCAGACTTGGCGGCCCTAGCCCGATGGAAGAAGAGGTAGGACATCCACTTAGTGGTATGGGCCAAATCAGAGGGCTCGTCATAAAAAGCGGTGCACGCGAAGTACTGACACATCAGCTCCTGATATACTTCCGCCACCCGAGGGTCCAAATCCCCCAACTCCCGGTTGGTGGGGACATACTCTTCATATAGGGTATCCCCCATCGGCAGTCTCGAGACAACTGCCATCTCATGGAGGGCCAGTCCCAACTCCCCCAGTGGAGTGGCGAAGGTCCCGATGAGCGGAATATAACGCTCCATCAGTGCCAAGAACAAATTAGCATTGGGAGGCAACCCGACACTCGTCGCACTCACGGCGGCATATAGTCCAATGTCCTCCAGCTCTCTTCGGAAGTGCGACAAGGCCCAATCAACTAGGCATCTCCATCGGGAGTTCGTTGGGGCGATCCACCCGTTGCACCGAGGATTCTCCTTGGGATATACCCCGCCTCGACCCATGAAGTCGTTGCAGAAGGTTGGCAACTGGACAGGCTGGATCACCGAGCTAACTTCACTCGGGACATTACCCAGGCACAGCCCCCGGAACAGCGTCACAACGCCGGAGGGGCGACTGACAAACGACCCCTGGTCAGCTCCTTTCAGATGAAAGATCTTCCCGGGCTTCCCGTGAAGATCAGGAGTCAGCTTCCACGACATCTTCCTAGGATGCGTCGCATGGGAGAAAGCCGAGATAGGATAATCCCTCGACATCGTCGGCAGATACAAGACCAAATTCCCGGCAGGGAAGACCCAAGGTTCCTTCTTGGGCTTCGTCTGGGACTGTTTATCAATCATATCCCCAAAGAGGAAAGCCGGCTTTATGTACTGCTCCCCGTCTACATGTGTCAAGGGTTCGCCATTGATCATGCTCAACAGCATTCGCTCACCCTGGGCCGATATCAGAAACTCCCTGCCCTCAGGATACTGGGGTCCAGAGATGGGAAAGGCCACATGGGACAGATCCTCCAGGTAGTTCGAGTGCAGCATCCCGGCAGCGGAGCCCATCACCTCAGCCAGCGGAGACTCACCCAAATCAACTGCAAAGGTGCAAGGAAAATAGGTCATTGCAAATCCTGCACAAAGTGCGGACCAAAGAAATGACAGTCTGTGCTTTACGCCAAGATTGCGCAAATTTGGTCTCTATACGCCGGAAGTCTCCTCCGCAAGCGTAAAAATTCAAAATTTTACGATATACCCCAATTTTTGTTAGCCAGAGCTTTTACGCTCAGAACTACGAAAATACGGAGTTTTTACGCTGGCACATTAGAAATGTAGGCGTAAAAGATGAAAACGTCTCCGTACGTCATCTTCCTCGAAAGAGGCTATCAGCACAGAAGACGACCTAGCGCGGTCACGTTCAACGTGTGCGAAGGATTTTTCGTCGTTTGTCATCCCAAAAAGCTCTACCTCTAAAGCCGGGTGCACTGCTCATCGGCGGGATACTCCTCTCAGAAGGAGGTTCACCTTGCACGACCGAAGATTCTCTCGCCGATACCGAAGAACGAGAAGAAGAACCCACTCTCTTTCCCTTAGCGGAGGGAGTTTGTTTCAACGCCATTTCTGAAGACTCGAAGTGCTCGGAGAAGGAACGAAGGAAAGCTCTCTCTCGCAGAAGACAGATAAAAAGCTTTTTCTCTCAAAAAGCTTGGGTTATATATACGGTCCGAGTCGACTCCTCGAATCCTCGGACGAACCCCTCGAGACCCCAACCGGATCTCGCAATTAAGAGTTGGTTATGATTGGATGCTACGTCAACCCACTACCCTCGAAAAACGGACAGTCAGCGAATTCAAAAGTTTTTTTTTCGTGCAAGACGGTTCAGCGGGTTCTACGCTAAAGGAGCTTTCTACGCTCGACAGCAACAGATCTACGGTTTTACGCTCGCAAGCTGCAAGTCTATGGTTTTACGCCCGGATGCCTTTGTGCTCGGTAGCTTTTATGCTCGAGAGGCCACAGACCTACGACTTTACGCTCAGCAGATACCAAATCGACGATCTCACGCTCGGTGGCGCTCAGTTTACGCTCAGAAGCAACAGATCCGCAAAACCTCACGCTCGAAGAAATTTTCTTTTCAGGAGCTAAAAATCTACAGTTCTGCGCTAAAGGAGCTTTTCTACGCTCGACAGCAACAGATCTACGGCTTCACGTTCGACAGCTACAAGTCTACGGTTTATGCCCGGATGCCTTTGTGCTCAGTAGCTTTTATGCTCGAGAGGCAACAAACCTATGACTTCACGCTCAGGAACCACAAGTCTATGATTTCGTGCTTGGTGGTGTTTTTACGCTCAGAGGCTACAGACTGATGATTTCACGCTCCACGACTTTCCGCATATCCGAACAGTCCCCAAGGCGGTCAATTGCAAAGAATTCACACAGAAGATACTCGTTCTTGATCCAGAGCATCCCAGGTACCCGAAGCATACAGAGTTCAAACATTGAGAAATTACTCTTCTCGGGTCCAAAATTGGAGGTTCATCCAGACTCCAGTCTGAACATCCCGTCTATCAAGGTGGCAACTCAATTTGACAGCCAAAAACCTCGACCCTGTTCCGAGGGAGTTTCGAGAGATCATTCTTGAAGATGAAGTCTGAACAAGATCCTGCTCATCAGAGAAGCAACAGTTCAGAATTCTACGCCATCCCTCCTAGCAACAGGACAGTTCTAAATGTTCAAGGACGCTCAGCGGCGTTCTATGGACTATTCGCTACGCATAAAAGACGGGGCCTAATACTCTTCCTATCAGTCGGCGTAAAGATTCAGACGTGTCGAAGCTGCACATATCCAGACTTCACAGCAACGTATGGCAAAGATGATCATATGCAGAGAAGAAAGACGACTTTATTTAAAATCACAATTACATATGAGGGAAATCCTGTCTACAGGGGTTTTTTCTCATTTTTCGTGGTTACATATGAGGGAAATCCCCTCTACAAAGGGCTTCCCCATCATCGTCTGAAGATCGCACCGAGAGGCTGTTCTGACAGGTTCTCGCATCGGTGAAGGTCTTCCTCTTCTTCCAAGAAGATGATCAGTGGCGGAAGGATACAAAACTGGGCATAGACCCATCCTCCAACTGAAGGAAAGCAGGGTAAATCTGCTTCCCTACAGACCAAAGCCGCTCAGTCCGGGACAGAACGAGTCTGTCTGCCTCTCGTCACCGGAGGCAACGGGAGAAGGCGCCACTTGCAGGCAGCGTGGTCCAGTGCGACCCTTCCTCTCTCCTGGGGCAACGCCATACGAAGTTGCTGATTATCCCGAGTAAGGGAGGCTAAGATATCCTTCCATGATCCATCGTTGCAATGGACACTTGCTCGAAGACGCCGTCTTTTTCGGCTCCTTACATGCTGGAAGAACATGGTCTTCTTCTTCCTCAGGTCGACCCGACGAACTCCGGCGATCATCTCAGCATGGTGAAAGGAAATATGGGAAGAAACAGGTTAACTCCTCAGCCCTTTTATAGGCAAGCGAGGTCACACCTACCCCCAATAAATCCGCCATCAAGACCGGCCTGAAAGAACGCGTCAAACTTGACCGTTTCCACGCTCCACTCAGAAACGTTTCGGGTTACGAGGGGCCATTCATGCTTCATTCAAAGCGTTTCAAATTCTGAGGAATTTAAAAGCTTTGAAGGGGGTCTTGTAGAAGCATAAAAAATACGCTGGAACGATCTACGCAGCATCTTGATACAGAGCAGCGTAAGCAAAGGCCTTCGGAGTCATCCAACGTAAAACAGGGTTCTTCATCGCCTCCATGACGTAAAACCCAGCCGCTCTCAAAGCAGCGTTAATGCGTACGAGGAACGCTTCGTCTTCCCCGAAATGAACCTGTCAAGTCACGCGGTGAACCTGGCCTCTGACTCCTGACAAAAAAGTGCTGCACGGCTACCCAGACGACGGCTGGAAACGATAGCAGACCCCTCGGGACGTACCCCACAGTATGATGGCGGATCTCTGCATTTAATACAGAGGATTTGGTTAAAATATCACCAAACCGTCGTTTACCAAAGTCCCACCAGCGTAAACCGCTCTTTCGCGTACAAGGGAATACGCTGCCTTGTTTTACACAGGCAAACATGAGCTGTTTCACGCTCCGCAGTAAGACAAACCGCTGCCACGTCAAAAGTTGCACTTCATACGGGGCTCGAGGCACGTCTCCACGTCTAATTACACAGAGCAGTGACAGTTTCCCTCAAGGCACGTCTCTGCGACGGATGCACAGAAGGGCTGCAGACCTTCAAAACACGTCTCCGCATTCAATGCACAAGATGATGGCAAATCTCTGTAGAAGATTTGATTATATCTTCGAAAGCCGTAATTCAGGCTAAGATGTCCACATCAGCACTACGGTACGGTACGCAGTGGCTTCTACGCCCGCTCAGGATCAGTGCTCCCTCGGCTTCCAACGCCCTCTCAGTCTCTACGACCATTCGGCTTCTATGCCTGTTCGGCTTCTATGCCCATTCGGCTTCTACGCCTATTCGGCTTCTACGCCTGTTCGGCTTCTATGCCTATTTTGGCTTCTACGCCAAGGTGACAGTCACTTGGCTTTTACGCCAACCTCTGCTACACAAGGGATACCTACCTACGTGGCTTCTACGCCGTGATCTTCGTAGCAGATATACGCGTTTTGTCCCCTTAGTTGGACACGCGTCACATGCTCACTCAAAAGGTCATTTACACGCAGGCATTGGTTATTTTAAACCGTTGTGTAAAGGGATGTTGTACTGTCCACTCCTCGGTTGTTACACCGACGGAGTGGTCACTGTCACCAAAACTCTATAAATAGAGACCCCTATCAATGGGTAGAAAAAAAAAAGGAGGTCGAAAAACTAAAAACTCGAAGATCAGACAAGGTCATCGAACCAGAGATCAAGGAGGAGAGACAGAGAGAGAGAGAGAAGAATCCAGAGCTCGGGCAAAGAACAGGGAGCGACGACCTTCAGCACCGCGCATCCACCCTCCTTTGCAACCTCCGAAGCTGCATCCTGTCTTCCACGGCACTTCTTCAACATCGTGTAGTCCAAGGGCTAAAGTGATCGACCGCAGATCAGACACCTATAGCAATTTATACCCAGATTAAATAAATTGTACTCCCACATCCTCGTATAGGATTACATTGTACAAGTTTGTTTGTAAACCAAAGGGCGCGGGTCTCTTATAAATCCCGTCATTGAAATACACTTTCATTCTTTCGTTTAATACCACAAACACCTACGACTTCACGCTCAGCAGCTACAAATCTATGATTTCATGCTCGACATCTTTTACGCTCAGAGGCTACAAATCTACAGTTTCTACGCCCGGATGCTTTTATGCTTAGCAGCTTTCACGCTCGAGAGGCTACGAACTTATGATTTTACGCTCATCCACATTACAGATCTATGACTTTCCGTATATCTGAGAATACGCAGGCTAAAGTATGCACATATCTGAACAAATCTCAAGGCGGCCAAATTGCAAGAGTTCACATAGAAGATACTCCTCCTTGGCCCCAAAAAATCCCAAGTACCCAAAGCATACAGAGTTCAGTATTGAAGATGACTCTTCCCCTCGGGTCGATTGGAGGTCTATCCAGAATCCAGTCTGAATATTTCATCTACAGTTCAAGATGGCAACTCAGTTTGACAGCCATTTCTCACCCTGTTCCAAGGAATTTTTGAGAAGACGTTCTTGAAGATGATGGTCTGAACAAAAACTCTGTTTATCAAAAGTAACAGTTCAGAATTCTACGTTACTCCCCATTCCTAACAGCAGGACAGTTCGAATATTCGACTTAAGCGCTAAGCGGCTTTCTGCGCATCCTTAGTTGTGCGCAAAAGACGGGACAGGGTCTAATACTCTTTCTATCAGAGTCGGCGTAAAATTACCAGACGTGTCGAAGCTACACATATTCAGACTTCACAGTAAAGTAAATGGCGAATGATCATATGCACAGAAGAAGACAATTTTTATTAAAACATGATTACATATGAGGGAAATCCTGTCTACAAGGGTTTTTCTTCATTTTCATGGTTACATATGAGGGAAATCCCGTCTACAAAGGATTTCCTCGTCGTCATCGGAAGGCCACCCCCAGAATCTGTTCTGCCAGGTTCTCGCATCGGTGGAGATCTTCCTCTTCTTCCATGGCAGTTCATCGACTTCCACAGTCGATGAACAAGAAAATGATCAATGGCGGGAGGATACAAAACTGGGCGTGTTAAACACAGACCCATCCTCCAATACAGGACAATAGGGTAAATCTGCTTTCCTGTGTACAACGCCATGACAGATTGAGTTGAGGTATTTTACCCAACTCAACATTCGAGGACGGTAGTTACACTTTGTCTGCCCACGTCCACGAAAATATCAGGAGAAGATTTACAGCTTGCAAGCTGTGTGGTCTAATGGGACCATTCCTCTCTCCTGGAGAACCGCCATATGAAGTTGCTGATTATCCCGAGCAAAGGAAGCTATGATATCCTTCCATGATCCATCGTTGCAGAGGATATTTGCTCGAAGACGCCTTCTTTTTCGGCTCCTTACATGCTGGAAGAACATGGTCTTCTTCTTCCTCAAGTCGACCCGACGAACTCCGCGATCATCTCTGTGTGGTGAAGGAAATGTGGGAAGAACAGGTTAACTCCTCAGCCTTTTTATAGGCAAAAGAGAACGCACCGAATCCCAACAAATCCCCAATAAATCCGCCAAAAAGTCAGCCTTAAAGAACGTGTCAGACTTGACCGTTTCATGCTTCATTCAAAGCATGCCAAATTACGAGGAATTTGAAAGCTTTGAAGGGGGTCTTGTAGAAGCATAAAAAATATGCTGGATAGCTATACACAGCATGTTGATGCTGAGCAGTGTAAGACTTGACTTCGGAAGACATCGACGTACAACAAAGCTTTCTCGCTAAGCACAGCGTGAAATATAAGCTCAAGGACCATCCTCATAATGCAGTATGTCCAGGCTACTTCAGTGTAAGAAGGATGCTACATTGCCTCTATGGCGTAAAACCTATCCGCTTTCAATGCAGCATTGAAGTGTACGAGGAACGCTTCGTATTCCCCGAAATAAACCTGTCAAATCATGCAGTGAACCTAACGTCTGACACCTGACAAAGAGTACTGAACGGTTACCCAGACGACGGCTATAATGATGGCTTGGCACAGCAACCCAGACTGTCGTTTAGTGACATCTCCTTGGCGTAAACTGCTTTTACGCATACGAGGGAATACGCTGCCTCGTTTTACACAAGCAGACATAAGCTTCTTACGCTCCGCAGGAGCCAAACGCGCTGCCACGTTAAAAGCTTCCCTTCGTACAGGGCTCGAGGCACGTCTCTACATTCAATGCACAGACGATGGAAGACTTTCGAGACACGCCTGCATTCAATGCGCGGATGGTGGCAGATCTCTGCATTTAATGCAGGAGATTTGATTAAATGTCACCAAAACTGTCGTTTAGTGACATCTCCTTGGCGTAAAGTGCTTTTACGCATACAAGGGAATACGTTGCCTAGTTTTACACAGGCAGACATGAGCTTCTTACGCTCCGCAAAAGACAAACAGGCTGCCACGTCAAAAGCTGCTCTTCGTACGTCTCTCGAGGCACGTCTCTACAATCAAGGCACAGAATGACGACGGATACTCAAGGCACGTCTCTGCATTTAATGCGCAGAAAGGTGACAGGCCTTCGAAATACATCTCTGTATTTAATGCGCAGGATGATGGCGGATCTCTGCATTTAATGCAAGAGATTTGATTATATCTCCAAAAGCCGTGATTTTGGCTAAAACATCCACATCATCACTTTGGCACGTTACGCCATCAGGCTATTCTCATCTATGGGAGCACGTTGTACGCTATCTCATGGGAGTACGCCAACTCAGGCCACATTTGCATTGGCCCGTATTAAGCCCATTCGGTCCAGAATTCGTTCAAGGCCTCAGTCAGGGGAGGGGGATCAGCTATCTTCTACGCCAACTCGGCTTCTATGCCTGCTCGGCTTCTATGCCTGCTCGGCTTCTACGTCCACTCAGTTTCTACGACCACTCGGCTTCTATGCCTACTCGGCTTCTATGCCTTCTCGGTTTCTATGCCTACTTGGCTTCTACGCCATGGTGACAGCTATTGGCTTCTACGCCAAACACTTCTACGCAAGGGATAACCACCTACGTTGCTTTTATGCCGTGACCTTTGCAGCAGTTATACGCATTACGCGTCACACGCTCATTCAAAAGGTCATCTATACGCGGGCAACGGTTATTATAACCATCGTGTAAAAGGGTGTTGTACTCTCCACTTCTCGGTTTCTACACCGACTGAGTGGTCACTGTCACCAAAACCCTATAAATAGAGACCTCTATCGACAGAGGTCCAAAGTCGAAGGTCGAAAATCTGAAAGAAGATCGAAGATTTGGAGAATCAAGGTCGAGAAATCAGAATCAAGAGAAGGTCAAGAACTAGAGTCAAAGAGTCTTTGAGAGAGAAGAATCCAGAGCTCGGGCAAAGAGTAGCGATCGACGACTTTGGCATCGAACATCCACTCTCTTTAGCAACCCTCGAAGCTGCTTTCTATCTTCTATGACACCTCTTCGTCGTCGTGTGGTCCAAGGGACAAAGTGATCGATCGCAGATCTGACTCCTATAGCAATATTTACCCAGATTAAAAAAAATAGTACTCGACATCCTCGTGTAGGATTAATTGTACGTCTTGTTTATAAACCTAAGAAAAAGGGTTTCGTATAAACCCCTCTTCTGTAATCTTTCGTTTATTATCAGTAAACAACAGGGACATATCTAGCGACATAATCTCGGAGATGAGTATTGTAAACAAGTGAACAGTGCACTACTGATAGTATATAATGATCTACTCGAGGCATATTGGGGTCTACTTGTACGAAGCAAAGTTAGCATACGAGGGTCCAAATAAGCCATATTTTATTTTTATGTTCTAACACAAGCAATATAAGATAGGATTATTCCCTTAGCTAGGTGCGTTGTATTCTTTATTAGCATATAGTTGATGATTCACCTAGCAACTAGCATATATCGTCTATATTTTAAGTGTGCTGGCTAAGCAGAGATAAGTTTATCGTAGCCACCCACCTTAGCGATGATTCACCAGGGTCGAGCGATACTCCGAGCGAGCCTTTGAAAGTCTAAGTCTCAACTCCTGAAGGGCCAAGTCTGGAATCCTTTGCCTCAAACGAGTCTTCTCGCTGAGCAAATCGAGCCGGGTCGTTGCACTTGCACCGTTTGAATCGGTTGTCCGCTTGAATAAAATGGGTCATTAGAATAGAGACATTCAAGGATATCCTGATAGGTGCACAGAGGGCAAATAATGACTTGGAGGTCAAATCCAACAGGATGAGAGATACATCAGGAGGAGCTAGCAGTAGTGCGGGTCCATTCCAGCAGCAGAGGACCTTCCACCAGCAGAGAAAATAGTTTTATGAACCATTCAGAGCTCCAATGCAGCAGGCATACTAGGCCTCGAGACCAATACAGCAGGCCCTGCTGTATACTTATTGTGGAAAGATTGGACATACATGGGAGCTCTGTAGGAAGAGGCTTAGAGTGTTCCTCAATTGTGGAGAGCCAGGCCACCAGTTGAGGGAGTGTTTAGTGGTTCCAGTTCGAGTAGGCCAGGGAGCAGCACCGACACAGAGAGCACCAGTGAGGCCACTAGCGAGACAATAGAGGGGGCCTTCTTTACAGACTCAATAATAATATTTTGTCCAACACCAGCAGCAGCAGGGAGGTGCACCGCAAGGGCGAGCTTTCGCCCTAACAGTTGAGGAGGAGGAGCCAGTCGGAGATGTGATATCAGGTTCAATTCTCCTTGATTCTATTTCAGCTTATACATTATTTGATTCCAGTTTTCCCATTCTTTTGTATTTGTATCTTTTGTTCTTAAGCATCGATTTAAGTTTAAACCTTTGGCTAGAACTTGTAAGATCATGACCGAGGGAGGCATTATCCTAATCAGTGATGTTTGTAAGGATCGGAGAGTTATACTGGGAGCCCGAGATTTGAGCGCGTGCTTACTAGTAATGCCACTTTCGAGCTACGACATGGTACTCGGGATGGATTGGTTGAGTAGGCACCATACTAGTATAGATTATCGTGGAGGTAGAGTTTGTTTCGACAACTAGGAGATCCAGAGTTTGAGATTGCCAGAGGAGCAGCGGAGCAGAGCGAGGATGTCATCTTTGGAGCCATAGTGGAAGGGAAGGAGTTTTCACATCCATTGACAACATGGTTCATGGATATTTTTACTGAGGAGTTATCAGGTTTGCCGCCAGACCGATATGTTGAGTTCTCTAAAGATTTTGTGCCAGGCGTAGAGCCGATATCTCAGCACATCTATAAAGTTAACAACGGAAAGCAAGCGGCAGACGTCTCAACTTCTCGGCCTTTACGCCAGCAAGGGAATAATCCGCCCGCCCTTCGGATTAGGCGAGGTGCTGATGGCCGACTGAGGACCTTCTCGAATTTATGCCAGCCAGAATTATGCCAGAAGAACTCCCCCAGCGTAAAGCAGGTTCGGTTTGCGGAAGAACAAGCTCCTCGGGGATTATCCGCTACCTAGATGGCCAACCTGTTGTATACGGGTGGCACAGGGAAAATTATGGTTCCCAATATCCGCGTCCCGACTAATGTAGAAAGGCAAAATAAGCGTTCTTCTTCTTTTGGTCATCTCCCTGATTTGCGTAAACGCAAAAACAAGGGTCAAAATCAAGATGCCAAGATTGGGGAGATTTTGTGGGGTATAGCACCAACATCTAATGTCGTCACGACAGATGGGCCATATGAAGAATCTTTCTTCATTATTCCACCGACCCGCAACGATCAGCATCAAATAATCTTCGGTCGAATGCAGAATAGACCGATTGTACAAGAAGATTCTCACGAAACTGATGCTGGGAGGATGCAGATCCACAGATATAGCCCACAAGCTTTAAAGATTATACAGAGCATGGGTTACGATCTGAAGTTGAAGCAAGGCCTCAACCATGGAAAAGGCCGACGAACACGGTTGCATGGTGGTCCCTACGATCAACGAAATTGTTTTGGGTTAGGGTATACTGCATCTCTTGCAAAATCCAAACCTGCAGATTCTGATCCTGTAATCCAAGAGGCAGGGCCTTCCAGGCCAATTCGGGTGGACAAATGCGACGACATGTCTGGGGGTAGACTCCCTCAACGAGAGATAACAGCATCCAAAGCTGGGGGTAGAGTTACCTCTGTGTCCGAAAATGATGCAACTATGGCCATCTTCCCTGAAGACCATAAAACTCAGGCATTAAAAGCCAGAGGGCCGAAGGGCACTTTCTCCTTCAATGAAGATGACATCATTGAAATCTTCTGTATATTGTTAAAGGAAAACAAGCTCCAGCTACCCAATACCAGATACCCTGAAAGGGCTGGTGAGATCGATAATCCAGAATATTGCCTCTATCATCGGTACGTTCATCATCCTACAGGGGCATGCTATGTACTGAAAAGGAGAATCCAGGAGTTGATCTACGCCAAATTCATCACTTTGCATTTATGAGTCAAATGATGGTCACTGCAAATTGATCTCACTTCAAACGTGGCGATTTGCATCTCCCCAGTGGAGCAACCTTCAGGTCTGTCTCCACTAAATAAACCACTCTCCAGTAAATTTTTCGGACTTGGTTCACGTCCATACTACCTCTGAACTGTTGTCCAAAAATTATTCTCCCCAGCAAAAGTTTGTCATGTTCACATTACCTCTGAGCAAACTTTCTGAGTTTCGCCATATCGATTATCATGTCCATATTACCTCTGATATCGGGTGTCATCTCAACTTAACATCCGTACTTAGCTCTAAGTACGCCAGTGGTGTTAGGTCCACAAATACTGCCATGTCCATATTACCTCTGAGCAGATGCATATGCCTCCATCCCCAATGGAGTCATAACTCAAAATTTTGTCATGTTCATATTACCACTGAACAAACTTTTCGACTATCGATTATCATGTCCATATTACCTCTGATATCGGTTGTCATTTCAACTTAACATCCGTACTTAATTCTAAGTACGCTAGTGGTGTTAGGTCCACAAATACTGCCATGTCCATATTACCTCTGGCAGGGCTTGTCCTAAACTTATTACTTGTACTCTGGTGCGCAAGAAGTAATAGGTTTAATAGGAACTAGTGGTTCATGTCCATATTACCTCTGAACCATCCTCAGTTTCCCAGCGAAGAAAGATTCAGTCTTTGTTCATCCCCACAGGGTCATATTTTACAAACATCTATGTTACCTCGGTCGGGATTTGTTTAAAACTCATTGCTTGCACTAACGTGCACAAAAAGAAATGGGTCCACAAAAGAAATTTCCCCAGTAGGATATCTTTATTAGCCAGGGGCTTGTTTCGAGCTTATTATTTGCATTCAACATGCGCAATAAATAATAGGTCCACCAAAGATCCCCCAGTGGGACGTCCTCAATAAGAACGGTATTATACCATGTTCATATTACCTCTGGTATAATATTCGAAGCCTACCCCAACGATCATAAAGAAATGAAAGATTCTTATATGATTACAGATGGCCCCTATCAAACTGTAAATTTCTGAAGAAGTATTATGCTTAAACGGAGTTTGATGAAGATCTCATTCTGACGACACTACATACAAGGATTAGTTTTATCATATTCTATCATGTCCATATAACCTCTGAATAGATATGTTCGACTAATTTGGAACTTCAAGACCCATCACGTTCATATTACCTCTGATAGTGTTTTGTGTACAAACTTTAGTCAAAGCATATTCTATCATGTCCATATAACTTCTGAATAGATATGTCCTGCTAAAGCTTTCCGAGAGTATATCACGTCCATATTACCTCTGATATCACTTTTACCCAAACCTGTCATTTATATTCCAAAATGATGGGTCCACAAAGTCAGATGAAAGTCTCTTTATTATTCCTAAAAAGAGCAAAAATACATTGAAAATCATTCGGGGTTCTGTCCCCAACCAAAAAGAGAGGAAAAGGAGGTGCATCATTTAGGGGGAGCAGTTAGGTCACGAATCTGCCGTGCCAGAACAGCCATTCTCTCATCCCTGGAGTTCAAAACGTCGGCACGAGCACGCTCCAACCTTGCTGCATCATTGTTCAAAGCGGATAGCTCGGACCGAGTATGTACGAAGCCCGCGTGGACAATACCCGCTTACGTCAGATTCTGCCGGGCAGTCTTCCTCTGATTCTTCAGCACATCTCGAGTCGCCAACAAAGAGACAGCCTCCTCCTCCGCTCGAGCGAGTTCATCTCTCAGACTGCGGACCCTTGTCGTCCCTTCCTCGTATTCGACTTCGCACTGAGTCAGCTGAGGAACGACGTACTCCAATTGGGCACGCTCGTGATCCATCTCCTACTGCTGTTCCTGGACGGATTTATCTAGAGATTCCAGTTGCCCAGCAAACTCTGCAGTCAAGAAGTCGAACCTAGCTTGAACGAGACCGTAGATGCTGCCCCGAGATAGCCGCAAATATTCGTTGATGGGTTCCTCCAAACCATTAACCATCTCCTCCAGGGTGTCAGCTACCCCAGTATCGTCGAACTCCCTAACCGGAACTAGCGCAGACTGAGAGGACCTCTTCAGAGCCTCGATGCTTAGATTTTTCTCCAACACCATTGATATTAGCATTTTCAAGGTGGTGTAGAAGATACCGGTATACTGTTCAGTCAGCAGGGCTAGGTCCGAATGGACGGTGGAAGTGGCCGCGATATTGGCGAACCTCCCTCCGAGAATGACCGCAGACGATATTGCCACAGCCGTCGCCTCAACAGATGGTACGACAGAAGAAGATGCGCCTACGACGGACGAAGTGACCGGCGTACTCAAAGGAGGCATTGTCACAATGACGGGTTCATCCTCCTCGTGAGACATCGGAACTATTTCGAGCGAGCCGGCACCCGAAGATGCTTCCTCTTCGAAGTCGGGCACCTCCGGGTCATCGCCAGAAGCTGAAACAGAGCCAAGAGGGGCGTCAACACTACCCTCCCCGAAGATGTCTCCCCCTGAAAAGAAGACAAGAAAGTTAATATCAAAATGATGTTAATTTCTCTAAAGGAGGCGTAAAGACGACATTTACCCATGGCTGATAGTATATATGTCGCATCGGCAGCCAGTTCAGCTAAATCATGTCTTAATGATGCTAAGCGAGCTATCATACCTGGAGAAGGTGGTGTGTCAACCGACACTGGCAAATATTCTCCCAGGTCTTCGTCAAGTTCCAACCTAGGTTCATCGGCTGGAATTTCGCTGGGTGCGCTGACAGACACCGCAGGGGTTTCTCCCGTCGCCGGTCTGGACAAAGATATCCTCATTCGGCTCGGCCCCGAAGGCGATCTCTTACCACTACCTGAAGCGGTAGAAGTGGCAGCAGTCTTAAGCAGAGGTTATCCGGCACTGCCAGCTGGAACTGCAGAGGTTACCTCTCTAAAAGGCGAAGAACCTCCAATCAAAGAATCGTCCCCGACAGGGGAAACAGCCGGTTCACTCCTAGGAGCCTCGTTTCCAGGAATCCTGAGAGAACGAGCAACCGACTTCTTCTTCCTCTTGCGAGGGGAAGTCTCCTTCAAAACAGGAGCCCTTCGCTTACCAGAGATTACCAGAGGCCCTGCAGGCAGAGGTATTTCACCCCGCGATACCGCCAACAGAGGCTCATCTGGATTGACAGAATCGTCACCCTCATCAGAAGAAACTGTGGGGACATCGACTCTTCCTCCAGACTTGGAAGAGGGCATCCTGAAACTTCCAAGCATGTCGAAGTCACGATGGATGGTGTTGGTTGCCACGTAAAACTGCGCGTACGTATGGAGAATACGCAGCTCCGTGGAGAGCACAATGACTGGCACGGTGAAAATTGCTCCAGTGCAACCCATGATGAAGTATCGCCATCCTCTCGCTCCATCAATAAGTCCACCCCGGGACCTAAAGCTGGTGACGGCGTTGCCCACATGCAGTTGGTCATACCCAAACTGCCTGGCAAACCGACTAGGCAGGTAGGGCTCCAAGAAGCATTGGTCTTCACTCCTGTACAGTAGATGGGAAGGTCTAATACAGACCAACTAGTTAAAAGTCTCAGGAGAAAGGACGGTCTTCCTGTCGCCTATATCCTGAAGTCTAATCCCCGATTGATTGACATGCACGGAGGGAACAGTACAGAAGAGCTTTCAGCTGTGACTGATGTTCAGCACCCGCCGACAGTCTAAAACTGTGGCCACGTTCCAAGAGGATTTCTTGTATTTCAGCAAGAAACTACCCCACGAACTACTGCCAGAGCCGGGAGACATCACTCTGGGGTTATGGAGAATTAGCCATCCCATCAAATACATGTATGGTAATTCTACCCTGGGAAAGCTATCCCGCCGAGTTTCATCTGCGAGCAGCCCATAAGTCATGGCCCTCAGGCCGGCTTGTATATGGCACACCATGGCAGGGAGCAAGCCCAGTCTTGCCCCAAACACCAGATGCACTGCAGGCCATAGCGTGTTGCGGTGAATGCGGTCCGCAGATGCAATATCGGGTACCACCAGTCGGCGCAGCAATATAGAAAGGAAGCCAGCCAGTTTAGCTTCCTTGGAAAGAGGCTTGCGGCAGTGCCTCAAATAACTGTAGGCCTTAGTGCCTACAGGATATTTCCCTATCCCTTCGTCGAGAATCAGATTTGGAGCCCCAGCATCTTCCATGAGGTCGTCGACTTCCTGAGCAGTAAGCACGCTCAAAAAACTAAGAGGCTGATCCTTGCCTTCCAAAACTTTCTCCGGCTGAGCAGTCCTGGCCCGGTGAAAGAAGAAGTAGGACGTCCATTTGCTGATGTGAGCCAAATCTGAAGGCTCACCATAAAAGGCAGTGCACGCCAGATAGTGACACATCAACTCTTGGTATACGGCCACTACCCGAGAGTCTGAATCCCCCAGCTCCCGGTTCGTGAGAACATACTCTTCATATGGAGTATCCCCCATTGGCAGTCTCGAGATCTCTGCCATTTCATGCAGGGCCAAGCCCAACTCCCCCAGTAGAGTGGCAAAAGTCCCGGTGAGCGAGATATATCGCTCCATCAAAGCCAGAAACAGGTTGGGGTTGAGAGGTAACCCAACACTGGTGGCGTTCACGGCTTCGTACAAGCCAATGCTCTCCAGCTCGTTCTGAAAATGCTTCAGGGCCCAGTCAGCTAAGCGAGCCCATCAAAGATTTGTTGCGGTGATCCACCCATTGCACCGAGGATTCCCCTTAGGATATACTCCTCCGTGGCCCATGAAATCAATGCAGAAAGTCGATAACTGGACCGACTGGAGCACCAAGCTGTCTTCACTTGGGACACTACCCGGGTACAATCCCCTGAGCGGCATTACAGAGCCGGAAGGATGACTGACAAATGACCCTTGGCCAGATCCTTTATGGTAAAATATCTTCCCCGGTCGGCCGTGAAGATCGGGAGTCAGCACCCACGACATCCTCCTAGGATGCGTGGCGTGGAAAAAGGCCGAGATGGGGTAGTCCCTCAGCATCTTGGGCAGATACATGACCAAACTCCCGGCAGGGAAGACCCAGAGTTCTTTCTTCGGCTTCGTCTGGGACTGCTTGTCAATCATGTCCCCAAAGAGGAAAGCCGGCTTTATGTACTGCTCCCCGTCTACGTACGTCAGGGGCTCTCCATTGATCATATTCAGCAGCATTCGCTCGCCTTGAGCCGAGATCAAGATTGCCCTTCCTTCAGGATATTGGGATCCAGAGAGGGAAAATGTCACGTGGGACAAATCCTTCAGGTAGTTGGAGTACAGCATCCCGGCAGCGGAACCCATCACATCGGCAAGAGGAGATATATGCAAGTCAACTGCAAATTGCAAGAAAACACGTCAGTCTCTGTACTAGACATTATAATCTTGCAGCATATGCTAAAAATCAACAGTCTGTGCTTTACGCCAAGACTGTAAAAACTTGATCATTTACGCTGGAATCCATTTCCTAAGCGTAAATTTCAAGGTTGGCAGTATACAGTCTGTGTTTTAAGCCAGACTGCCAAAATTCGAGTTATTACGCCGGAATTTTCATCCAGAAGCGTAAATCTCAAATTTTATAATATACGCCAAGTTTTCGACAGTCAAAGCTTTTACGCTCAACTGCGAAAACATGGAGTTTTTACGCTGACACATTAGAAATATGGGCGTAAAATATGAAACATCTATGTGCATCATCTTCCTCAAAGAGCTATCAGCACAGAAGACGACCTAGCCCGGTCACGTACAACGTGTGCGAAGGATTTTCATTCGTTCTTTTTGGTCCCAAAAGCTCTACCTCTAAGGCTGGGTGCACTGCTCATCGGTGGGATACTTCGTTCAGAATGAAGCTCGCCTTGCCTGACCGAAGTCGCTCTCGCCGCGGCAGAAGAACGAGAAGAAGAATCGACCTGCTTTCCCTTAGAGGAGGGGGTTTGTTTCGGGGCCATTACTGAAAACTCTGAATGCTCGGAGAAGAGACGAAGGAGAGAACTCGAACAGACGAAAGCTTTCTTTTGCAAAAGACGGTGAAGAGTCTTCTCTCTGAAAACCTTGGGGTATATATAGAGTTCAGATGGACTCCTCGAAACCCTAACCAAATTCAACATTTAATATTGGGTTATGATTGGGGACTACGTCAGCCTATTTACTCAGAGAAGGCGGACAGTCAGCGAATTCGAAAAGTTTTCGTGCAAAGCAGATTCGTGTTCTTACGCTAATCGAAGGGATGGGGCCCAAGGACTTTAGGAGCATCGAAGGGATCTTGTATGTAGATGATTGGATCAAGGACATAAAAAGGGCCCTAAGGCTGGCACGTATTCCAAAGAGCCTACAGGTAGAGGCAGCGGAAAGCCAGATGTTCGATATTGCATTGACATGGTTCCGTGTACAAACCCGAGTATTATGGTGCCAGGACTGACTTGGGAAGCTTTTAAAGAGATTTTCAAGGAGAAGTTCTTTTCGAATATAGCTCTGAGTGCTTTAGAGATCCAGTTCCAATAACTCGTCCATGGGAGCATGATGGTGGATGAGTACGGAACAGAGTTCTGTAGACTGGGCAAATTTATAAAAGGACAGAATACTCTAGGGATGGCCCAAAAGTTTCGGAAGGGTTTGATCAGGAAGATCAAATCTCTCACTATAGGACACCTCACAGCTGTCATGCCCCGATCTCCCGCAGGTAATTAGCCATACCCGCTAGGCATGAATCACCGTGCCAGTGCTCCCTATGGACAATCTTTCCCATTTAGACGTGATATCGTGCGAACATAAGTTGGGGCCGTACAAGGCTATTAACCAAACAGGCGATAAAATGACTAAGCCACAGAGTCGCACCATTAGTCCAAATGCAGTAGAATAAGAAACGAACATGCGATTGGTAACAAGTTCACAGAGTCGTCAATAGCGAAAACATTGAATAACACAAGTATAGAAGTAAAATAAGCACTTTATTGATATTGAACAAGTATTACAAGCGGCGCTAGGCCGAGATTACAAGTCACTCAAATCCTCTCTCTCTCTCTCTTAGAACAGTTAAAGCATGCCAAGTGACTACATTTATGGAATGATACATAGGCGATCTTCCAATATTACATCTTGTATATACGATTCAGTTTCAAACGCAATGTTCCAAGGCTCCAGAGCGAACTTTATGCCTTAGTTCGCATGAAACTGGTTTCCATACCGAACGAGGTTCTCCCGCACCCTGCAAGCAATCATGTGGGTTATCAGTACATGAATGCACTGGTGGAGAGGCTTATCGTCCACTCGACAAATCAAAACACCTTATATAGGTTCTATGCACCATCTATTAGGTTATCTTTCTAGTCTTACCTTAGGATCAATTTCATGGCAATGATGTAAAGCCTAACTCGTGTGGCAGTGCACTATATGATATAAGAGTAGCACGGCGAGAGTTACCAACTTACCATTCGTCCTTCCCTGTCCAATGATAAAACCAAGTTAACTAAGCAAAGATGTATATAATAAAATCCAGGGGCAATAGCATAAGAAAATACAAGTGTAATAAGCGAGGTTCTATTTCAGGTGCACGAGTTACACAGATTATCAGGTGTGTTTGCAATGGATTCTCAGGTATTCAGATACAGTTATAGGAACAGGTATGTTACACAGAGCAGTCGCCTATAATGTAATAACTCACATGCGGGTTGCCGCAATCGAGTCAACTTAATGTATATGATAGAACGTCATTGGCATGACTTCCATAGTGGATGGTATAGTATCGAGACAAAGTTGGTGTACAAGAAAAATATATTACGGACGATATTGCACCCATCCCATTGATAATAAATGAATACCAGTTGGTTCCGTCTAGATCGGATCGGTCCCAGTGCCCCGGCGACCACCCGCAAAACTAGATTTGAAAACCTACCTTGTGTACAAGTTGTCCTTGACCATGCGTATCCTCAAGTTTTCCAAATTCTCGCCGGTATAGATATAGTTACATATTCATATTCAGTCAATACAGTATCCTCAAGAGAAGGCGGACAGTCAGCGAATTCGAAAAGTTTTCGTGCAAAGCAGATTCGTGTTCTTACGCTAAGGGGCTTTCTACGATCAACAGCTACAGATCTACGGTTTTACGCTCACAGGCTATAAGTCTATGGTTTTATGCCCGGATGCTCTCATGCTCGGTAGCTTTTACGCTCGAGAGGCTACAAACCTACGACTTCACGCTCAGGAGCTAGAAATCTATGATTTCATGCTCGGTGGCTTTTTCGCTCAGGGGCAGCAGATCCATAATTTTACGCACGGAAGATTTCTCTTATAAGAGGCTACAGATCTACATTCTTACGCTAAGGGACTTTCTACGCTCAACAGCTACAGATCTACGGTTTTACGCTAACAGGCTATAAGTCTATGGTTTTACGCCCGGATGCTCTCATGCTCGGTAGCTTTTACGCTCGAGAGGCTACAAACCTACGACTTCACGCTCAGCAGCTACAAATCTATGATTTCACGCTCGACAGCTTTTACGCTCAGAGGCTACAAATCTACAGTTTCTATGCCCGGATGCTTTTATGCTCAGCAGCTTTCATGCTCGAGAGGCTACGAACTTATGATTTTACGCTCATCCACATTATAGATCTATGACTTTCCGCATATCTGAGAATACGCAGGCTAAAGTATGCATATATCTGAACAAATCTCAAGGCGGCCAAATTGCAAGAGTTCACATAGAAGATACTCCTCCTTGGCCCCAAAATATCCCAAGTACCCAAAGCATACAGAGTTCAGTATTGAAGATGACTCTTCCCCTCGGGTCGATTGGAGGTCCATCCAGAATCCAATCTGAATATTTCATCTACAGTTCAAGATGGCAACTCAGTTTGACAGCCATTTCTCGCCCTGTTCCAAGGGATTTTTGAGAAGACGTTCTTGAAGATGATGGTCTGAACAAAAACTCTGTTTATCAGAAGTAACAGTTCAGAATTCTACGCTACTCCCCATTCCTAACAGCAGGACAGTTCAAATATTTGACTTAAGCGCTAAGCGGCTTTCTGCGCATCCTTAGTTGTGCGCAAAAGATGGGACGAGGTCTAATACTCTTTCTATCAGAGTCGGCATAAAATTACCAGATGTGTCGAAGCTACACATATTCAGACTTCACAGCAAAGTAAATGGCGAATGATCTTATGCACAGAAGAAGACAATTTTTATTAAAACATGATTACATATGAGGGAAATCCTGTCTACAAGGGTTTTTCTTCATTTTCATGGTTACATATGAGGGAAATCCCGTCTAGAAAGGATTTCCTCGTCGTCATCGGAAGGCCACCCCCAGAATCTGTTCTGCCAGGTTCTCGCATCGGTGGAGATCTTCCTCTTCTTCCATGGCAGTTCATCGACTTCCACAGTCGATGAACAAGAAAATGATCAATGGCGGGAGGATACAAAACTGGGCGTGTTAAACACAGACCCATCCTCCAATACAGGACAACAGGGTAAATCTGCTTTCCTGTGTCCATCGTCATGACAGATTGAGTTGAGGTATTTCACCCAACTCAACATTCGAGGACGGCAGTTACACTTTGTCTGCCCACGTCCACGAAAATATCAGGAGAAGATTTACAGCTTGCAAGTTGTGTGGTCTAATGGACCCTTCCTCTCTCCTGGAGAACCGCCATATGAAGTTGCTGATTATCCCGAGCAAAGGAAGCTATGATATCCTTCTATGATCCATCGTTGCAGAGGACATTTGCTCGAAGACGCCTTCTTTTTCGGCTCCTTACATGCTGGAAGAATATGGTCTTCTTCTTCCTCAAGTCGACCCGACGAACTCCGGCGATCATCTCTGTGTGGTGAAGGAAATGTGGGAAGAACAGGTTAACTCCTCAGCCTTTTTATACGCAAAAGAGAACGCACTGAATCCCAACAAATCCCCAATAAATCCGCCAGAAAGTCAGCCTTGAAGAACGTGTCAGACTTGACCGTTTTATGCTTCATTCAAAGCGTTCCAAATTACGAGGAATTTGAAAGCTTTGAAGGGGGTCTTGTAGAAGTATGAAAAATACGCTGGATAGCTATACACAGCATGTTGATGCTGAGCAGCATAAGACTTGACTTCGGAAGACATCGGCATACAACCGAGCTTTCTCGCTAAGCACAGCGTGAAATATAAGCTCAAGGACCATCCGCGTAATGCAGTATGTCCAGGCTACTTCAGCATAAGAAGGATGCTACATCGCCATTCGGTCCAGAATTCGTTCAAGGCCTCAGTCAGGGGAGGGGGATCAGCTATCTTCTACGCCAACTCGGCTTCTATGCCTGCTCGGCTTCTATGCCTGCTTGGCTTCTACGCCCACTCAGTTTCTATGACCACTCGGCTTTTATGCCTACTCGGCTTCTATACCTACTCGGCTTCTATGCCTACTTGGCTTCTACGCCATGGTGACAGCTATTGGCTTCTACGCCAAACACTTCTACGCAAGGGATAACCACCTACGTGGCTTTTATGTCGTGACCTTTGCAGCAGTTATACGCATTACGCGTCACACGCTCATTCAAAAGGTCATCTATACGCGGGCAACGGTTATTATAACCATCGTGTAAAAGGGTGTTATACTCTCCACTTCTCGGTTTCTACACCGACTGAGTGGTCACTGTCACCAAAACCCTATAAATAGAGACCTCTATCGACAGAGGTCCAAGGTCGAAGATCGAAAATCTGAAAGAAGATCGAAGATTTGGAGAATCAAGGTCGAGAAATCAGAATCAAGAGAAGGTCAAGAACTAGAGTCAAAGAGTCTTTGAGAGAGAAGAATCCAGAGCTCGGGCAAAGAGTAGCGATCAACGACTTTGGCATCGAACATCCACTCTCTTTAGCAACCCTCGAAGCTACTTTCTATCTTCTACGGCACCTCTTCGTCGTCGTGTGGTCCAAGGGACAAAGTGATCGATCGCAGATCAGACTCCTATAGCAATATTTACCCAGATTAAAAAAAATAGTACTCGACATCCTCGTGTAGGATTAATTGTACGTCTTGTTTGTAAACCTAAGAAAAAGGGTTTCGTATAAACCCATCTTCTGTAATCTTTCGTTTATTATCAGTAAACAACAGGGACATATCTAGCGACATAATCTCGGAGATGAGTAGTGTAAACAAGTGAATAGTGCACTACTGATAGTATATAATGATCTACTCGAGGCATATTGGGGTCTACTTGTACGAAGCAAAGTTAGCATACGAGGGTCCAAATAAGCCATATTTTATTTTTATGTTCTAACACAAGCAATATAAGATAGGATTATTCCCTTAGCTAGGTGCGTTGTATTCTTTATTAGCATATAGGGGATGATTCACCTAGCAACTAGCATATATCGTCCATATTTTAAGTGTGCTGGCTAAGCAGAGATAAGTTTATCGTAGCCACCCACCTTAGCGATGATTCACCATGGTCGAGCGATACTCCGAGCGAGCCTTTGAAAGTCTAAGTCTCAACTCCTGAAGGGCCAAGTCTGGAATCCTTTGCCTCAAACGAGTCTTCTCGCTGAGCAAATCGAGCCGGGTCTTTGCACTTGCACCGTTTGAATCGGTTGTCCGCTTGAATGAAATTGGTCATTAGAATAGAGACATTCAAGGATATCCTGATAGATGCACAGAGGGCAAATAATGACTTGGAGGTCAAATCCAACAGGATGAGAGACACATCAGGAGGAGCTAGCAGTAGTGCGGGTCCATTCCAGCAGCAGAGGACCTTCCACCAGCAGAGAAAATAGTTTTATGCACCATTCAAAGCTCCAATGCAGCAGGCATACTAGGCCTCGAGACCAATACAGCAGGCCCTGCTGTATACTTATTGTGGAAAGATTGGACATACATGGGAGCTCTGTAGGAAGAGGCTTAGAGTGTTCCTCAATTGTGGAGAGCTAGGCCACCAGTTGAGGGAGTGTTTAGTGGTTCCAGTTCGAGTAGGCCAGGGAGCAGGACCGACACAGAGAGCACCAGTGAGGCCACTTGCGAGACAATAGAGGGGGCCTTCTTTACAGACTCAATAATAATATTTTGTCTAACACCAGCAGCAGCAGGGAGGTGCACCGCAAGGGCGAGCTTTCGCCCTGACAGTTGAGGAGGAGGAGCCAGTCGGAGATGTGATATCAGGTTCAATTCTCCTTGATTCTATTTCAGCTTATACATTATTTGATTCCAGTATTTCCTATTCTTTTGTATTTGTATCTTTTGCTCTTAAGCATCGATTTAAGTCTAAACCTTTGGCTAGAACTTGTAAGATCACAACCGAGGGAGGCATTATCCTAATCAATGATGTTTGTAAGGATCGGAGAGTTATACTGGGAGGCCGAGATTTGAGCGCGTGCTTACTAGTAATGCCACTTTCGAGCTACGACATGGTACTCGGGATGGATTGGTTGAGTAGGCACCATGCTAGTATAGATTATCGTAGAGGTAGAGTTTGTTTCGACAACTAGGAGATCCAGAGTTTGAGATTGCCAGAGGAGCAGCGGAGCAGAGCGAGGATGTCATCTTTGGAGCCATAGTGGAAGGGAAGGAGTTTTCACATCCATTAACAACAGGGTTCATGGATATTTTTACTGAGGAGTTATCAGGTTTGCCGCCAGACCGATATGTTGAGTTCTCTAAAGATTTTGTGCCAGGCGTAGAGCCGATATCTCAGCACATCTATAAAGTTAACAACAGCGAGCTGGTAGAATTGAAGAAGTAGGTGGATGAGTTACAGGACAAAGGATTTATTCGATCCTGTTAATCACCATGGGGTGCTCCGGTATTATTTGTACCGAAGAATGATGGGTCGGTATGCATGTGTATCGACTACAGGGCTCTGAACAATCTTACGGTAAAGAACAAATATCCACTACCAAGGATAGATGAAATCTTCAATCAGTTGAGTTGAGCGAAGGTATTTTCGAAGATAGACTTGAGGTCTGGTTACCACCAGGTGAAAGTGAAAAAGGAGGATATTCCGAAGACAGCTTTTCAGACTCGGTATGGCCAGTTTGAATTCATGGTGATGCCATTTGGGTTAACCAATGCCCCGAAGGTATTCATGAATCTGATGAATAAGGTATTCCACTAGTATCTTGATAAGTTTGTGGTGGTATTGATTAATGACATTTTGGTATATTTGAAGATCCCGGAGGAGCATGAGGTGCATCTGAGGATAGTTTTGGAGATTCTCATGAAGGAGAACCATTATGGCAAGCTTTCAAAGTGTTAGTTCTTCCTTGACAAAGTTGAATTTCTTGGGCATGTAATTACATGTAATGGGATCTCAGTGGACCTAAAAAAGATTTTAGCAGTGGATTCGTGGTCTACCTCGAGTTTAGGGGCAGAGATCAGGAGTTTTCTGGGGCTAGCAGGTTATTACCAAAGGTTTGTATAGGACTTCTCCGGGATTACAGAGCTGATGCCTAGCCTGACCAGGAAGAATGTGGAGTTTATTTGGACATAGGAAAGCCAGGCCACTTTTGAGGAGCTGAAGAAGAGGTTGACGACAGCTCTAGTGTTGACGTTGCCATCAGGATTGGGTAGATTCACTATATATAGTGATGCTTCAGGAAATGGTTTAGGTTGTATCTTACAGAAAAATAGAAAGGTGATTGCCTATGCTTCTAGGCAATTACATCATCATGAGAAGAATTATCCTACCCATGATTTGGAGTTGGCAGCGGTCAATTTTTCTCTAAATATGTAGAAATAATATTTGTACGGAGAGCGAGTGGAGATCTTCACAGACCACAAGAGCTTGAAGTACGTGTTTACCCAGAAAGAGCTAAACATGAGACAAAGGCAGTGGTTGGAGTTGATGAAGGACTTCGACATATCATTGTAGTACGTTCGGGGAAGGCCAACGTAGTCGCTAACGCCTTGAGCAGGTATCCAGTGGCTATATGCTTGACTACAGACATACATTTATTGGCCAATCTTGAGAGGTTGGGTATTAAAGTGCTGGTACTAGGTGTCGAGATACAGATGTGGGGATTATAGATACAATCAGAGCTAATGGACAGGATTCAAGCTACGCAGTATGACGATGAGTCTCTGAGGAGCATTAGAGCATAGGTTCGGATGGGATTATTCGAGGACTTCACTATTGTTGAGGATGGATCACTATGGCACGGTACCAAGTTGTGCGTGCCAAGTAGAACATTGCACGAGGAGGTTCTTCAAGAGGCTCATCGATCGCAGTACTCTATACATCCTAGTGCCAACAAGATATATAGATATCTGAGAGAGCATGTATGGTGGTATGGTATGAAGCGGGAGGTTGCGCGCTTCGTATCCTGATGTTTAGTGTCCCTAGGTAAAGGTAGAGAGGAAAAGTCCAGGTGGTTTATATCAACCTTTACCCATTCCAAAGTGGAAGTGGGAGCATGTTATAATGGATTTTGATTCAGTACTTCCGCATTCTCTAGGAGATAAAGACACTATTTGGGTCATCGTTGATAGGTTAACCAAATTAGCCCACTTATTGCCATTCAAAGTGGGTTCGTGTACGGAGAAGCTAGTGGAGATATATGTAATCCAGATTGCCAGATTGTATAGAGTTTATGTGAGCATCATCATGGATCGGGATAGTCGCTTAACATCCCACTTCTGGAAGAGTTTGCAGGCTAGCTTGGGCACCCAGCTCATGTTTAGTACTGTATTTTACCCCCAGACAGACGGGCAGTCAGATAGGAATATTCAGACTCTCGACGATATACTTCTCACTTGTGTTTTGAATTTCAGAGGCTCTTAGGAGGTTCATCTTCACCTGGTAGAGTTTACTTATAATAACAGCAACCAGGACAGTATCGAGATATCACCATTCGAGGCTTTATATGGACGGAGATGTCGCACTCCTTTGTCTTGGGATGATGTTGGTGAGAGAGTCTTGTTGGGACTGGAGATGCTTGTGTATACAGCTGATAAGGTAAAGCTCATCGGGGATAGACTTCTAGTGGCGCAGGACAGACAGTATTATTGGGTTAATAGACACCAGAGACATTTAGAGTTTGAGGTAAAGATTTTGTTTTTATTACTTGTGATTGCTTTCTTTTAGGTTGAGTATTAAGGCTGTAGTTTATTCTAGTTTGGCGATCTGGTGTTCTTTCATATTTCTCTGACACAGGACATTATTCGCTTTGGTGGAGGTGGGAAGCTTAGTCCATGTTACATTAGACCCTTCGGTGTTCTTACGAGGGTCGGTGCAGGATCCTAAAGACTAGACTTGTGGCCTGCACTGGAGGAAGTACATGATATTCCATGTGCCACAGTTGAGATGGTACATGGTAGATCCTATTCACTTATTGGATCACTCAGAGATCGAGGTAGGTCTGACTCTAAGCTACCCAGAGAAGCCAGTGAAGATTCTGGATCGCAGGGAGAAGGTATTGTAGAACCAGATGATTTTCTTGGTACACGTCGTATGGAGGTATCACTCTCTGGGAGAGTCTACCTCGGAGAGAAAAGTCGAGATATGCGAGAGATACCCTTATCTCTTATCTCTTTGATCCATGAGGTATCGTTCTTTCTTTCTTGCTGTGATTGCTTGGTGTAGTGTTAGTTCCCCCTTAAATTTTGAGGACAAAATTTTTCTAAGGAGGGTAGACTTGTCACTACCACATTTATAGATGAGGGTATTTTTATCATTTAACATATTTAATATTTAGTAATTAAATATTATATATTATGCTACTAATTAATTATATGGTTTTTACTATTTAATTATTTGTTTATGGGCTAGCTTATTTTATTTGGACTTGTCATTAGTGGACCCATTGGATTGTCATGACACATTGAGCCCAACATTAGACTAGACCCATTAGACCCATTCTCTTAATTAATTAAGGAAGAATATATTAGTTTCAAGTAGAATTAGAAGCTTCCTAATATAGTCCTTCCTAATTAAATCTCATGACTAATTAGTGGGGGGTAGATAGGACATTTAGTCTTGCTTGGAGGGGGAGTAAGTGTTATGCCCCGATCTTTTGTGGTCCCGATTGCCCCCGCCGTACACGAATTATCGTGCCGACGCTCATTGGAATGATCGTTCACCTTGGGACATGATGTCGTGCTAGCATGGGGATGCTCTCACACAAGGCTACAATATAAGTCATCTTGGCTATCAGCGAACCGATCAAGCACGCAGCGGAGGGACAGTGTTACAAATAGTAATTCATCTGAGTAAATGGGGCAAAGATCAAGGCATGCGGTTCTCTGAATACAATGGCATCATTCCATATATTATGTCCCTCTATACAAAAGCAGCTCAAAATATCTCGATACAGCTCAAGGCATCGACACCAGAATTTTGGGTCCTGGAGATGAGGCACGACTATCGCTTCCTCGGACGATCCAGCACCTGCAAACAAGCAAACTGTTGGTGGGTCACTACTTTGGAGAAAGTACTGGTGAGTATAAAATCAAGAACAGAAGCAACATTCACTAAAACCAACACTAAGTAATTATGTTATAAAATATTACATTACTAGTAATCTTTCTACTTTTACCTAGGTTCGTTACATGCAGTACAGAATTGAGTCATATTACTTCTTTTTAAAAACATCTTTGAAATCAAAGTTCAGTTCAATACAACCAAGCATACAAGGAAAGCAGTTCATGCACGATGTGCCAAATCAGGGTATGCGTAGCCTGTCTCGTGATCTATACTCAAAGACTCTCGGGACAATACAACATCTAGTGGACTATTCTTTATACTACAATGCGATCAACATATTCAAGCAAGCATGCAAGTTTATGTGCGATGCAAGACAATAAGCAAAATAATATATCACTTATTCTATGGATCTTATCCCTCGCCTAACGGTTATCCCTGCAGCAGACATACAAGTTAGCAAGAATTTGCATATATAAACAAGGTTCTCTTTCCTGTCCGTCTCTGCATCAAACAGTTAGGTACGCAAGAAGGCTAGCCTAGCTGCTCCCTAACTACATAAAATGCAGCTATCTTCATGAACAAGCTAACTTTTCTAAATCAAACTCTTCCCAACATAAGCACCGCCTCCTATCTAATAGCTATACCCTCAGGGCACACTATTAGTCTCACCCCATCAGTAGTCTTCATCCACTATTCTATAGCCATACCTTGAGCTCAGGGCGTATTATTAGTCTCCAAACTAGTCATTTAGCCTCCATCCACCAGTCTAATAGCCATACCCCGAGCTCAGGGTGCACTATTAGTCTCTCATCTAGTCGATAACAAGCATATCATAAGCTTAACACAATATAACAATACAAGATTTTTATTCCATCTATCTCTTATCTAATAGCCGCACCCCCTAGATCCCGTAGAACCGGAATATCAGGACAGGCTACTGGTCGCTTCTCTAACATGACAAGACATAACTCTTTATAACAATACAAGCATATATTTAATATAGCTTTTGTATCCAAGACAAGCAATTATAAAAATAACGATAAGCAAACATATGAACGATCTTTAATTTAAGCAAGCATGGCACAGGTATTATATATCTCTTCAAAGTAAGCATGCAATTCTACTCTTTCTTTAGTATAATGAAGGAACATGTTCAAGCATCTTTTACTCTTCTTATTAGCATAACAATAGTTCATTCGATAGCGGTGTCAGTGTAACTAGCATGCAACATTCATTTTTATACTTAGCATGTCAATGGTTCTATCTCTTTTTAGGCAAGTATATAAGTTCTCTTATTAGGCAGGCAGGTTCTCGTTTTACCATTTTCAATGCGAACATTATCTTATTAAGCAAAAAAGTATGGCATAAATTCAGATTTATTATTAAGACGTGTAAGAATCAGAGAATGATGTTCTGTACTCTCACTTAGATCAATCGCATTGTGTTTCAATTGGAAAAATCTTAGAGAAGGCTTTCGCTCGAGCCCGCAAAACGATAACTCTTGTATATAGTGCCAACGCAGAGTGGGGCACTATAGTAAGGGGCCGACCACTATTAAGGGGAGAGTTTTTCTCTCCACTTTATTCTTATTTTAATTATAGATCCCTAATTGGGATTGCGTAAACCTATGTACCAGGAAGGTGCCTGCATCATTAAAAAGAAGGGGTTCAACAATAGTTGGGATATATGTGCACTTAACATGTGAGGCTGATGATCTGAGTGTGTGCAGAAGTTAGCAGTGTGGAGAGATTAGCAATAGGGTGTGTTGGTATGTGTAAGTGCAAATATCAGTGAATCACAGTAAGAATTTTAGATGTGAGGGCTAGTGGTTAACGATTTGATATGTGTATGAGAGTGCAAGTGATAAGTTTACAAGTAATGGATTGTATTCATTAGAGAGTGGGGGTGTGTGTGTGTGTTTTTATTGTGTGTATTCATGTTGGGTAGGAAGGTGCAAGTTTTAGTTGTGCAGAGGTGGTCAAGTATCAATGAAGGATAGGATCTGGTATCTATAAATTAAGATTCTAGTGTGGCGTTGCAGGTGCAACTAGGTGTGGAAGTGAGTGGTGTGTGTCTGTGTTTGTGGTATCGGGTTGATGAGGGGCTGTACAAGGGAGTTATGAGTGAAGACATGTTGGTGAGGGAGTATACCTTTGAGTTTTTGTCTGTGTGTAGTGCTTAGGATTGGTTATTAGTGTACTGGAGATGAGGTGATACATTGTGTTGTATCAGTGTAGGTTAGGCTTGTTCTGTCCAGACTTTGTGACATGAAGTAGCAGCAACCCGGCCATCTTAGCAGCAGGTAATGGACTGACATGTTACAGTAGCAACATGTCCATCTCAACAGCAGTATCAAGATGGTGTGGAAGTGTCCAGGTAGCATTGTATTTGGTGTATCATTGCTGGGGAGGGTAGTAACGGTTGATGTTGGTATCACTCAACTTAGAGTATCAGATACTCAAACACCATGAGTACTAAGTATCAGTTATAGTTAGTATATATATATATATATATATATATATAACAGTAGCTAAGGTATTGTTCATAGGCCAGAGTATTAAGTTAATAGATATTAGTTAAGGCATTACTTATACACTAAGGTAATGACCTAGTATAGTTAGATATTGAACCTAGAATCTAGGTATAACTTAATATTAACTAGTTTACCTTAGCAACCACCCTAGAGGCTAGAATTAGACCTAAAGCCAAGGTAACATCTAGTTTGACTAGAATGACCTAGATATGACCTAGAAATTATGTCTTGACTTATTTTAGCATATCATAACTTCATTGCACCCATTTGACATGGTATCTTATATATAGGTCCGTGTGACACCTGCTCGAATACAGAGATATACTATTTGCTCAAGACCATATACGAGTACATTCTCTGATAGTTTACTTATTTGATAGCCTCTATGTTTCATGTATTTTGTATTGAGATACTTGATTCCTGACACGATTGTTTCACGGATTGGTATACATGGATCTTGGTCATGAGATATTATTGTCAAGATAACTCAGTGATCACCGTATCGTGCTTCATGATTACTCAATGATTACCTTGGTATCTTAGTGATTATATAGATCGTGGTCATAGTTGATGATATTATAGAACGTGCAGTATGATATACGTTATAACGTGTCATGATTTGGATCTGTGTACTAGTCGGGGGTTAGAAAAATATTATTGGATATGTGATCATACCTTATAGCCCATGATTTAGTATAGCCTTGAAGGTTACCTGATCATGCAACTCACGCGTGATCACGCTAGCTCACCTTTTATATAACTCGTGTTAGGCCTAAGCCGATCACATTATCTTACTAATATTTTAAGGAACATTTACTATATGGTTTTCCTTATTCCAGTTTATTACATTATTGTTCCTCACCATATTGTTCTTAGTTTTTAGCCATTATTTACCATGATGCTCTTTCTCGTAATATTTGTGTTGACACAAAGTGGTCACAGTCAACCTGATTCTGACAATCGTCAAACATCAGATGAATCAGATCCTGAACACAGATGAAGTAGATACTCGATGCAAAGCATATCAACTCCGTCAGTACCAAAGTCAGACACTGCACCAGCTATTGGTTTCATATTCAAAAGTAATCTTTCATTTATTTAAGTCTAGGACTGATGTACACTGAGTCATACTAGCAAATCCCAAGTACCTATACTCAGATACTTAGTCAACTCAAACAAACCAAAGAACTTATCCACCAAATCAGGCCACATTCATTTTCAAAGTCTACCATACTAAGAGACCGAAATCGGGCTGAACTCATACCTAACTCGGACCGAACTCGGTTACCCTTTTGGTATAAAATCAACCAGTTCAATTAGCTCATGTTTCTTGGCCCAATGGTTAGAAATTTGAATTAAATTCCATCCAAATTCTGGCCGAATTATGTTTGCCTACACCCTATAAATAGGATTGGAATTCTTTATTCTTAAAATACCATAACAACTCAACCATTCTTAAGTCTTCTATCCTATTGTGAGCAAACCTCTAAGTCTTAACTTTCATATCTCAAAGGGCAGCCCCCTAGCCTTCCTAGTGCCAAGTGTGATCTCAGTCTAGAAGTCTTCTGAGTGTAAATAGTTTTGTTCGATCAGTTACTCTTTCTATCAAGCTGTGAAGTTGCGAGCCTTCGGATCAAAACTTTTGGTATAAAGAAGTGGCAAGCCTTCGGATCAAAACTTGTGATTCACTATTGGTGATTATAGTGGAGAAACTCCGAGTTTGAGTTCTGGGAATGGACTAGTCCTCTCAGAGAGAAACCAGTATACATTTTGGTGTTTACATTTGCTTTCTCTCTTACTCTATTGCATATATTCATAACACTGCTAGTTGTATTCCTACACATGAGATATATTCTAACTGCTAGTAGTTGATCACCATTGTATGCCATAGAATTATATTTTAACAGATGATTTTATTCTGCTGCATATATAAACTCTATTCACCCCCCTCTAGAGTTGCCATACATGGTTCTATAATTTGCTATTTCAGTTATTTCCATCATTTATTTTCATTGCTATTACCGTTTCATAGTTTCTGTCAATTATTGGAACTGCTATTTGGGTTGTACTTCGTTCCAATCCTGACTGGATATATTTTTCATATGATTCATTAGAGGACTGGTGTCCTACGCACTACGGGTCACATAATGGTGAGCTAGTTGAGTTAGCACCCGTAGAGCCTGTTAAGTTAGTACCAGCTGTCGTTGAGACATAGCTAGTTCATTCATGATATTGTATATGTCAGTTAGACACTTTGGCATTGTATTATTATTGAGATCTTGTGTTGAGATTAGACTTGGACTTGTGATATATTTTGACTTTATTTCTTTCTTTCTATTCCATATAGTGTCATATCTTCATCTAGTTTGTTATTGTAATTGAGTAATGGTTACCATTATCATATTATCATATTGTCATCTATTTGGGAGTTGAGATATCTTGACAGGTACTTTATATATTTTGTATGAGATATTTAGATAGTATTGTTGACCTAGACAACTTTCTACTGTCGATGCTGTGACATAGGCTAGACGTACCCACGTACTCGTGTCCTTATACCGGGTGTGGGTCGTGACAACCTTATTCTCGTATACTCTTGCTATAGTCGTTTGGTAGTGGATTTTTCTCCACCTGACTATTAGTTAATAGATTATGCTCTTTTACTTCGTTTATTCACTCATGCTACTTTCCTAGTTTATTATCTATTTTTTTGTGGATGAGATTAGTCTATACCTTTAACTTGTGACATATATTGTGAGCTGAATTTCATATACAACATAAGTGTGTAATCGGAGGTTCCATATATTGGCGTAGACTTCATATACATACCAATTGGCATGGTTACGTATCCTAGTCCTAGGTATTTGGGACTAGGGCGGGACATATTTTTGTGGTGGTCCATATAGGTCAAAAAATATTTCTTCAGTTATGTTACTGTGCCGAGAAAACCTATGAATAGGATTATAGTACAGGGTCTCATCCACTTATTTTATCACCTTCCTTGATTTTAGTTTGAACTCTCCTTTGATTGCTTGATTGTATCTAGTTTGATCATGTTCTAACATAATCCTTATTGCTCGTGTCCAGAGAGATGAATCTTCGAAGTGGACGCGTCGCCCATATCACCATCACCTCGAGTGTATCAATAGCTCATACGGAGCAGGCATCTCAACCAGCTCCACAACCACCTATAGTGATGTCCCCAACCACTCTTTGTCAGCAAGGACAGCCATCACAACCTAACTTGATACCACAATTACCTAGCACTATCCTCAGGCACCTGGACCCCAGATAGGACAACATGTACAACAGACCCCAGCACCCCAGGGAGGGTATATACCACCACCACCTCAATACCCTCTACAATATTCACCCTAATATCCACCTTAGCATCCCCAATATCCACCCTAGTATCCCCAATATCTTCCTCAACATACTTTTTATCCATCTCAGTATCTGTAGTATGCTCCATAATTTGCTCCATATATGCCATATGTACCCCCGTAGTAGCCCTTGTCTCAGTCAGATATGAACCAAATAAGCCAATTCTTTGAGTATATCAGGTAGATCTTGGAGACAACTCTGTCTCGAGTACCTCAGCCTCATGTAGGCACTATAGAGGGGTTTCATACCATGAAACCCCCAACCTTCAAGGGAACTAAGAACTCCATCGAGATTAAAAACTGGCTAGTGAAGACGAAGAATTTATTAAGGGCTTCCCAACTACCAGCAAATTTGTGGATGATGGTATAAGACTATAGTTGGAAGACAATGCTCATCATTGGTGGAAAGGAGATGATCATCGACTGGGACTTGGTCAGACTTGGGAGAAATTCTAGAAGATTTTCAATAGGAAGTAATTTTTAGCTACTATCAGGGATGCACTTTATGACTGATTTCTACACTTGGGGCAAGAAAATATCACAGTTGATGAGTACGACGTCGAATTCAGTCGGTTGAGTCATTTTTCTCTTAGCTTGATTTCAACCGAGATGGAGAAGGAAAGAAGATTTCATAGTGGATTGAGCCTTGACCTTCAAAGGTATACTAGTTTGGAATCGGGAGTTTAACTGGAAGCAGTTCTAGCGGAGGCTATTACTCAGGAGGCTATAAGTAAATAGACACAACATCACTGACCTAATACAACATCTGGACCAACTATAGTGACTCAGAGTGGGCCGGTAAGATATCCTATGACACAACCACAACAGAGGGCATCGCCATACCAAGTTAGGGAGCTTCCTACCTTTTATTTCTGTGGTAGGCAGGGTCATATTCAGAATGATTGTCATAAAAGGTTGGGAAAATGTATGATATGTGGTTCTGATCCTCATAAGGGCAGAGAATGTCCAAGCAACGAGCTATAGCTGCACTAGGACCTGGAGCACCGATTCTAGAAGCACCTATTAGATATCAGAGAGTCCCACCCTTGCCTCCTCAGGCTACACAGTATGAGAGGGCTAGACAACCGATGGATAATCAAATATATGGACAAGCATTCAGTATGGCAACTATAGGAGCACAAACATAAGAAGCCGTAGATGCAGGTATGACCTTTAGTTAGAATTATTGTTTCACTGATATGATCTTCCTTATACTAAGTAGATTTATAGGCTAGTGAGATAGTGGTATAAAATTGTTAGGAGAAATAATGATTGACCATATTAGGGTACTAATTGTTGTTAGACATCCTCCTTTTAGGAATTGCACCTCACATAAATCTTATGGACACCATTCTTCAGGCCATCAGACATGTAGAATTTAAGATTTTTAGCATATCCATATAGTGGCATTCATCCTCCACCTTATCAATATCACTTCATCTTTGGTTACTCATTTCCCCTACCTCGTTCATTTTAAAACTCGATTCCATGTGCGAATGTTTCATGTACTGGAACCTATTCGTGCCACCTTACCTCAGCCAGACCGACTAACCCTTAGAAACGTAATACATTTACTTTGTCTCATATTTTCGAGTTTGAGGTACTGCACTACTTTCCCATATTTTTAGATCATGTTTAATTCTAATTTCGAGGACAAAAGTTTTGTAAGTTTGGTAGTATGTAAACCCTCAATTATTATTATTATTATTTTATTTAACTATTAGTTAATTAAAGCTTATGTATTTAATTAGAAATGATTCTTTTAATTAGTTTTCTAATAAATTTATTTTATATAGTCATTAAAAATAATTTCCCATATATATTTTTTTAGGTAAAGAATTTTATAAAATATTTTTTTGATTTTTAGTAGAATTTATTTTGGTTATTATTATTTAGTATATTCAATAATGGATATTAGAATTAGTTTTTTTCAAAAAAAAATGCAAATCCCTAACCTACCTAGTACCCGAGGATGAACCCCCATTATTTAAATTTTGGCTTTCTTCAAATTCAAATTTAGGATTCAATCAAATCTTCATTTATGGATAGCCTTAAATCCTTAATTAACCTAATCAAATCTCTCCTATACTAGGAAAATTGTCTTTTTTCCAAAGTAAATCAATTGTTGAACCCTTGTATTAAATTTGTTTTCAAAAATTCCAAACCCAGCCGAGCGCTTGTCCTCTTTCCATGCAGTCCAGACCAGCTCGCGATCCCTTGGAGAACTATCCCCAACTGTCTCGACGGTCACAGTTCCGACCTCGACCACTTAAACAGTCGCCAAAATCCCACTCGGTTCTGCCAGTCCCTACCGCAAGTAACCCCTCTTTATCGGTCGATTTCTCCCATTCTATTCAATCTACTGAATCCTATGTATATTCTAGTTCACCCCCTATATTAATATTTATTTTTCTAGAAAAATAATAGAGGTTTAATTAGTGAAAAATTAGGTACAAAACTCAAAAAAACTAACTAAACGTATATATATAACTTGACAATTTTTTCAATCACGAACCATGTTTGGAAGGCACTTTGTTGTCAAGATATTAAGTATTTTAAAAATATAATTGGAAAAGCTTATAGACTACTTGACCAGCTTCGCAATGATGTAATTTTTGTGTATTTTTGTTCATAAATTCTATATTAGAAACTTTGGTAAACTTCATGAAAAACTACTTTCGAAAACATAGAAATACCTCGATACTGAGTTGATCTCGACAAACCATACAACCTCATCGCATACTTATAGCACCGAAAGGCTAGTATGGAATTCCTTGACGTGTGGTCTTTGACAGAATTCAAATTGGTTGCATGTGCACGACGAATTTGACCAGTATCCGTAAAAAAATACCATATCAACCTTTTTCAAACTTATCCAATTAATTTGTGCATGATCGTTGTATCGTGACGATAATTACGCAATTGGAATCACAATATTCGATTTGTCCTGTGACCTAAGTTTTGTTCTATTCTGAGACAGTCAACCGGATCGCCATTTTGCGGGCCCTATGATCCGATTCGACTGACGATTTTGTGATCGTTTAACCGGAATCAATGTTTGGATGTACCGTTGAGTTTGTGTCATCTTTTAGACTTAGTTTAATCTATAATATGCTGATTTTAGAGATCTTTAATTAGTTCTTGCACGTTTTTGGGGCAAAACGACCTATGGATCCCGTTTTGACCCAAAAGTGTCATTTTTTCTTCTGTATTCAAATTGGACTTATGGGTAGACTATTTTGACTTTCTCACCCATTCTGGAAATGTTGGTGTTCTTTATTTCATCATCTGGAGATGTTCGTGCATATTCTATTTTTTTTGCCACCGATGAATTGATGAGTTCACTGTTGGAACGTCGTCTAGACTCTTTTCGGACACCAGAAAAGTATACCTTACCATTTATTTACTATATATTTATATTACATTGCATATTTTTCTTTATGTCACTTTACTATTTTTCTTATTACATATTATGTGCGACCGAGAATGACTCGGGTGTGATCGATGATAAATGTCGATATTTTCCTTATGCATTTTGTGTATGACTTAGTTGTTTGCGGACTACCTCATCATTTGTTGGGATATGCTTATATCTAATGTGAGGATGACTCAGTTTATATTTGTCTTGTATATTTTTGTATCTTGTTACGTCCCTATGAGAACCTGGTTTTCTTCCAGGTATAGACGATAAGGACTATCCTCATGAGTACGGACCTGGACCTAATTCTTATCTTTTAGTCGAGGAGGTCTTACCTTCCGAGTTTTCCTGATTCTTTCAAGATGGATTTATTAGTTACTTTTGTTTCATTTTTATTTCAATAATTTGAGGCTGGACCTTATTCTCGTAGACTCTTGCTATAGTCGTTTGGTAGTGGATTTGTCTCCACCCGGCTATTAGTTGATAGATTATGCTCGTTTACTTGGTTTATTCACTCATGCTACTTTCCTACTTTGTTATCTATTTTTCTGTGGATTAGATTAGTCTATACCCTTGACTTGTGACAGATATTGTGAGATAAATTTCATATACAACATAAGTGTGTAATCGAGGTTTCATATATTGGAGTAGCCTTCATACCAGCTGGCATGGTTACGTATCCTAGTCCTATATATTTGGGACGGGGGCGTGACAACAGCTATATACTTAGCCTCAGTTGTTGAGAGTGTTACTAAATTTTTCTTTTTACTAAACCAAGAGACTAAAGCATTTCCCAAAAAATGATACGTCACTGGTACTTTTACGGTCAACCGCAATAAAAACTTCTAAGAAATGGGGCTTCTTCGCATTGAATGATGGCTTCTCTGTACTAATTTAAGCTGGATGAACTTCCCACAAAATTAATATCTGAATAACCGACAAGGTTAAAGGACATAGTTTTGGGATACCAAAGACCCACCATTAAAGCCCCTTTAAGGTATAAGAAGATATGCTTAACGGCGCATAACTGTGATTCTTCGGGATTAGCACAAAGGCAAACACTAAACATAATATCAGGGCGACTAGTAGATAAATAGAGTAAACTACCAATCATACCTCGATACTTACATATGTCAACTAATTTTTCCTTTTTATCTTGATTAAGATTATAGACATTGCCATTGGTGTACCGATAGATTTGACATTATCCATGTCAAAATGTTTCAGCAAATCTCTTGTGTACTTGGCTTGATTTATGAATGTGCCTTGAGAGCTCTGTTTGATTTGCAGTCCTAGAAAGAAGGTGATTTCACCTATCATGCTCATCTCAAATTCACTCTGCATACACTTAACAATTTTTTTATAGATTAATTTGTTACTCGATCCAAATATAATGTCATCTACGTATATTTGCACTAAAAGATGAGTATTGTTAAGAGAATTAATAAATAGAGTTTTGACCACCTTCCTTTATGAAAAATCATTATTAAGTAGAAAAGTGTTAAGGCGCTCACACCAAGTACGATGAAGCTTGTTTGAGTCCATATCGATCCTTATGCAATTTAAAAACTTGATCATGAAATTTAAAATCTTCAAAATTGGAGGGTTGCTCAAGATAAACTTCTTCTTTTATAAATCCATTTAGAAAAGAACTTTTCACATCCATTTAAAAAAGTTTGAAATCATGAAAACTAACAAAAGCACAAAGCATACGAATGGACTCAAGTCTAGCAATATGAGCATATGTCTTATCATAGTCAATGCCTTCTTCTTGGTTAAATCCTTGAGCTATTAGACGTTCTTTGTTATGTGCGACTTGTCAATCCTCACTGAGTTTATTTCTGAATGCCCATATGATACCAATTATCAGATAATTATTAGGTCTAGGAACGAGTTACCAATTTTTTTTTTTTAAATTGGTTTAATTTCTCTTGCATGGCATTAATCCAAAATTCATCAGTGAAAGATTCTTTAATATTTTTGGGATCAATTTAAGAAATGAAAGCAACATTTGTAAGAATATTTTTACTAGAAGAACGAGTTCTTACTTCCTGAGATACATCACCTATGATCAATTCTTTGGGATGACGGGTTGAGAATTGTCATTCCTTAGGAATACCTTATGACGAGGTTATATCAATTGCACCTGGTACTGCTTCTTCATGATTAGTTACAACTGGTACTGCTTCTTCTGAAGTAGGTTCCTTATTTGGAATGATATAAACACCATCATCATCACTAGCACTTGACAACTGAGAATTTATCTCATCAAAAGTGACATTAATAGATTCTTCAACAATAAGATGACACTTATTGTAAACACAAAAACCCTTATTTTTTGAAGCATAACAAAGAAAAATATATTCATCAGCTTTTTCATTAAAAAAATTTCAAGTTATCATTGGTATTCAAAATAAAATATTCACAGAAAAAAACATTAAAATAACCAATAGAAGATACTATATTAAACTAAAGTTCATAAGGGATATTCTTCGAGATGGATTGAATGATAAACCTATTTAAAGTATGACAAGCTGTATTGACAGCCTCTACCCAAAAATATTTTGAAAGATTATACTGATTAAGCATCACTCTAGCCATATCGCTTAGAGTTTCATTCTTCTGCTCGACAGCACCATTTTGTTGAGAAGTTCTAGGACAAGAAAATTTATATGACATTTAAATCACAAAAATCTGTAAAATTACCATTTTTGAATTTGCCTCGATGATTACTTCAGATACGAGTAATCATGAAACCTTTTTTGTTTTGTACCTTTTTACAAAGTATCAAAAATTCAAAAAATGTATCATTCTTGTTTGCAAGAAAGAAAACCCAAGTAAAACGAGAAAAATCATCAACAATTATAAAAGCATATAATTTACTTCCAAGACTGGCTGCTCTACAGGGTCCAAATAAATTTATATGCATGAGCTAAAAAGGTTTAGAGGTACTTACATCATTGATGGATTTAAAAAAAGATTTGGTTTGTTTGGTCTTTTCACTGTTAGTGCAAACCATATCCTTCTTAAATAGAATTTCCGGTAAGCCTCTTACCAATTTCTTTCTTAAAAGTTTTGCAATGGTATACATAATTGCGTATCCTAGTCGCATATGCCATAGCCAAATTTCATCATTCTTGGCATAAAGACACCTACCTGCATTGTTAGTATCCTCCGATAGATAAAAAGATTAAATATTATCTTCCCTAATTTTGTCATAAATAATCTTACTACTAGATCTATCATAGATAGAATATTTGTTCTTTACAAAATTAATATAATAATAATTATCATCTAGGTGACTAATGCTTAGTAGGTTATATTTTAATTCTGTTACTAAATATACGTTCTTAATGACAAGAAAGGGAGAGATACCAATATCTCCATTATCTATGATATAACCTTCTAAATTATTATCGAAGGAGACATATATATCCATATTTTTTAAAGGACCGTAGACAACTCTAGAGGGGGTGAATAGAGTGTATGTATGGTGCAAAATATAATCACCAATTAAAAGTTAAGGCAGTTACCAACTAGCAATAAAGTAAGCATATATGGAAATATTGCAAGTATAAGAAATATGCAGATCATCAAGAAGACACAATATGTTAACACCTAGATTTATACTAGTTTTTCTCGTGGAGGACCAATCCAGTCCCAAGAACTCTTGCTCGGTGTGAATCCAATATTTATGAAATAGGGTTCACACGCGTTTTGATCCGAAGGCACACTGACTTCTTACAACATGATCTTTGATCCGAAAGACTCGCGACTTCTTACAACCACAAAATTTTAATCCGAAGAGCTTGCTAACTTTAGACTTGTATAGAAGAAGAACTTGTAAACCAAGCTTTACAACTCGAATAAACTTCTAACCGAGAACGCACATGACACTAGAAGGCTGGGAGTTGATTTTATGAATATGAAGGTTTGTAGCTCAAATTTGAATAGGTTTGAAAGTGAAAGCTTTGATTAAAATGGCTTGATTAAAAAGGTATGGAATTCTACTCTAATTATAGGGTTTTTCTGAACCGAGTTCGGGCAGAGTTCGGATACCCAACGTTCAAAAATTTGAACGTTAGAGCCTGGTCATCCGGAAGGCTGAGTCGAATCAGTTCTACCCTGACCGAGTTTGGCTTGAGTTCGGTCCGAGTTCGTTCCAACCTTGGTCACCCTAATTCCAGAAAGTTTCTAGTTAGGTTTTGGGCTATTTTGAGTGGACTAGGTTCTGGTTTAGATAAGGGTTTGATTTCCTAGTGCCAACTGCGAACTCGATGTACATTTGGTCCTATAAAAAAATATAAAATACATAACAAATAGGAAAACCAAGAGCACTTGATGATGCCAATCTTCTGAAACGTTCGCTAACTTGAAGACACTTTTTTCCTTGATGACAGTTCTCAAAAGATAAACAGATTTGGGATTTGAAAACCTTTCAGGGGCTTCAGAGAAAACTTCTAGTATAACGTCGTCTTTGGCTCATCATTATTTCTTCATAGTATAGGTCCATTATTTTTTACAAATACATGTTAGATGAACAAAGTAATATATATAAGAAAATATAGTAACATTTAAAATCAGATATAGATAATCTTAAGTTTAAGTAGAAGTTACAAGTTACTATAGTGATTGCACGATTATCATAATATTAAACTTAATCGATTAGCCATATTTAAAATTTTAACTTAAACATTGGGCCAACAATCTTCTCATTTTTTATTATAGAAAATATAAAAACAATAAGCACAAAAATCTATAAGTCCACATTCTGATAAACATACTTACATACTTAAACTTACTTCTCCCCCTTTTGACATGATAAAATAATAGCTCCCCCGTTATAGGAGTTGTTACCAAGGCTTGTACTTGTGCATAAGCTCCCCCGTACATACGAGATATTGACGAATATGCACAAAATAACTAGTTTATGGCTCTCCCGTAAACCAATAAAATATCATGAAGGCAAGGTGAGTAACATTAAGCATATAACATATTCATTTGGTAAATAAAGAGTAAGTAGCTAAGAGTAAGTAGCTAGAATATTACCATAAAAAATTATGTAGAATAATGACATATATATCATAACAATATCTTATATACTTACCAATTAAAGGTAACTAAATGCAGACATATTCAATACATAGCATAAAAAGCATTGGGTAAGAATTTAGTCATAGTGTCACAGTCTATACTAAAAAGTTGTCAACTTCAATTCAAAAAATAGGGCTCAAATTTACGGTTGTATTATGAAAATATTTACAAATAGACCTTAACAAATTATTATTCAATAAAGTGTTTGATCATCTTATGTTAGCTGTAGGGGCCGAATCCCAGCTACGGTGGTCCAAAACACTTAACTACCGTGTCACTTAGGCTATTTATGCATTTTTGACAAGGACCCTTTCATCTTAGAACCAAAAGTAATCTTAAATTTAAAGAAATTAGATTTAATAGGTATATATGTTAATTATAACATCATACAACATCAAAATCCAAAATCATAATTCTTGACGAATAAAGTTTACTGAAAGATATAAACCATGCATAATCAATTGTGTCATATTAATAGAAAGTAAATGATTTCATAGTGATAACTAATATTTTACCTAAACAACTAGTCATGCTGGATAGAAGTAATTACAAGAAAATTAACTAAGCATGCTAGTATCATATCTCACATTGATTTGAATAAATGATAACTAAAGATATCAAATAAGAGACAGTAATAAAACATTGATTTAGAAACATGTTGAATTGTACAATTTTAGCCATTCTAGGAAGAAAAGTTTAGCATGTTACCAAGGTGGCTCAAGTAGCCATACTTATGTTGTTAAAAGTTTTTGAAAGATGACCTTTGTAGCTTTGCAATCACCAACATTCTTCTCGGTACTAAGTTCCTACATAAGAAGCTTCAACTACAGTAATTTGCAAAGACTTTGGTATCCAAATAAATTTGGATCCATATTTGTTAGCTTTGGGAACCCAATTCATATCAACTTATTTTCTAACATAGCACTTTCTAGATATGTGTCCTTTTAAACCACAATAATAATATGTAACATGACTATTTTTGTTGGAAGTAGGTGTATAGGTGCGATGTATGATATGAACATTCTTCCATGGTTGTATATAGATAAAGGCATGATTGTGTAAAGCTTTAGCTTTGCCTAGTTCCTTTACAAATGATCTACCATATGTATGACTTTGTGATGAGTCACGTGACTTGTTTTAGATTGAGTCATAGGTTGCATTATCTCTTTTCCTAATCTAATCTCTAACTTTTTAGAGCTAGCATTTAAATCATCATATTTAACAATAAGAGCTTCAATTCTTTGTGAAGCAATAGAATACTTCTTCTTTTCTGATTTCAATTCCTCCTTAAGATTAGCATTTTCTTGATTGCTTTTTTTTAATGCATTCAAGTTCCTCATGCAGTCTAAGCTTAAGTGTGGAAATCTCCACAGAGTTATCAAAAAAGGAAGTGTCTCTAACTTCATCTAATAGACAAGTAAGCTTTTCATTCTCAAGATGACAAAAATTAATATCTTTTCTATCTTGCTTATAATTATTCATAATCTCCTTGTGATATTCGAATAAATCATTAAAAGTATCAGATAATTTATCAAAGAAAAAATCTTCATAAAGATGATTAGTAGATACCTGATCGAATGCCATTAGACACAAGTTTGCATTATTGTGAGGATTTTCTTCTTCCTTTGAGTCGCTAGCTTCACTTTCGCACCAAATGCTAATATTTGCATATTTGTGAGATAATGATCCTCCTTTGTTTGATCGTTCATATTCTTCCTTTTTGCTTTAGAGCAATCTTTCATCATGTGGCCTGGCCTTCTGCAGTTGTAGAAAATTGGTTCTTATTCAAGATCTTTCTTCTTTCAGTTTGATTTTACAAAAATTTATGAATCATTTGAAGCTCCTAGAAATTTGGGCAAAATCCTGATTGTCTGAATCATCGTCTGTTTCTTCATCTTCAGAAGCGTCGTCAAAGGATCTTTTATGATCCGCCTTGAAAGCGATGGCCTTGTCACGCCCCAATCCTAAAATACGTAGGGCTAAGAATACGTAAGCATGCCAGTCATATGTATATGGCAACTCCAATATGTCGTGATCCACACCCAGAATTTAGGCACGAGTACGTGGGTACGTCCAGCCTACATCGCAGCATCGGCGGTAGAACGATGTCTACATCATAATACTATCTAATCAATCTTACATGAATGTCCAACTCCATAAGGAGACACAGATATCACAATACTAATATGGAATACTCAATCACGGAAAATAAAGCACGATGAGATATCGAAGAAAACAAATAAAATATTAGACAAGTCTAACCTGCAATCAATAACATCCATATCTCCAAGTATGCTGAAAACAAGTCCTCTATGTCACAGTCTGGAAAAAAATATCCAGTCAGGATTGGAGCAAAGTACAAGCACTAACAGCAGTTCCATGTATATTGACAAAAACTATAATACAGTTTAAAGAAATACAAGATAGATATATGTACTGGAAATAAGGGATACTGGTGAGCATGAATATACTAGAAATAGAAATACTGGAGCATATGTCATCATCAATGTACATCTAGCAATGAATAGAAATACAAGTATATGCTAGAACAATGAACTGGAATATAAGTAAATGATAGAACAATAACTAGAACATGTAGAAATGCTAGATCAATATACTAGAGATACATGTCAAGAACATCTAACTAAGTGTGTGAAATATTAGCATATCATGTGATCGGCTTGGGACTTATCAGGCTTGCTATGTATGACTAGATATGATTCATGTAAGGTCAGGATAACCATTCGGATAGCTATGATGCAAGCAATAGTTAGGCAAATCATACATAACATGCTATGAGGCATGTGATGGTCAGGCTGTACCGACGTGAGGTGTGGGTGAGCTATGATGCAAGTAGAGTTGGGTATGATCACATAAGCTACTAATATTTCCTCGTTTCCCCAGCTAGCACGATGGATTCCAAATTATGACTCCTCGTGACAGGTATCGATAATGCTAACTCATGTAAACAACAATGTCGAAATCATGTACGCTATACAACTAGAATTATAGAGATAATCAACATAATGGAAACTGTCAGAGAATGTACTCGTCTGGGGTCCTTAGCTGGCAATACCAATGTTTGTTTCCGAATCTTGTCTGAAATCCAACAGTCCTAAAGACAGCATTTAATATAATATTGCATCAGATATTATACTGACACACAATCAAAACACAATGAACTCAGGGCTACGCTAGGTATGACACTGGTCAACTAGGGTCAAGTGTGCGTCTAATTGTACGGGTGTCGCGTTTGTAATTGCTGTGCAAAACAGATAGTCAAAATGATACGGGGCTCGCCAGTACGTCAGTGTACATAATGGCAGTCTACTAACATTTACAGGGTCACAGGTCAATGTAGCTACAGGATATCCGTAATCATACTAGGGTCGCCTAGTACATATACAAATATACATTATTATTAACTAGCATATAACATTAATACTCATAATATATATATGTATACCAATTAATTACATATATAATATATATATACACTAATTGAATTTATACTATATATATATGTATACATATACATACCAATTATATACATATTAAACATATACTAGGGAATACATATACTATACATATATACTAATTATATATATTAAACACATACTAAATACATATACTAAATGAACAATATATGCATACATGTACGTATACGTACACAATAATTCACAAGAGGAAATACTCCTCACATTGGCCTCGGCGTGCACGTGCACGAGAGCGGCGATGATGATGATGACGACGACGTTGACGACGATATTGATAATGACGATGACGATGACGTTGACGATGGTGATGACGATTAAGGTGGTGGTGTTGATGATGGTTAAGGTAATGGTGTTGGTGATTATTGAGATGATGATGGTGATTATGGAGGTTGATGATGGTGATTATGGAGGTTGCCAGAGTTGGAGCTCAGGCAGGAGGAGTGGTGGAAGAGAACGGCGAGGGGGAGGAGAGCTGTTGGACGGTGGTAGTTGCTGGGAACAATGGCCGGAGTAGGGTTGAGGGAAGGAGGTCGAGGTGAATGGTGGTGGGGGTGAGATGATGGTGAGATGATGATGAGAACCGGGAATGGCCGGAGGAGAGCTCAGGCGAGGCGGTCCGACGAGGTGAAAGGAGAACAGGGAAGTCGAGCGGAGGAGGATGACTGGAGGGAGAGGAGAAGGTCTGGCCGGGTCGTAGCTGCTGTTGTCGAGTCGAGATGGACAGGGAACGGTGGTCGACGGGTCGGGATGGCGAGTGCAGGCGGATGCAGCGGGTTCAGCGGGGTGCTTGGGCGGAGATAAAGTCGGTCGTAGGAAGGAGGTTCAGTGGTGGTGGCGTGTTGTTCAGTCGACGAAGGACGGCTCGAGGTCGAGCGGTGAGGGAGAGGTGGTCGTGGGAGAGAAGAGGGTGGCTGTCGACGAGTTGGCGGTGAGGGTTCTCCGGCATGGATGAGGAGAGAGCAGGGAAGAGACGGCCGGCCTTCGACGGTCGAGCGGGTGACTGCTCCGGCGAGACTCCGGTGGAGGGTGGCGAGAAGAAGAAGAAGGTGGTGAAGAACAGGAGATGGGAAGGAGAGATGTCGGCTGAGGTTTAGATGTTAGGGATTAAAAAAAAGAAAATAAATGAGTTGATATATATATATATACAAAGGGGTGGGTGTTTGACCTAAAAACAGGGCTTGGTCAACACTTGGAAAAAGGCCTTGACTTGTCATGTAGAATTTCAATGGGCTAGGATTTGGTTTGATTCAAAATGAATGGCTCGAATTACATTGGTTCAAAATAAAGGAGGGCTATGGGTTCTGGGAGGTTGATGTTGAATTACACACTCCCAAAAATTATAAAAAAATTATATGAAGAAGAAATGGGTTTCTTCACGTGTCGTGTCCAATGGGGTGGACACCTTAATGCACTTGTTCATAAAAGTACCCAACAATTGGAAAATTACACAAAGTTAGGTTTATGGTTTAATTTAATTAAAATAAATGAAATAGGTGTTCTAAAATTAATTAGAAGTACAAGGGGCTGAAATCAGGTGGGACACAAGTGTCATGAATGAAGTAGACTCAGAATAGAATATTTTTCTAATTTGGGTTGCTCAAAATGGGTCGAGATTGTGTCTCCAATTTCGATTGAAACGCACAAGGGTACAAGGTTGGATTTATTAAGAATTAAATAATAAACGTTTGCGACGAAAATTGTGCGACTAAAATGTAGCACAAGAGAGCATAATTATAAGTTACACAAAGGTCAGAAAGGAAGGCGGGCATGTCTAGGACACGTTTGTGGAATTTGTTGGAAGGCAAAAGCTAGGGTATCGTTCCAAATATCGTAGCAACGGTAAGGCGCAATAATGAAATAAAATCACGGTAATTAATTATAACCTTAGTATTTAATTCTAAACAATTACTAATTAAATCCATAACCGTATACTTTGGTCAGGGGTTCATCTAGTGGGCTTCTAGGTCTAGTCTACTAACTCATGCACTAAGAACATTATAATATATATATAAATACACATATCATGCAATTAATTAAAATAAATACACACAATATTAATAATATATAAAAAGTCAAAAATACCCCTATATTTAGAATGTGGTAGTGACAAGTATACCCTCCTTAAAAGAATTTCATCCTGTAAATTTAAGATCCTCAACAGTTGTATTTATTCATTATATTATTTTCTATCAAAATTTAAATTCATCAAACCATATAATCATGAAGTAAATCCATATTGTTATTTTACAAAAATTTCAAATTTCTATAAATATTATATTCTTGAAAATCTTCAAATTTAAAATTAAATTCCATTCTTATCACAATCTCCTCCAAAATTTTAAGTTAATATCTAAATAAAAAATTTAATATCCAATCCTCTAATTTAAATTCAATCAATGCACATTTATAAAAATTAAGAAATCTCATCCGAAAATACTAATCCATTAATCATCTTACTCCTCTAATTTAAGTCCAATTGATGCATATTTATAAAATTTAAATCCTCATCCCAAAAATTTGAATTCAGCACTAATCCATTAGTGATCTTATTCCTCGATTCTTTTTTCACACAATACTCAAACAATGTAATACTTATGAAGTCTTCAAATACAACATTCAAAACATAAGTTTTAAAATTTATATCTTGCAGTCAAATAAATAGAGTGATAATCTTCTTAAATTCCTCAAAATTTAATGACAAATACAATCATATCATAATCTTCCTAAAATCAATGATTTAACAAAATCGTCAATTCTGTCATATCGAATTCTTAACTCTTTATTTAAATTAATGCTTATCCTCAAAATTTAAGGCACATTGTCTCTCTTTGTCAAATCATAACCTCTTCATTAATCTTCACTATGGTCAAACTCCCAACAATCAAAGTCTAAGAAAATTCTACCTACAATCATACAACATACAATCTAGAGAAAACATGCATGGTTATGGTCTCTTTTGTCATGGTATTGCAGTCTCTGTCGGGGTGTACTACTAACTACATTCTAGCAATAGAATCATTGATACAAGCTATGGTACTACGAAATCAATTAATAGACGAAAAAGATCAGAAGGAAAGAACAGAACATAGCCTTCTAACCCATCACTTGGACATCTTCAACCTCTATCATATACTTAATTCTGGCACATTCACTCACAAATTTCTATCCCTATACACTGATACCCACATCAACTAATCATTAGTCCACAAGATATCCATGGATACATTTGCACATATATGTCTATTAATACCAAAATTTGATACCAAGAACCTCTAACACAATCATAGGTTTAAATGATGCCTCCAACGTTTAATACCTGTATCCCTTTAGGTACCACGATTTCTACTACAAGCACACCCACTTCTAGTTCTCTTACCTACTATAGTTGTTTATACTATTTGTTCTTATCACTCAAGTGCACACCAAGTGCAACACACTACACTAAGTATTACTCCCTCTAATACAACTCTTGATGGACACCTAAATCAGTTTGCAGTGCCATCTCAGGAATGCTTAAGCCACAGATCCTTACATATGCACATCATCTACTCATATACTAATATACATTTCTTACCCACCATAAAATTTTATCCTCAAAATTTGACTTCTCGAACAATTTAAAATAAAATGTATATACTTTCCTCAAAAGTCAAATATTCAAATATTGAAATAAGATTTTAATCACTTCCAAAATCTTTATAGCTTTGACTATGTTTATGGAATTGAATTTGAATCCTCAAAAAATTTAATAACATAAAATCTCAACTCCTCAAAAATACTTAAACATTAAAATTTATTTCCAATCTTCAAATTATAAATTTAAATCCATATCTATCTAAGTATACATATATATACTCACAGTATCTAATACTCAAGGTACACACAAATATATAAATTGCTTACAACCCTCAACTGTGTACTAAAATTTTACACTGCCCGAATTACTTGCACTATTACTTTCAATGATTTTCTATCCATATTAACTGATACACCAATCTAATATTATCACATGAAGTATTTACTGTTATTAGCATATTGCTCAACTAATCCTCGATATAGAAACATTAGTACTCTTGGTATGGTAACACTAGCTTCATCTTTAGATCATCTCATCAAACTTATTAGAAATCAGGATCATTTGCACTTTTTATAACTTATATAATACACATGCTTCACTTCACTCTCAAAGGCAGGCATATGGTTCCATATCTCAATTGGTGTAAACGTATTTTCTCTTAAATCTTTTATATACTAATCAGTGACACACTATATATCTTTTATTACCAATCTTGATATTTCTCTACCCATGGCACACTCATTAATACCCTTTATGCATATACATTTCTTTACTCTTGATACACCCAAGTATCAATCATCAAATTGAACATCATGCTCCATTAATCTTTAACACAATTCCTTGATACTTAATTGTTTACATGGATCACCAAACTACATGAATTCATGACTATCCAGGACTGGCATGCTGACTCAGATACTAACTCCTGGAACCTTCACTGATACTCTTTACTCCCTCTTCTATCTATAGTGCCAATACAAACTATAATAACACCTATTATAAAACTATTTCTACAGGGTACTACGCTACGGGTTATCTCTAGATTGATGCCTACTGCTCACATGTCCAACCAAGACATACTTACAACTCACAAGCCACACTCAGTCAATATTGATAAAAGATACAGACATAATTGCAAGTCACCAATTATCACACTAATAAGGAATCCTAATGGAAGAAGCTCAAGAAGAAACTGGACTAAGGACTGAAGGTATCTCTACTGCTAGTAAAGAAAATGATGGAATAAAGTCCTATAATAACAGAAGTAGATAAGTCTTGAAATGATACTTTAAGAACCAATCTAAGATATAACCTGATAATAATACACGTCTATCCGAAATCATGACACTCAGAATCCTTGCCACGCCAGTAAGCATAGCTGCGATAATGATAGGTTACATAACTAAGGTATGCAACTCTATAATCATGCCATCTAGAATCCTCGCCACGCCAACCGGTATGGCTGCGAGAAACTCTAAATTTTATAACTAAGATATGTACATCCAAGGTCAGGTTCCTACGTTTCCGCCACGACAGCTAATGTGGCTACGATAAACTCTAGGCTCCATAACAAAAGTAGACATTTTATCTTTCTCACTGTCCTCATCAATTTATGTCATCAGATGATACCGTAAATTCTAGTCCGTAAAATTTATCTCGATATGAAATCAAACTCAACAACGACACCAAGAATTAAATTTAACAATTGATCCACAAGAATCAATTTCAATAACAACAAGTGAGAACGGACGGAACAAGGAAAAGATTTAAATTGGAAATTATAATAAGATTCTCAAGGGTCATCCCAGGAATCTTTTAAGAAATTTGTGATTGAGTATCCTCTCTCATCCTAGTATCCTATGTCCTATATTCTATCGCAGGCATACAGTAGTACAACTAAGACGTTGCACTACCACGACATCGCATAATTTACGAAATCTGACCTGCCTGGGCCACCACTAAAAATGTGTCACGACCCGTACCCAAAATTTTGGCACAAGTATGTGGGTACGTCCAGCCTACACCGCAGCATTGGCTGTAGAATGCTGTCTAGGTCACAATACTATCTAGTGAATCTCACATGAATATCCAACTCCATAAGGAGACACAGATATCACAATACTAATATGGAATATTCAATCACGAAAAATAAAGCACGATGAGATATCGAAGAAAATAAATGAAATACAAGACAAGTCTAAACAACAATAAATAGTCTAACCTGCAATCAATAAAATCCATATCTCCAAGTATGCTGGAAACAAGTCGTCTATGTCACAGACTGGAAAAAATATCCAGTCAGGATTGGAGTGAAGTATAAGCACTAACAACAGTTCCATGTATATTGGCAAAAACTATAATACAGTATAAAGAAATACAAGATAGATATATGTACTGGAAATAAAGGATACTGGTGAGCATGAATATACTAGAAATAGAAATACTGGAGCATATGTCATCATCAATATACATCTAGCAATGAATAGAAATACAAGTGCATACTAGAACAATGAGCTGGAATATAAGTAAATGCTAGAGCAATAACTAGAATATGTAGAGATGCTAGATCAATATACTAGAGATACATGTCAAGAACATCTAGCTAAGTGTGTGAAACATTAGCATATCATAAGATCGGCTTGGCACTGATCAGGCTTGCTATGTATGACTAGCTATGATTCATGTAAGGTCAGGCTAACCATCCGGATAGCTATGATGCAAGCAATAGTCAGGCTAATCATACATAACAGGCTATGAGGCATGTAATGGTCAGGCTACACCGACGTGAGGTGTGGGTGAGCTATGATGCAAGTAGAGTTGGGTATGATCACATAAGTTACTAATATTTTCCCGATTCCCTAGCTAGCATGATGGATTCCAAATCATGACTCCTCGTGACAGGTATCGATAATGCAAACTCGTGTAAACAACAGTGTCGAAATCATGTACGCTATACGACTAGAATTATAGAGATAATCAATATAATAGAAACTGTCAGAGAATGTACTCGTCTGGGGTCCTTAGCTGGCAATACCAATATTTTTTTTCAAATCTTGTCTGAAATCCAACAGTTCTAAAGACAACATTTAATACAATATTGCATCAGACATTATACTAACACACAATCAAAACACAATGAACTCAGGACTATGCTAGTTATGATACTGGTCAACTAGGGTCAAGTGTGCGTCTAATTGCATGGGTATCGCGTCTGTAATTGCTGTGCAAAATAGACAGTCAAAATGATACGGGACTCGCCAGTACGTCAGTGTACATAATGGCAGTCTACTAACATTTACAGGGTCACAGGTCAATGTAGCTACGGGATATCCGTAATCACACTAGGGTCGCCTAGTACATATACAAATATACATTATTATTAACTAGCATATAACATTAATACTCATAATATATATATGTATACCAATTAATTACATATATAATATATATATACACTAATTGAATTTATACTATATATATATGTATACATATACATACCAATTATATACATATTAAACATATACTAGGGAATAAATATACTATACATATATACTAATTATATATATTAAACACATACTAAATACATATACTAAATGAACAATATACGCATACGTGTACGTATGCGTACACAATAATTCACAAGAGGAAATACTCGTCACCTTGGCCTCGGCGTGCACGTGCATGATAGCGGCGATGACGATGATGACGACGACGTTGACGACGATGTTTATAACGACGATGACGATGACATTGATGATGGTGATGACGATTAAGGTGGTGGTGTTGATGATGGTTAAGGTGATGTTGTTGGTGATTATTGGGATGATGATGGTGATTATGGAGGTTGATGATGGTGATTATGGAGGTTGCCGGAGTTGGAGCTCAGGCAGGAGGAGTGGTGGAAGAGAACGGCGAGGAGGAGGAGAGCTGTTGGACGGTGGTGGTGGCTGGGAGTAGTGGCTGGAGTAGGGTTGAGGGAAGGAGGTCGAGGTGAATGGTGGTGGTGGTGAGATGATGGTGAGATGATGATGAGAACCGGGAATGGCCGGAGGAGAGCTCAAGCGAGGCAGTCCGGCGAGGTAAAAGTAGAACAGGGAAGTCGAGCGAAGGAGAATGACTGGAGGGAGAGGAGGAGGTCTAGCCGGGTCATAGCTGCTGCTGTCGAGTCGGGTTGGTCAGGGAACGGTGGTCGAAGGGTCGGGATGGCGAGTGCAGGCGGATGCAGCGGGTTCAACGGGGTGCCTGGGCGGAGATGAAGTCGGTCGTGGGAAGGAGGTTCAGTGGTGGTGGCGTGTTGTTCAGTCGACGGAGGATGGCTCGAGGACGAGCGGTGAGGGAGAGGTGGTCGTGGGAGAGAAGAGGGTGGCTGTCGACGAGTTGGCGGAGAGGGTTCTCCGGCGTGGATGAGGAGAGAGCAGGGAAGAGACAGCCGACCTCCGGCGGTCGAGCGGGTGACTGCTCCGGCGAGACTCCGGTGGAGGGTGGCGGAAAGAAGAAGAAGGTGGTGAAGAACAGGAGATGGGAAGGAGAGATATCGGCTGAGGTTTAGATGTTAGGGATTCAAAAAAGAAAATAAATGAGATGATATATATATATACAAAGGGGTGGGTGTTTGACCTATAAAAAGGGCTTGGTCAACACTTGGAAAAAGGCCTTGACTTGTTATATAGAATTTCAATGGGCTAGGATTTGGTTTGATTCAAAATGAATGGCTCAGATTATATTGGTTCAAAATAAAGGAGGGCTATGGGTTCAAGGAGGTTGATGTTGAATTACACACTCCCAAAAATTATGAAAAAATTACATGAAGAAGAAATGGGTTTCTTCACGTGTCGTGTCCAATGGGGTGGACACCTTAATGCACTTGTGCATAAAAGTACCCAACAATTGAAAAATTGCACAAAGTTAGGTTTATGGTTTAATTTTATTAAAATAAATGAAATAGGTGTTCTAAAATTAATTAGAAGTACAAGGGACTGAAATCAGGTGGGACACAAGTATCATGAATAAAGTAGACTCAAAATAGAATATTATCCTAATTTTGGTTGCTCAAAATGGGTCGATTGTGTCTCCAATTTTGATTGGAACGCACAAGGGTACAAGGTTGGATTTATTAAGAATTAAATAATAAACGTTTGCGACAAAAATTATACGACTAAAATGTAGCACAAGAGAGCATAATTATAAGTTACACAAAGGTCAGAAAGGAAGGCGGGCATGTCTAGGACAAGTTTGTGGAATTTGTTGGAAGGCAAAAGCTAGGGTAGCGCTCCAAATATCGAAGCAACGGTAAGGCGCAATAATGAAATAAAATCACGGTAATTAATTATAACCTTAATATTTAATTCTAATTAATTACTAATTAAATCCATAACCGTAAACTTCGATCAGGGGTTCATCTAGTGGGCTTCTAGGTCTAGTCTACTAACTCATGCACTAAGAACATTATAATATATATATATAAATACACATATCATGCAATTAATTAAAATAAATACACACAATATTAATAATATATAAAAAGTCAAAAATATCCCTATTTTTAGAATTTGGTAGTGACACAATATATGGAAACCATAATACATACGTACGTTGTATTATGAATAAAAGTTCACAAGTGGTATATATTTTATGTGATATGTCACAGGGCATAACTAGATCTCATCCACAGAATCAAATAGAAATGAATAACCAATCAACTATATAACTGAATCAAGTATAAAATGCTTGATAAGAATAAGTAGTTGGGTGGAGACAAATTCACTACCAAACTAGTATATAAGACAAGCAAAATAAGTACATCTAATAATCAACGAGACTCGAAGAGAAGATCTCCTCGAAAGAGAGATAAGTATCAAGTTCTGATCCGTGCTCCTGCGAATAGTCAAGATCGTCTACACCTAGAAAGGGACCAGGTCCTCAGAGGGACGTACCAAGATACATAGAAGCATGCCAATTAAATATAATAAAACATGGATAATAGACATAAAATAATAAGTACGTTGTACTAAACAATCTAAATAAAATGCATAATAAGGACAACCATTTTGACGTATGGTAGGTGTAGGATACTCTATCTATCTCATAACTCACGCACACGTCCATGAACATCATCAGCCGTCATACTGCGAGGGTAGTGACCATCGTGACACCATCAATCGACATACCGCGAGGGTAGCGACCATTAGGACACAACTACCGTAGTGCGTGCTAGTTACTACGGTTTACCAGAGTGGGTAGCCCATACGCCTACTGATTGTCTTCTCCTCGCATGATACTATGTGTCAAGTGTGTGTCAACATATATAGTATATAATTATGACTGAAAGAAAACACATATATAATGAATATATAAAAATATGATAAGCATGAAAGTACTATAAGCAATTTGGCAAGGTATCTTGCCTGGCAAGAAAGCTGCAAAGTATAAGCGTGTAGACGTCAAGCACAGGGGATCAGAACTATGGCATCAGAATGAACGTCTCCGGATGCTGAAATAAATATGTCTCGATCGTGAAGATGGGGCGACTGAAGGGTGCTGATGCACGCGTGCGCGCGCACGGCCGAGGCGGACGGCGGCTGCTGCGGCGGTGCGGTGCGGCAGCGCCGGCGGCTTCGGGGGGTCGACCGGAGGTCGGTCTATGGTTAGGGTTTAGAGTTTGGGTTAGGGTTTAGGTTTGAAGTATGTGATATGTATATATATATAGGGAGAGATAGAGATCGGGTCTGGGGAGTTATCCCGCGGGGGTCTGCTGTGGTGGGGGAAAGATTAGGAATAGGTTTAGTATTAGTTAGGGTTTTAAGGATTAGTTTAGGGGTTTTGACTTTTAGGTTTTCTTTTTCTTTTTCTTTTTCTTTTTTCTTTTTCTTTTTCTTTTTCTTTTCCTTTTCCTTCTTTTTTTATTTCTATTATTATTATTATTATTATTATTATTATTATTATTATTATTATTATTATTATTATTATTGTTATTATTATTATTTTTATTACTATTATTATTATTATTATTATTAACTATATATTATTTACACAAGGTATAAAATTTATATTTGTACACCAAAAATAAATTCTAAAATATATCACACTTTAACAAGGATTCCAAAAAAATATAATAATAGTTTTGTGCAAAAATTCTAAATAGGTATTTATCTAGGTAATTAAATCAATAAAAATATTTTCTAATTAACTAAGAATTAATATAAATAAAATCAATGATTAATTAAATAAATATAATATTTAAATTTGGAGGGTTTTATATTCTACCTAACTTACAATAATTTTGTCCTCGAAATTAACACTAACCCATATTCGTAATAAATTACTATAGCTATTAACACTCAATGCTAGCTAGCAGTGCTTTCTAAAAGGTCATGGTCAGCCATTCTAACACTTTTCTCCCTTATTGTCCATACACTATTCTTTTATACTCTAACTCGTCTACACTACCCAACTTACAAGAATTTTACTAGTAGTCAAAAGTCTTTTGAGGCTATTGTCTAGGTTGTAAGGCGAATTTATTCATTGGGTCAAAAAATTTGGGATACTTGTCTGGAATCTCATAACCATAATTTTTCTCTGTAACCGTCAAGTATCATAGTCTAATACTACTACGCCACCTGGTCGGCATGTCTGCAAATAATTTGACTACTCTACTATAATGGTCTAGTTGCAGCTGTCGCTACCTTGCCAGCGATTTGTCATAGTCATCAGCTCGTAACAAGGGCCTTCGACTTTTTCCTAAGCTTAGTCTAAGTTTTAGGGCAACAATTAAGGTCTTGACTAACTTTATAAAACTATTAGAAGTATGAACTATTTCAACAATCCCACTAATTCATTTTAGACTAAAGGATGCTACTTAAGGTTTAAAAATAATAAGAGAATACAGATATTGTTATAGTGCATATACATAAGAGTTATCATTATGAACTCATCTTTTTAGTTATTAATTATTACTAACCCATTTATGTTTTAACTAACAAAATAAGGGTGAGGTTGAAGTAATCAAACAATTCATGATGGCACGAAAGGATACAACTACGATAGGAAGAATTAAGCATGGGATAAGGAATGGATATGGAAGAGAAGATGAGCTACCCAAGGGGACGAGATGGTGATAGGAAAGAGAATACTACTACTGCCACTCGTGTCATCCATTAGTATCGTGGGTATGTCATCTAGTTAAAATATTAACATATCCTCAAAAGTTTTAACACTAAATATATCACATTGTGATATGCCCTTTTACAAAAGATAGTCACCAAGTAATGTGATTGGCCTATGGGGTATATTTAGTACTCTCCGTGTATCAAACTTATACTAAGCACAAACGTTCGTCTTTTCGAAATAGGGAAAGACAAAAAACAATAATAAAGAATTCAAGGAGGAGGTGATAGAATACAAGTACGGGGTTCAAGGCGATTAAAGAATTCAAAAAGAGAGTTGTCTGGGCAGTGGTGGATTAAAATCTTATTTTGGTAAATTTTTATTTGCATGCTCATATCAGTACAGTTATATAACCGATACGATATGCTCGAACATGTCTAGAGGTCAAGTATATTCGTCTAACAAGCTGAGTCAACTATATATCTCAATCCTCGTAAAGTAGTCATGCGAAGAGCAAACCAAGTGCATTAAAGTTGATCAGACCGTAACACACTGATTCTGATTTAGACAATGTATTAGTAGGCGTCCCCAATAACACATATGTCATGAACAAGCTCGATAAAAGAATAAGCTTGCAAAACTAGGTTATAAAATAGCAGCATAAGCGGAGGTAGTCCAGAAAATATAAGTACGCTGGATTATGATGGAGGAAGATACAGAATAATTCAAGTTCACAAAGAAGATAAGACTTGTCCGGTGTTGTGCCTCTACAGTTGCCATACTAACTTCTTGTCTAAGTCTCTAGTCAACCAAAGGGGGGTATGAGCCTCTAAGTTCTACAGTCTGGATAAATACTATCTTCTTATGCAAGCCTATAGTTGGTGTCATTCAATTACACTTCATTAATGGGTCAAAAGGGCTATGTGATACTAGGTTATGAGACATACTACCCAACTTACAAAAATTTAACTAATAGTGTTATTGAATAATAGAGTGTATATACCTAGTACAAGTCACCTTCCTAACCCCTATCAAGCACGAAAGAAAAGATAAGATTGACGTTGTAAAAGGATCAAGCAAGATGCAAGGCAAGCAATCAAATAAGAATATGAAATGAAATCAAGGGAGGTGATTAAATAAGTGGATGAGATCCTATACTCTAATACTATGTGCAGGCTTGCTCGGTACAGTAACGTAACCGAGACAATATGCTCTCGACCTACATGGTCCATCACAAAAATATGTCACGCCCCAGTCCCAAAATACGTAGGACTAGGAATACGTAAGCATGCCAGCCGTATATATATGGCAACTCCAATATATGAAAATCATTACACATACGTACGCTGTATTATGAATAACAATTCACAAGTGGTATATACTTTATATTATATGTCACAGGGCATAACTAGATCTCATCCACAGAATCAAATAGAAATGAATAACCAATCAACTATATAACTGAATCAATTATAAAATGCTTGATAAGAATAAGTAGTTGGGTGGAGACAAATCCACTACCAAACTAGTATATATGAGAAGCAAAATAAGTACATCTAATGATCAACGAGACTCGAAGAGAAGATCTCCTCGAAAGAGAGATAAGTAGCAAGTCCTGATCCGTGCTCCTACGAATAGTCAAGATCATCTACACCTGGAAAGGGACCAGGTCCTCAGAGGAACGTAACAAGATACATAGAAGCATGCCAATTGAATGCAGTAAAACATGCATAATAGACAAAAAATATATAAGTACGCTTTACTAGACAATCTAAATGAAATACATAATGAGGACAACCATTCTAACGTAAGGGTAGGTGTAGGATACTCTATCTATCTCATAAATTACACACACGTCCATGAACATTATCAGCCGTCAAACCACGAGGGTAGCGACCATCGTGACACCATCAATCGACATACCGTGAAGGTAGTGACCATCGCGACACAACTACCATTGTCCGTGCTAGTTACTGCGGTTTACCAGAGTGGGTAGCACATACGCCTACTGATTGTCCTTCCCTCCCATGATACTATGTGTCAAGTGTGTGTCAACATATATAGTATATAATTATGACTGAAAAAAATACATATATAATGAATATATAAAAATATGATAAGCATGCAAAGTACTATAAGCAATTTGCTAAGGTATCTTGCCTGGCAAGAAAGGTGCGAAGTGTAAGCATGTAGACGTCAAGCACAAGGGATCAGAACTATGGCATCAAAATGAACGTCTTCGGTTGCTGAAATAAATATCACCAACGTTCCCAGAATAAGCGAGATAGCTAGAAAATAATATCCTTTTGTCCAATTTGGACACAGGGGCAAAACAATAATTTTAGGTCAAAGCGGGGTCCACATGTAGGCCACCTTGCACCGAAATACGTGCCAGAGGTAAAAGTCTATAAATGGAAAAAATAATTAGTCAAAAAAATTGTAAACGTCGATACGAACTCAACGGGATGTCCAATTTTGAATTTCGATGAGCCGATCACAAATTTGCCCTTCAAGTCAACCCATGGGGCCGCAAATAGGCGGCTTGGTCAACCATCTCAGAATCACGTGAAACTTGGGTCACAGGACCAGCGTAATACCATGAATCCAATGGCGCTAGTTTCGTCGCATTCTGACGAGCGTACACAAAATGGAGTGATATTTTACAAACGTCATGATACGGGGACTCTTTACGGATACAGGTTGATTCCAATGCGCACACATGTCCGAATCAATATTTGCGAAAGCCCATAGTCAGTATATCCCATACGCGCCTTTCGGTATAATTGGTATACGATGAGGCAGTCCCGTTTGGCGAAACGCACTCCGTATCACAAAATTTTAGTTTTAAAAAATTAAGTTTTTGGTCGTTTTGGAGGTCAAAAATTTAAGAAATAAAATAAATTAATAAAATGTAAAAGAACAGTTAAATTCTCGGTTATATAGAGAAGAAAAATATTTAATTATATTTTGAAAATATTAAACAGGTTGGTGGCAAATTAGGCAGGAACATGGGGGTTTGGTGTTAAAATTTTAGACTATTTTCGGTCAGTTTTTCGGCCATTTTTTAGTCAATTTTTTGACCAATCCGGAACACGAAAACTCGTCCCGCTTGAATGAAAATCCTTGAAGGGTAGGTTGTGAACGTACACGGATAAATCGCTCGAGAAAAGGATGAGAGATAAGAGAGATATGTTACCTTGAAGATGGGGCGATGGAAGGGTGCTGCTGCACGCGTGCGTGCGCGCGACGGAGGCGGACGGTGGCTGCTGCGGCAGCGCGGCACGGCGGCGCCAGAGGCGTCAGGGGGTCGGTCGGAGGTCGATATAGGGTTAGGGTTTAGAGTTTGGGTTAGGGTTTAGGTTTGAAGTATATATATATATATATATATATATATATATATATATATATAGGGAGAGATAGAGATCGGGTCTGGGGAGTTGGCCTGTTGGGGTCTGTTGTGGTGGGGGAAAGATTAGGAATAGGTTTAGTATTAGTTAGGGTTTTAAGGATTAGTTTAGGGGTTTTGACTTTTAGTTTTTTCTTTTTCTTTTTCTTTTCCTTTTCCTTTTTTTTATTTCTATTATTATTATTATTATTATTATTATTATTATTATTTCTATTACTATTATTATATTTATTATTATTATTATTATCACTATTATTATTATTATTAACTATATATTATTTACACATATATATGAGGTATAAAAAAATATTTGTACACCAAAAATAAATTCTAAAATCTATCAGCCATTAAAAAGGATTCTAAAAAAATATAATAATAGTTTTGTGCAAAAATTCTAAATAAATATTTATCTAGGTAATTAAATCAATAAAATATATTTTCTAATTAACTAAGAAATAATATAATAAATTCAATAATTAATTAAATAAATATAACATTTAAATTTAGGGGATTTTACTGGCCTTCTCTTTGGGAGTTGACTCTTTAAATTCTTCGAGATCTAGCTCGTGAGTCATCAGCTTTTCTATCAGTGTCTCAAGATTCATGATGGTGAGGTCGATTCCTTCAATGATTGCAGTAGCCTTGGGGTTCCACTTCTTGGTTAGTCCCCAAAGCACCTTGTAGATCTTTTCATGGTTGTTGTATTACTTTCCAAGAGAAGCAAGAGGATTAATGATATCTAGAAATATGTAAATATTTGTGTAATGGTCACATTTGGATTCATTTTGAATGCCTCATATTCTTTAGTAAGTCTACTGATCTTTGATTCCTTCACTTGTGAAGTTTCTTCATGAGTTACCTTAAGAAGTTTCTAGATCTCGTGTGAAGTAGTGCAATTAGATACTCTATTAAACTCAATACTATCTAAGACACAAAATAAATTATTTACAACTCTAGCATCAAGACTTGAGTGTTTCTTCTCTATATCAGAGTATTTTTTTGGGCTTATCTACAAGAACACCATCTTCAATAATTCTAACAGGATTTTGTAGCCATCCTCAACTATTGACCAAAGGTCAAAATCTAGTAATTTGAGATAAAATAAAGCCATATGTGTTTTCCAATAAGTGTAGTTGGTTCCATCAAATAAAGGAGGCCTGATTGTGGATTGGCCATCCCCAGTGAAGATAGATTTCACAGTTGCCATGTATAATACTCTAGGGTTTAAAGCCTATAAAAGAGCACCTGCTCTGATACCAATTGAAGTATCAATAGAAAACTCTAGAGGGGGTGAATAGACTGTATGTGTGCAGCAAAATATAATCATCAATTAAAAGTTAAGGTAGTTACCAACTAGCAATAAGTAAGCAGATATGAATATATTGCAAGTATAAGAAATATGCAGATCAGCAAGAAGTCATAATATGCTGACACCAAGATTTATACTGGTTTTCTCGTGGAGGAATAATCCAGTCCCCAAATTTTTTGCTCGGTGTTAATCCACTATTGTTGAAATAAGTTACACATATGCTTTGATCCGAAGGAATGCTTACTTCTTACAACACGAGCTTTGAATCCAAATGACTCAAGACTTTCTACAACCACAAACTTTTGATCCAAAGAGCTTGCTGACTTCAGACTTATATGGAAGACGAACTTGTAAAGCAAGCTTTACAACTCGAACAGACTTCTAATCGAGATCGCATGTCACAACCCGCACCCGGAATTTAGGGCACGAGTGCGTGGGTACGTCCAGCCTACGCTGCAGCATCGATGGTAGGACGTTTTCTAGGTCACAATACTATCTAATCAATCTCACACGAATATCCAACTCGATAAGGAGACACAGATATCACAATATAATATAAAAATACTCAATCACATAACTAAAGCACGATAAGATACCGAAGAAAATAACGAAATGCAACACAAGTCTAAACAAAAATAATCTAACTCAAACAATAATATCCAAGTCTCAAAGTATGCCAAAAATAAATCCGATACCATTAATCTGCTAAAAAAACTAATTGAATAACTAGCAATCCCGGCTAGACCTCCCGGAATCACCCCTGAGCTACAAGGTCCAAGTCTGCAGCTACTCTCCCTGTGGTCCATAATATATTGGACACCAGTCCTCTAAGTCGCAGTCTAGAAAAATATTTTCAGTCAGGATGGAGTGAAGTACAACCCAAATAATAGTTCCAGTTAATTGATATGGACTATAAAATAATAAATATATGATGCTATATACTGAGAGAAGACAATAAATAAATGTAGTGGCAAAATAAAGAGAATAGGCAATATAGGTAATATGGTACAGTCAGTGCATATATGAAATAAAGAAAAAGAGCTACAATATCATATACGGGGGATGTAGTATATGAACTGAGATGAAGAACTTTAACTATTCTAAGTGTTTGAAATAGTAGTTTCAAAATATGATCGGCTTGGAAACTTGTACGATAGCTACATGGCCTAGCTAATCATACGTGAGGTATATGATTAACACTAACAATATCTACACTTGTACGATAGGAATTTATTATATCTCTCACTAGAAATTTCCTCGCCCCCAACTAGTACAGTGGATCCAACCATGACACGTCACGATACACGATCAATGTCCAATATATCATGTACAATGTCTAATATCAATGTCGTGTACAATGTCAATACGATAACCAATGTAACATCTCATGACTAAAGATCCAATCTATATACTAGTCCGTATAGCACAGTGTCAAGAATCAGATGTAACATTTCTAAATACTTAAATTATAAAAATTATCAAATAATGGAAATTATCAGAGAATGTACTCGTCTGGGATCCTGAGCGGGCAATACCAATGTCCTGCTCCTGTAGTCTCGCAAGACAATCCAAGGGTCCTATATATAAATAATATAATATAATACAGCATCAGCCATTTTACCAGCACACACACAAACACAATTATACTACGCTCGAAACTACGCAAGGGTGACAACTAGTCAACTAGCAGGGTCAACTGTGAGTCTAAATGCACGGGTGTCATGTCCTTGATTACTGTGCATAATCAGACAGTCAATCACTAACACTTGTCTAGCCAGTACGTTGGTGTGCACAAGGTAGTCGATTCACTAATATTCAGGGTCACCTGGTCATGTGCAAATACAAGGCATCCATAATTAAACTAGGGTCATACAGTACATATACAAATTAGTCATAACTATTACTAGCATTTAATTACCTGGTCATGTGCAAGTCTACTTACTCATGCATAAAGAACATTATACATATAATATATACACACATATCATGCAATTATTTAAAAATAAATATACATAATAGTTATAATATATTAAATGACAAAATTATCCGTATTTTTAGAATGTGGTAGTGACAAGTCTACCCTCCTTAGAAAAATTTTATCCTCGAAATTTAAGATCCTCAATAGTTGTATTTATTTATTTATTACCATAAAAATTTAAATTCATCAACCCATATAATCATAAAGTAAATCGATATTGTTATTTCACAAACTTTTCAGAATTCTATAAGTATCATATTCCTAAAAATCTTCAAACTTAAAATCAAATTATATTCTTATCACAATCTCCTCCAATTTTTTTTTAGTTAATAACTAAATACTCAAAAAGAAATTTAGTTTCTAATTCTCTAATCAACGCATATTTAATAAATTTAAAAATCTTATCCCAAAAATTTGAATTCAAATACTAATCCATTAATCATCTTACTCCTCTAATTTAAATCCAATCGATGCATATTTATAAAATTTAAATCCTCATCCCAAAAAATTTGAATTCATACCCTAATCCATTAGTGATCTTATTCCTCGATTCTTTTTCCAGACAATACTCAAACACTGTAATACTTACGAAATCTTCAAATACAAAATTAAAATCATAAGTTTTAAAAAATTTATATCTTGTAATCAAATAATTATAATGATAATCTTCTCAAATTTCTCAAAATTTAATGACAAATTCAATCATATCTTAATCTTCATAAAAATTGATGATTTAACAAAATCGTCAATTCTGCCATATTAAGTTCTCAACTCTTTATTTAAATTAATATTTATCCTCAAAATTTAAGGCACCTTGTCTTTCTCTGTCAAGTCGTAACCTCTTCATAAATTCTTTACTACGGTCAAACCCCCAACAATCAAGGTCTAAGAAACTTCTACCTACATTCATACAACATGCAATCTAGGGAAAACATGCATGGTTATGGTCTATTTTGCCATGGTATTGCAGTCTCTGTTAGGGTGTGCTACTAACTACATTCTAGCAAAAAAATCATTGATACAAGCAACAGTACTAAGGAATCAATCAATCAATCAAATAGGCAGAAAAGGACAGAAGGAAGGAAAAGAACAGAACATGCTAACACATCACCTACAGTATCGGTCTCCTCGACCGTCATCGCAAATGCCCCGCCCTGCTGGGGTGGCTCCCTTTGCGGGTGCTGAGCAATATGCGGTTCCACAGGTGGCCTAACTGGGTCTCTATGATTTCGAGCTGCTCGCTGGCCGGGAAGATAAGGAGCTAGAAGACAATCCCTTACTCGATGTCCCACAACGCCACAGTACAAACAAAGTCCTAGCCTCGCTCTACAGCTCTCCCAAAGGTGACATGGCTTCTTACAGAAATGATAAGTCTGTTGTGTCTTTCTCGGAGGCTGTTGTTGATCCTGCTGAACACGAACCGGTGCCTGGTACTGGCATTGATACTGAAACATCATCGGCTGTTGTTGAATATGGGGATGCTTGGCCGGTCCCGTGCTACCATTCGTATCTCTAGAAATATTATGACTCCTCTTAGGCCTGAGATCCAGATCGTCTTCTGCAATCTGGGCATCCATCAAGATATCCTCAAAGGTAGCGGTACGACGAACAGAAGTGCGTGACCTAATCTCTCTCGTCATCCCCTTTCTAAACTTTTGGGCTCGATCTCCTGGGTCCGAATCATGGACGATACAAAATGGCTCAATCGACAGAATTCTGTGGCGTACTCATCGATCGACATGTTTTCTTGGACCAAGTCATGAAATTGACTCTCCAAAGCTCCCAAGGCCACGTCGGGAAAGAATTTCTCCTTGAAAATCTCCTTGAAGGTCTCCCAAGTAAGTCCTTGTGCAGTAAGTCTCGGCTCCGTGCCATACCACGTGAGTGCGATATTGAACATCTGACTATCAATCGCCTCTATCTGTAAGATCTCCGGAATTTGGGCTAATCGTAGGCTCCTCTCTATATCCTCTAGCCAGTCGTCAGCATAGAGTATCCCTTCGATACCCTTGAACTCTTGAGGCATCATCCTCTTAAAGTCCACCATAGTGCTTGGTCTCTGTTGTTGCTGCAGGCCAGGAAACTGCTGGGCAACTCTCTCAACTTCCTGCAGTGCCATCTGGTAAGCGTTCTCACTGCTCTCTCTTATCAGCTCTGTCTATGCCTGGTGTACCTCGGCTTGCACCCTCTGAGCCTCAGCTTAAACTTGCTGAGTGTCTGTCGTCACTCTCTGGGCATCTACCATGCCCTGGATCAAGGCAAACATCTGTGTCCCGTCAACGGCCATACCTCCGGGAAGTGAAGTTGGTGGAGGAGGAAGGTTCTCCGTCATAGCTGGGGCAACACTCAGAACATGTGGGAGAGGAGAAACTCCAGATGTCTGTCCGTTAGGTCGAGAGGTGGCAGACCCCTCTAAAGCTGATGCTCCCACTCTCATAGATCTTTGTCTTCGACGACATCCTGAAGACAGACCGAAAAGAATTATTTTAGGCAATAGATACGATATCATCAAGAAAGGACAATAAAATTCTAAAGTAAGCAATATTCAGAAGGAATAAGGATAACAAGATAGATAGATTGGAGATGTTCCTAGTTGTGATTGAGTATCCTCTCTCATCCTAGTATCCTATGTCCTATATTCTATCGCAGGCATGCAGTAGTATAACTAAGATGTCGTACTACCACGATATCGTACTACTTGCAAAGCCTGACCTGCATGGGCCACTAATAAAAATGTGTCACGACCCGCACCCGGAATTTAGGGCACGAGTGCATGGGTACGTCCAGCCTACGCCGCAGCATCGACGATAGAATGCTGTCTAGGTCTCAATACTATCTAATCAATCTCACACGAATATCCAACTCCATAAGGAGACACAGATATCACAATATAATATGGAAATACTCAATCACATAACTAAAGCATGATAAGATACCGAAGAAAATAATAAAATATAACACAAGTCTAAACAGAAATAATCTAACTCAAACAATAACATCCAAGTCTCAAAGTATGCCGAAAATAAATTCGATACCAATAATCTGCCAAAACAATCTAACTGAATAACTAGTGATCCCGGCTTGACTTTCCGGAATAACCCCTGAGCTACAAGGTCCAAGTCTACAGCTACTCTCCCTGTGGTCCATAATATGTCAGACACTAGTCCTCTAAGTCGCAGTTTAAAAAAATATTTTCAATCAAGATGGAGCAAAGTACAACCCAAATAATAGTTCCAGTTAATTGATAAGGACTATAAAACAATAAATAGATAATGCTATATACTGAGAGAAGACAATAAATAAATACAGTAGCAAAATAAAGAGAACAGGCAATATAGGCAATATGGTACAGTCAGTGCATATATGAAATGAAAAAAAAGAGCTACAATATCATATACGGGTGATGTAGTATATGAACTGAGATGAAGAACTTTAACTATTCTAAGTGTTTGAAATAGTAGTTTTGAAATATGATCGGCTTGGGAACTTGTACGATAGCTACATGGCCTGGCTAATCATACGTGAGGTGTATGATTAACACTAACAATATCTACACTTGTACGATAGGGATTTGATCATATCTCTCACTAGCAATTTCTCTGCCCCTAACTAGTACAGTGGATCCAATCATGACATGTCACGATACACGATCAATGTCCAATATATCATGTATAATGTCTAATATCAATGTCTTGTACAATGTCAATACGATAACCAATATAACATCTCATGACTAAAGATCCAATCTATATACTAGTACGTGTAGCACAGTGTTAAGAATCAGATGTAATATTTCTAAATACTTGAATTATAAAAATTATCAAATAACGGAAATTATCAGAGAATGTACTCGCCTGGGTTCCTGAGCGGGCAATACCAATGTCCTGCTCCTGTAGTCTTGCAGGACGATCCAAGGGTCATATATATAAATAATATAATATAATACAGCATCAGCCATTTTACTAGCACACACACAAACACAATTATACTACGCTCAGAACTACGCAAGGGTGACAACTAGTCAACTAGCAGGGTCAAGTGTGCGTCTAGATGCATGGGTGTCATTTCCTTGATTACTGTAAATAATCATACAGTCAATCACTAACAGATGTCTAGCCAGTATGTCGGTGTACACAAGACAGTTAATTTACTAATATTCAGGGTCACCTGGTCATGTGCAAATACAGGGCATCCATAATTAAACTAGGGTCATACAGTACATATACAAATTAGTCATAACTATTACTAGCTTTTAATTACCATAGAGTATATATATATATATATATACCAATCATACATGTATACATAAAATCATGAGAGGGCAGTTCAAACCTGTGTACGTGCACGAGATCGACGATGACAATAATGATGGTGATGATGATGATGGTTATGATGAAGGTGATAATGATGGTTATGATGGAGGTGATGATGATGATGGTTATGATGGAGGTGATGATGATGGTTATGATGATGATGATGATAAACAGGGATGGCCGGAGTAGGAGAATGTTCAGGCGATCAGCGGGGTCGAGGGTGAATAGGTCGGTGAGGGTGGTCGGGTCATGCTGCTACGAGTCAAGGCTGCGGGGAGTCTCAGGCAAGAGGAGATCGGGGAATATGAGACGATGGTGGCAGTGCTCAGGGGCTTCTGGATGAAAGTGGTCATGGAGTCGATGTCGTGGTGAGACGTGAAGATGGCCGGGGAAGAGACGGCAGTGCTGTGGCGTTCAGGCGGGTGGAGTGGAGGAGAACGGGTTGTGTCGTGATGGAAGAAGATGGTGGTGTGGTTGGTGGAGTCGGGGAAGATCCAGGCGGGATGGCGTTCAGTCGGGGATTGCCGGAAAGATGAGGAAGAAGAAGATGAAGGCGATCGTGCTGGTGAAGAGGGTGGCTGACAGGCGGCATTCAGTCGAGGGATGTCGGAGGTCGGCTCCGACGGGCTTCCTGCGAGCAAGGAGGCGGGTGGAGGTGTGTACATGGAGAGGGAGATGGTGGTTCAGGCGGGTTGATGGAAGTCGGGTCCAGGGGGTTGGGATGGCCGGACACTGTTGCTTCGGTCGTCAGGTTGGAGGACTCGAACGAGGAAGGAAGTGAACAGGGATGATGAACATGAAAAAATGAGAGGGAAGTCGGCTGCTACTTAGTTTTGGGGTGAAGATGAATAAAAATATAAAGAAAAGGATATATATACATGTAGAAAAGTAGGGTTGGGTATTGACCTAGGTAGTTGGGCCTGGTCAACATCCTTGGAAAGGGGGCTTTGCTTCTCATGTAAAAATTCGAGGGCTAGGCTTGCATTGTTTCAAAATATATGGCTAAGCTTGATGAGGGTTGATGTTGAGAGTTACACACTCCAAAAATTATGGAGAAAATTCACATGAAAAAATGGGGTTTCTTCATGTGTTGGTCCAATGGGGTGTGGATACCTCAATACACTTTTAAAAAAAGTGCCCAACAATTAGAAAATTGCACAAAGTGGAGTTTTTGGATTAATTTAATTAAAATTAATAATTGATGTTCTAAAATTAATTGGAAGTACATGGAATTATAATTAGGTGGGACACAAGTGTCATAGACATAGAAGACTCAGAATAGAATATTATCTTAATTTGGGTTGCACAAAATGGGTCAAGATTGTGTCTCCAATTTCGATTGGAACGCACAAAGATACAAAGTTAAATTTATTTAGAATTAAAAATAAACGTCCGCGACGAATATTGTGCGACTAAAATGAAGCACATGAAAGCATATTTATGAGTTACACAAAGGTTAAAATGGAAGACGGGCACGTCTAGGACAATGGTGTAAAATTTGTTGGAAGACAAAAGCTAGCGTAGCGCTCCCAATATCGAAGCAATGGTAAGACACAACAATGAAATAAAATCTAATAATAAATTATAACCTCAATATTTAATCCTGAATAATACTATATAAAATCCATAATCCTATATTTCGGTTAGGGATTCATCTAGTGGGCTTCTGGGTCAAGTCTACTAACTCATGCATTAAAGAACACTATACATATAATATATATGAACATATCATGAAATTATTTAAAAATAAATATACACAATACTTATAATATATAAAATGACAAAATTACCCCTATTTTTAGAAAGTGGTAGTGACATCGAACTTGGCATTAGAAGGCTGGGAGTTAATCTTGGGAATATGAAGGTTTATAACTCAGATTGGAATAGGTTTGAAAGTGAAAGCATTGTTTGTAATGGCTTGATTAAAAAGGTATAGAATTCTACTCTATTTATAGGGTTTTTCTGAACCGAGTTCGGGCAGAGTTCGGATGCCCAACGTACCAAAATTTGAATGTTAGAGCCTAGTCATCCGGAAGACTAAGTTGAATCAGTTTTATCCTGACTGAGTTCGGCGCGAGTACGGTGCAAACTTGGTCACCCTAATTCCAGAAAGTTTCTAGTTAGGTTTTAGGCTATTTTGAGTGGACGAGATTTTGTTTTAAATAAGGGTTTGATCTCCTAGTGCCAACTGTGAACTCGATGTACATTTGGTTCTATAAAATATTTAAAATACGTAACAAATATGAAAGCCAAGAGCAATTGATGATGCCAATCTTCTAAAACGTCTGCTGACTTAAAGACGCATTTTTTCTTGACGATAGTTGTCCAAAAGATAAACAGATCTGTGAATCTACATACCTTTCAGGGGCTTCAGAGAAAAATTCTGGTATAACATCGTCTTTGGCTCATCATTATTTCTTTATAGCATATGTCCATTGCTTTTCTACAAATACATGTTAGACAAACAAAGCATCAATAAATGTAAGAAACCAATAAGCACCTCCTAACATAGTGAGCTTGGAAGGACCCCGTAGATCAAAACGAATGATCATAAAATAATTTGAACATTTATTTAAACTTGGAAAATACGAAATATATACTGCATTATTGAAAAATAGAGACATCAATCATTGAAAAGAAATTTAGAAATAACCTTTTTAAATAACCAAAGGAAGCATGTCCTAAACAACGATACCATAATCAAAATTAAGATCGTTTCTTCTCCCCTCAGATGTTGTGAGGCTCGCCTCACTGTATTGATATTCTTACACAGATATGCACGCATATTATCCTGGATCATATTTCCTGGTCTTCGTGATTTTAGTGTCAAAGTCAAGGGTATTGGATTTTTACAAGGCGGGTCCTTGGCTAACGATATTGTGTCATAATGGTAATATTGGATTTATAATATTGATGGATTACTGGCTTTCTTATATTTCCTCATTTCACGTGTATGGAGTATTGCACTATACTGTCAATAGGAAGCTACTAGCACTATACTGTACCCCGATTAGGGCCGATAGTAGATGATAAGTAATTTTTAAATTATGTTTTTTCTAATTTTGGTATAGGAAGCTACTAGCACTATACTGTCAATATACCGTCATGTTGCATCCTATGCATAACGGGGCAGCTACATGTATCTTTGAGGTATGGGATCTCAAATCCAATAGCCATGATCTTTTCTAGGGGTTAAATATAACCCATACTTTCCTCCATCTCTCATTCCCTCAATATTTTCTTCTTCTCCTCTCTCTCTCTCTCTCTCTCTCTCTCTCTCTCTCTATTTTATTTATTTATTTATTTATTTATTTATTTATTTATTTATTTATTTATTATATATATAAATATATATAAATATATATATATATATATATATATATATATATATATATATATATATATATATATATATATATATATATATATATATATATATACATAGGGAAAAATATGTATATATGAAGGGGAGCTTGAGAGTGAACCCTCTCCTTTGTAAGGTATGTGCTCTTGAGATGACTGATTTATTTATTTATTTATTTATTATTATTATTATTATTATTATTATTATTATTATTATTATTATTATTATTATTATTATTATTATATATATATATATATATATATATATATATATATATATATATATAGGGAAATCTATGTATATATAAAGGGGAGCTTGAGAGTGAACCCTCTCCTTTGTAAGGTATGTGCTCTTGAGACGACTGGAGGTGGACACATGCACGTGCATCATATCTTAGAGTCATAGTCAGCCGTATTGGCAACGCGAAAGAATGTACACCTTGCTCTCAAGTAATGACTCTTTAGTAAATTATGGAGTTCTTGGATTTTATGCATCTTCCTGCTTTTAGCATGTGTACTTGCTAGCACTCATCCTACTCAGCACTTGACAGACCTTGATTTGATCGAGTTTCTATGTTTTAATTAGATTTTGTCAAGATCTTGTACACGCACCATGGATTGTTGTGATTCTTGGCACACTGCCTCTGTGGAGGATTTCTACCATGGCGCATTTATCGAAAATAGATTTTGAGGTGTATCGATCGACCGACAAGAGTTTTTGTGAGATCCATAAACTGTCTGCTGAGAGAAAACTGTCCAGCAGCATACTGTGGGGCAATTTCCATTTTTGCTAGTTTTGGCCAATGAATTTCAAGCCGATTCAATTGGTGACCATCCTGATTTTTTGCACACGGTCTCATGGCATTCATAAGAGGGTGTGGGTCTAGTTTCGTGAAGTTTGCACGATCAGATCTCCTGTATCGAGCTTATCTCAAAATTCTCAAGAATAAGGATAATTTTCGATACGGAAATCCTAATGAATTATGTTGGGGTTTCGAGTTATTTTCTCTAGTATTCAAGTTTCCTTCTTAGCAATGTTATGGATTTTTTATAGTGGAATTTTTACCCCCTAAATGCATATCCTCGCAAATACATGATCAAGTTTATTTACTTTATCAAGTTTCAAGCCCAAGCTCACTACATCTACTATATTTAAGAAAGCTTCAGATACAGACGTATCCTTTGTGCTAGGTCATTATCATGTGGAGTTAGCCATTGTGGCAACGTACTGTTATGACTGGTCATCTTCTATTAAGATATCGATGTTAAGATTTACTATTCAAGTTTGGACATTCTAATATTGTATCGATTCCCTGGGTTGCTCGTCCCAGAGCACTTAAGGTTACGGTGATTCTAACGACATGGGTTGCTAGTATATTTTATGCTATTGATTGTGATTATTAAATTATTGTCGAGTTTAGCATTTCTATGATAGGAATATCATGTAGGATGAATTTTCGGACGTCCATAGTTGGAATTCAAGTAAATTAAACAATTTTGAGTCGATGAGTAGGATTTGTAAGTTCAGAGAGTAGTTTTCATAAAGGGTTTCGCTATGCTTACAACAAATGCTTATAACCTCCACGTCGTCGGCCTCCATTGGAGGAGAGAGAGGAGAGGTGGGACCCGGTGGGACCCATATACATGGGGGAGAGGGAGGTTGTAAGAAAGTTGTAAAGCATTTGGTTGTAGATTTAGCATTTTCCTTTCAAAAATTTGGCCAAATGTAGAGAGGGAGAGAGAGAGAATTAAAAAAAAATGGATTTTTTCGTTTAAAGTATTAAAATATAATATAATTATAAAAAAGGGAAAAGTTGGGGAATTTTACAGATAGGGGGACCACTCGCCAACTTACTTGGCGGGGTGCTGAGTTGGAGAGAATCTCGCCAACTGATTTGGCGGGGCGCTCTCCTCGAGAGGCCGCTCGCCAACTCAGTTGGCGGGGCGCTGTCTACGAGAGTCGACCGTTGCACTTTCCTGTTGCACAACGACTACATTTCCTCCATATAAACACCCCCCCCCAACCAAACACTCCTCACACCACATTCTCCTTCTCCTATTTTTACAGCTTCCTCCTCCTTAATCATAGCAATCCTCTTTCACCTCCTGATATTTACTGGCGATGGCTACCCACAATGACGGTCGTATTCCTGGAGGACCGACTACCCCGCTTATTATTAAGCAACATGAAGACCACATTTCTAGTCAGATATTTACTGGCGAGGTAATTTTTGAAATTACAAGTTGCCAACTTTATTAATGCATATGTTTACTTTATTAATGCATATTAATTTACACACAAAATATAATGCATATGTTTTTTATAGTTATACGACCATGATCTTGGTTTACGAACCCGGATCCATGTACATTGGCGGGCCGAAAGGAATTATCGTACGTGGGAGCTAAATTCGGTCCAAAAGGCTTTGGTGGAATCCTTTGGATTCCACTATATAGATTGTGTTAGATATTTAATCCACGATCTTCATTTAGTTGTAAGCCTTGCGGAACGTTGGTGGCCCGAACGCAACACTTTCCAACTCCCATTCGGCGAGATGACGATCACACTTTTTGATGTGGCGAATATACTAGGGTTACCTATTAAAGGTAACGCTATATATTTTGATCCGCACTTAAAGGGATCTGATCTGATCAGGAGGTATCTCGGTGTTAGCCCTCCATCTAGTCTAAAAGACGGCAATTTTGTGAGATTTACATGGCTCCGTGGCAACTTTATGGACCTACATCAAACTATTGATGGGGTAGTTGATGTAGATGAAATGCGGGTATGTATTTTATTAGTAAATTTGTTTGTGACTTAATTTAGCGGTACAATTCTATATAACACTTAATATATCCAGGTCATTCATTGCACTAGAGCGTATATGCTCTGTTTATGTGGTGCAATTCTATTTCTCGATGCATCGAGAAATATGGTAAATGTGCAGCTTCTACCATTCTTGGATGATCTGACAAAACCTACTGAGCATGCGTGGGGAGCTGCTACTCTTGCCTTTTTATACGCTAATCTGACAGAATTTGTCAGATCCAATCGCAAGAGTATTTGTGGATGTATTTCACTGATACAGGTATGAATGAAAGACCTTAAAAAGTTAGAGTAATTTTATACGCAAATTTTGTTTGTACTAATGTCATATTTTTGTTTTATAGTTTTGGTCCTACGAGCACTTCTATATTGGTAGGCCTGTTACCAGCATTCTCAGTGATGTTGGAGTATTTCCAGTTGCTATGCGCTGGCCTACAGATGTAGTAGATTATCAGCACTACCAATACAGGACTGTATCACTTTATCGTAGCCAATTTGATACACTACAGTATCATGAGGTAATTTTTAAATATGCAATAAATATCTTTAAATTATTTAAGTTTTTATCGTAGATAAATATCACATCTAATTGATATAATATCTTTAAATAGGTTACCTGGTTACCGTACTCATGTGAACCTGATGCTTCAGAAATAAAGACGACATCATATGCTTTTACTTTACACAGATGTCATATTATATATGATCGGTTCACCATGTAACATCCGGCAGACCGTGTTCTTCGGTAATTTGGAATGGCCCCAATAATTCTCGATTATCCACCGACAGTCGGTTATGAGACATCAAATGCATTACAACGAATCATTGGTCTCGTTGCTGACTGGAATAATCGGTTCGAGAATTATAGTGTGAGGGACATGTCTCCCAGACTAAATTCTGCTGAGGAATGTAAGTTATAAGTTACTCATTATTCGTATTGATTTATTGTAAATAGTTTGCTAAAATTTTGTTTATATTTTGCGGACATAGGTAGCCTGGACTATAGGCAACGGTGGGGATGCCCTCTTATGAGCAACCGAGTATACCACTATGAGGAGCAAAGGTTCAAGACTAGATCTGTAGACGATTCTACTCTGCGTGCTTTTGCCGTTGGAATGCATGATTTGGTATGACTTCATTATACTTTCAAAAATACATATACATAGATATGATAAATATATTAATTTACAAGTTTTAAATTTCAGAGTGGTGTATACCGAGAACATTTACAACGACCTCATATGGAGGAACATGTGACTCGTCGTCTTATGGAGGAACTGGTGACTCGTGTTGAGCATCTGGGTATTGGACGGGAACCGAAAATGCCTCCAGTAGAATCCCGTCTTCCACCGGACTATCCGATCGGCTAGTACGACAGAGACACTCTCGTCGTCGTCGTCGGGATACTGCTTGAGCGGGCCCGAGTGACCAGTATGCTGGAGGGAGCCCGAGTTACCAGTATGCAGGAGCGGACCCGAGTTACCAGTATGCAGGAGCGGGCCCGAGTTACCAGTAAGCTGGAGCGGGCCCGAGTGATCAGTATGTTGGAGCGGCCCCTAGTTACCAGACTGCTAGAGATGAAAGCTACCAGATATTCACACAATTTTTTTCGACTCCATCAGCACCGCTGCCTACCCAAACTCAACAAGACGAGGACGAGGATTAGTAGATAATTTGTAACATTGTATGATTACAATTTTTGTATGATTTGTAATGGTTTTTTATTAAAATATTTGGGTATTGAACAATTCTATTTTAGTCTCTCGGTTGACTAGTACATCTTCTTTGGTTGTGTCCCATAGCACCACAATTACTGCAACGTAGATCTCTTGTCGATGAATCCCAGGGTTTGATGCGGTTCTTCTTTGGTCTTCCGGCTTTGCGTCTTACATCTGGCACCCCAATTTGTCCTCTTACCAAAGGAGCTTGGATCTCGTAGGGAACTGGAATTGGCTCCATTTTTGGTGCGTATACACTTTTCAAGTTTTCCGTCAAAAATACTGCAGGATAAAAATTATCAATACTAATATTACAATATCTACAAACAAAACATGCATGTATACATGGTATATAAGTATGGTACCATCTAAAATATGTACAAGATCTGTCAGTTATATTAACAATATAGGTTCTACTTGTTGCCCGGTCTATTATTTCAAACTTATAACTATCAATAGCTAATATTTCTAGGTGGTTCTTCTCTTTGATAATAGAAGCCATATTTTTTAACATCTTCGGACAATAATCTGTGTCTATATTTTCAGCATTCTTTCTACGATTGTCATGAAGTGTAATAATCTTGGCTCTGATACCATCGAGAAGTATTGTTATTGGCTTATCTCGTAATTTCTTAATCCAGCTATTGAAACATTCAGCAAGATTAGAAGTGTTAATATCTAATCTAGGACAAGTAGTATATGCTGTTATCCAATGTTCAAATCGACGACTATCATCATTTACAACATTATGTTCTCGGCTTTAATTATATCAAACAAACTCTCTGCATCCATTTTATTATATGATCTAGCAAGCGAGTCTAACAAGCGTTGAAATACTGGTTCTTTTGTAACTTTTTTCATGTTTTGTTTAAAATGTTGAATACAAAAAAAATGAGAAGATGCAGGAAAAATAGCATGAACAACATTTATTAATCCCTTTTGCTTGTCAGATATAAATGAAATTGTACTCCAATCATTAAAACAACTTTCAAAAGATATTTTAAGAGAATTTAAAAACTAAGACCAAGAATCACTATTCTCACCTTCAACAACAGCATAAGCTATAGGATATAATTGATAGTTAGGATCGTGAGCACAAGCAATAAATAAGATACCTTGATATTTAGACGAAAGAAATGTAGCATCAGTACTAATAATTGGTAAACATTCACTTAAAAATCCATCAATACATGACTTAAAACAAATAAAAATTCGTTGGAAGCTATTGTTTTCGGCAGTTTTAATAAAACATGTACTACCTGGATTTGTCTCCATAATTCTATAACAATACTCCTCAAGACTACCGTATGCCTCATCATAACTACCATTAATTTCAGCTAATGCAGTCTCTCGGGCTCTCCAGGCTTTGGAATAACTAACTTGTATACGGTGCTCCCTATATATATCTTTAACAATTTGTGATGGACTGTATGACTGGTTATCTCTAATAATGTCAATTATCATTGTCTTAATCCATGAAGCGGTAGCTAGTCGATGACGTCATGTACTAAGTCTTCCTAAACAAGAATGACGATTTTCTAATGTACTAACTTTAACTATATCGTCATTTCCAATAGATTTGGCATATACTCTCCAATTACAATTCAGTTGATCACAACTATATATAATTCCACGAGCATTATTCATATTACTAGCTGAACAACTAAAATTATATTTAATTGCTAAATTACTTATAAAGCTTCTAAAGTGAGAACGACTAGGAAATGATTGTCCCTTAAATACTTCATCAGTGATAGCTTTTACAACATTATCATCTACCGTATAATCTATATTTTCAACTAAATCATCACTATTTCCATCGTCGTTGTCACTATCATCATCATGGTTAGATTCATCTGATGAATGACCTTCTTGGATAAATGAAACTATTTGTTGAGAAGAACTAGCACCCGAACTAACATGCTGATATTCAGAAAAATATTCATTATTTCTACTATCTAAGATTGCTGCTACTTTAATAACATATATTTTTATATACCGTGATTGTGAGTTAATCTCAAGAATATAATTCCATGCATCTTCACTATCTATCAAAAAACAATTAGAACAAAAAATAGACTTCAGAATAAAATCATAATGAATAGAACAACGTTCAATAATATGATTACGTATATTTTCAAAACTAATATTCGGATAAGTTGAAAAAATTATACTTTCTCCTCATTCGTAATTTAACCCATTTACTTTACCGCCGTGCGAGCATACAATTCTTACGCTACGATCCATGACGGTTGAGAACTTTTGCTACAGAAAACTCAAATGAACTTTAGCTGCAGGCAGAGAGACAGAGAGAGTGTTGGAGACTTTGCTAGAGGGAAGAGAGGAAATAGAGGAAGTAGATTGAGTGAGATGATTTGGTTGAGATAGTTAATTTATAGAGGGAGAATGTAATAGCCGTTGTTGTTAATAGCCGTTGTGAAACGGTCGGAAAACGGATCCTTACTCGCCAACTGAGTTGGCGAGCGGCCTCTCGAGGAGAGCGCCCCGCCAAGTAAGTTGGCGAGATGCTCTCCAACTCAGCACCCCGCCAAGTAAGTTGGCGAGTGGTCCCCCTATCTGCAAAATCCCTCAACTTTTCCGTTTTTTTATAATTATATTATATTTTATTACTTTAAACGAAAATATTCGAAAAAAAAATGCAAAATATGAATATGAAAGGTGTTAGGTGATGTATGCGACTGAAACCCAAAAGTGAACAAACTTTTCCTGGAATTGCGGAGCGTCGGCAACCGACAGGTCGACCGGCTACAGCCGGTGGCACGGGAGCGTCGGTGCTCTTGGCTTTATGGTACGTGACAACGACTAAATTTTTCGAACGAGAGTGATGTTGATGGGGGAGCAAAATATTCAAGGTTTTGAATATAGTAGTGGGTGCATTCAATTAGAGCTGTAATAGATCTGAGCTTAAATTACGGATAGAATGGGAAGCAGGACATGCTCCTTATCCATGTGACATGTCTCATGAGAACCTCATCTGCTGTTGTCAACCATATTATTTGTCATGCTTAACCAGAATAAAACCTCCTTTTGATTTTTTTTGGACATTTTTCATATTAATCCTTTTACAAATAAATCCTCTCATCTTCGGAAATAATTTTCCGGACACGGACTCTTCCAGTAATGATGTTGACCATTGAGCTAAGATTCCGTGTAACTAATTTGAGATATTATAGAGAAGAGGAAAATACATAACATGACAGAGAGATATGTTCTATTCTATTTTTAAAATATTCATTAGTTTTAGTATAATTATTACTTAAAAATTATTATAATTTTAATAATTTTTTTGACTTTTTTAAGCTTGCAGAGAAAATAAATATATTTAATTTAAGGCTTCTCATTTAATCCTTTTGTCTCGATGGAAAGAAAGAAGTCGGCATGTCCGTTTGGATAAATTTTCTGAAATTTTCTTTTAAAAATATTTTTATGAAAGTAATTTTTTATTTTTTTTTAGTTTCCGGCATAATGCTAGGGGCCCAGCGTAACGTTCGGAACCGACGTAACGCTCGGGACTTTGTGCACACTGCATTGTATGACTTTGGCCCACTGTCTCCCAACTCTCATTAAAGGAATAATACGTCACTGTGGCTCGATTCATTGCTCTTCTGCCACCCAACCATGCTCTTATACCCCTCCTCGGTAACTACAAGAGCCATTCAAGTTTTATGAAAGTAAGTTATAAAGTTGTTTTCGAAGAATAGAAATTTTGGTTTTGCATATGGTTACTTTCATCTGGAAAGTAATTTAAAAAAAATTGAAGTTATGTTTGGTAAAATATTTTTAAAAAATAAATTTTTAATGTGTCCACACTGTTTGTCTCCAACTGTGTCTAAGTTTTCTACGGCATCTAGGGCTTGAGTACCCTCCGGCGTCTAGGGCGTTAGTCGTCTTGTGTCCTCGAGGTCGTGGTCGAATCAACCGTCGTGTCGAGTCCTCGAGGTCGTAGTCAAGTCCACCTTTGTCTTGTCCTCGAGGTCCCGTGTCCTCGAGGTCGTGGTTGAGTCCACCACCCGGCCGTGTCGGCCACTACGAAAGGGTCTGGAGGGACCCGAAGGTTAGGTTTTCACGAGACCCCCGTGGCTCGATTTATTGATCTTCTGCTACCCAGCTAAAGTCTTATACCTCTCATCAGTAACCATAAGAGCCATTTGAGTTTTACGAAAGTAAGTTATAAAGTTGTTTTCTGAGTATATAAATTTTGGTTTTGCGTTTGGTTACGTTCATTTGGAAAGTAATTTTAAAAAACAAAAATTGAAGATTCTGTTTGGTAAAATATTTTTAAAAAATATTTTTTTTAACGTGTTCACACTGTTCGTGTCCAACTGTATCCTTCTCAAAACTGTTCGTGTCCAACACTGTCCAAGTTTCCTACGACATTTAGGGCTCGAGTACCCTCCGACGTATAGGGCGTTAGTCGTCTCGTGTCCTCGAGGTCGTGGTCGTGTCCACCGTCGTGTTGAGTCCTCAAGGTCGTGGTCGAGTCCACCTTAGACGTGTCCTCGAGATCCCGTGTTGTGAGAGTCGTCTCACTATTGCGTATTTTTTAAGTTCATATCTTGTATATGTGTGCTATTACTGTATATTGCTTCTCGTATATTTTTTTGGATTTCTCTAGCTGCTCTCATGTAATTTGTAGATTTGTGAATAGTATTAACCACCCTTGATATATAACCCCTCTCTTTCTCTCTCTTCCCTATTATTTCACTTTCCCCTCTTTTCATTTTTTTTCTCCTTTCCTATCCCCTCCTCCCTAGCCAAGAGCAGCCTAGGACCGGTCCCCTCCCCTTTCCCTTGGTAGGAGTGGTAGTAGTTAGAGGTGGTTTTAGGCAAGTACATCTTGTCAATGATGGAGAACTTACACTTTTACATTATTGTGTATTTCTTGTATTTTATTAGTCTATATTGTGCCATATAAACTCCTATGGATATTTACTTCTTAGTAATTTTGGTTTTGATAGCTTGGTTGGACTAGATCTATATTTTTAGTTTAATGTGTTCTTGACATTTTCATGGTTATGATCTCTTAAAACTTGTTGTTTTCCAAAACTATTTGTTCTATGTGAAAGAGCATCTGATTTCAAGTGGTTTAGAATTTTACTTCTCTGGATTTGAGTTAAAAATAAGGATTTCAGGGAGAACCGCATTTTAAGGACTTGGAGCTTTTCCATGACTGAAAATTGATGTTCTGGGACAAAGGAGCTCCATGCGGCCTACTTTACATGTTGTCTGGACTCCTCACTCTTCACATGTGTTCCTTGACCAAAAGCAAGAAACTTGAACGAAAAATATTTCTCTAAGTTCCTGATTCCATGCGGCCAAGAGGAGTATGCGGCCAAAATTGTTCATGCGGCCAAAATTGTCCATGCGTCCCTTTCCCAATGCATGACTCAGCGCCGCCGTGGCACAATTTTTCATAAATTTGTCTTTTCTTCTCTGACACATTTTATTGGCCAGTCACATCGGTCACTTCTCTAATACACTTTATTGGCTAGTCACTTCCTGGCCTTGTATTTTTTCCTGTCACTCAACCCTTTTTCCGAGGAGTGGACCTTGCAATGATGTATACAGCCAATTTTGATGCATACTGCCAGTTTTGATTCATGCGGCCAGTTTTGATCCATGCGGGCAGTTTTGATCCATGTAGCCAGCTTCCTGCATGCGACCAGCTTCTTGCATACGAACTGTTTCTTGCCTGCGGCCAACTCATCTCCTACACTTCTAGCACTTATAGTATTAATATTTTCTTTTGTTATATGTTCTCTTATAGATTATTTACTCCTTGTGCTTGGCTCAATTAGTTAAATTCACATGATGCATGTTATTTTTAAATTGCTTATAACCTGGATGCTACACTTACTAGAACATGGAATACCCGAAACATGGAATATAAAGACACTGTTAAACTGAGAACTCCAGATACCTGACTTGTACTGAATAAAGTTGATCACTGACTCCAGATACCTGTCATGTACTGATAAACCTGATAGTGGCTCGACGTAGCTCACTCCTGACATGCTAGAATCCCCTGAACTAAAATGCTTGTAATGATAAGATAAATTCTCATGGTTGATGGCTTGTCCCTGTCCTGATTGTACTTGTCAAGCTATTATCCAGTCATGCATCATGTCTAAGGCAGATTTTTGAGCACCACGTTCAGGAATCCTTGATAATTTGCCTAAGTTAATAACTAGAATAATTATCTAGAAGCATCTAGAGAGATTTTTTAGCTACATACAATCCTGTATCCCAGCGACACCTGATGGATTTGGAGATCTCCGTCGAGAGGGACACACTTCCAGCACACCGTTGAGTGTTGTAATTTACCAAAAAAATACTATATACTTAATTAATCTATGCTATGTACTCTTACGTCTAGATAACCCGGATAGTCTGCAGGACATGTGGCTGTATGGAATCTCAACTATATTTGTTAGTAATCAGGATTGTGATAACCCTAGTTAGTTAATGGTAGTAAGCCGTAGGTCATGATTGACCGTGATTACATATTTTCTAGTCTTGTCATGTCTTGAACACCCAGCTACTAATCCTGAACTGTACCCATTACTGACTCTTGAAACTGCTTAACTGCTTATTTATACATTGCTCTTATTTATATTTTCTTACGTTATTGAATGTTTGCATGCTGGTTTTTAGTTCCTAAGTTGGCTCCCTTGTGGTACTTTGCTGTTTTGGGGTCTGACTCCACTGGTTTTGTATGGCCAGATTTTGGAGCAACACCGTAGGATCTTTCGTACCTCTCATCTCCAAATGGTGAACACGAAAAACACCCGAGGGCTTAAGTGAGTTTCTTCTTCATCACACACCTGATCTTATATTTATACTTTTGAGGCGTTTAGCCACTTAGCACGTGTTTAGCTCATGTTTTTGTACTTGACATTCTAGCCTGAGGGCCTACAAGTAAAGCATATTCTAGACTATAGCTAGAGCTGATCATGTAATTTATACTCTGCTAGTTCTTCATTTTGGTAACTAGCTTTATGTTCATCTATGTATGTATAGTTTGGGATGCCTTACTATTATATGTTTGGTGATTATACTTCTTGTAACTTGTGGGAAATATGCTCAATATTATTTGATTGAATGGTTGCCTCAGCTCCTTCTTGTTTGAAGAAACCCTCCCCTTCATGCTTGCTTGAGATTGAGACAACTTGGACTCTTGACCAAGGAATGCCCGTTGGATTGTATAGTAAACCCTCAAATATCTAGACAGTTGTGACCGTATCTCGGGGTATAGAGTACTCTGGTGTACGTAGCTGACTTTATTCGCCCTCGCTTTCCAGTATTCTGGTTCTGGGACGTGACACGGTTTAATTGGTGGCTCATACAGGTCTAAAAATTCAAAAGTATTGGAGGTTTATCATTGTTTAGATGTCTTAATCATGCTACTCCGTGATCTCCTCCAACATCGAATTTGTATCCCAGAAATCTTGATTCAACATCTGCTTTGATCCTCGATCTATCCTGTCCTTCTGATTTGATCCTAGTATTCTTTATCTTTTAGGACACTGTTCCTGGTCCTTTCGATCAGCCAACTAGAGCTTTGCCGGTAGCAGGACAACCACCAGCTGGTCAGCTTCTCTTTGAGGTTCAACCGCAACATTCAGAAGCATAGTCCAGGATGGCTTACGATGTGGAACAACAGGTCCAGCCAGAACTACCAGTTGTACCGACAGTGGCAGTCCTGAAGGTACCCACCAATGCAGAAAGTGATACATATGACCTGATGGGGATCATCAGAAAGTTACTAGAATCTCAAGAACGATGGGGTGACGTTCTCACCAGTCAGTACCGGAGGCCTTAGAGAGAGGCAGACATCGTGCCCCCAACTCAGCAAGCAACTTTACGCGCCTCCAAACTTCATATTTTTATGGTATCGAAGATGCGATTGCATCAGATACATGACTTCAGGACACTGAAGCTATCCTAGAGGCATCATGAGTGCCTGACAGAGAGCAAGTATCAGTAGTTCGACTGTAGTTGCTAGACTTTGCCCGAGAATGGTGGACAACAAAGATGATTTCTCTGACAGTACCTGTCCCTTGGACCGTCTTCAGCGAGAGGTTCCAAATGAGGTACTTTGATGTGGTATCGTGTTATAATCTTCAGCAAAGGTTTAACAACTTAATGTAGATGGGCATGTTGTCGACCGTTATGCGGCAGACTTTTGAAGACTAAGTCGGTTTGCTCCCACATTGGTGGCGACCGAATTGGATAGAGCTAGGAAGTTCCAGAAGGGACATCACGTGGAGATCATATTGACAGTAGAACAACATGAGTTCCAGACTTTAGACGATGTATTACGAGCAGCAAGGAGGCATGAGTATACCTCCCAAAGAATCGTGGATAGAACTAGAGGAAGGAAGAAGACCCACACCTCAGGAGGTTCTTACTCCCAGTATTCGGCACCAGCACCGGCAGTTAGGGCCTTAACCATTGGATATCCAAGGAGGCCAGCATCAACATCCTCGGTCAAGCAAACAGTACCAACTCGACCCTAGCAGCAAAGGACATCTTCTTCAGTAGGGTGTTCTTATTGTGAAAAACCTGGGCACGTATTTTCTGAGTGTCGTTGAGCACAAGGATTGTGTTTAGCCTGTGGAACTCCAGGACACAGAGTGGGATCTTGCCCACACAGAGCCAGTTTATCATCATCTTCCCTGGTAGGACCATAATATAGGGCTCCAATGCTGGCCCAGCAGAACAAGGGTCAGAGGCCTTTGCCGATATAATCTCAAGTATACCAGCAACAAAGGCTACAACAGTATACGCAGACCCAAGCCCAAGCCCAGGTCAGGCAAGGAGGTCCACAGCAGAGAGGACCAGCACTAAGAGGATGAGGTCAGACAATGATACACACTGTAGAAGAGTAGTTAGCTTCAAGTGAAGTAGTGGCAGGTACCATTCTCGTCAACTCTCATTCAACTTCAGTACAATTTGATTCAGGTGTATCACTGTCACACCCCAGTCCTAAAATATCGAGGGACTAGCCACATGACAATGGCCAGCAGCACACACCGATGGGCAAACCCAATTTAATGGACCCATCAGGATGTACTTAAGATGTAGTACAACAATAAGATCTCCTAATCTCATCCACAGAATGAATACATCAATATCAACAAAAGAAAACATAATCAACATCAAGTTACAAGTAAATAAATCGGGGAATAACTCGATAATAAGTCTGATACAATTGTTCATTAAATAAGAATGTAAATAGCATCACAGACTAAGTATAGAAGAAATATATACTCAGGAAAAATCCACGGCAATCACCTTGTCCTCGGTCCCTGGTTCTGCTCCAATGTATGCACCTGTTCCTGCTTTTGCTACTGCTAATGCTCCGGTCCCATATATCTCAGGGTAGATCTCTTCTACTATTCCTGGGGACATAATCTGGATCCAGGTCCTCAGGGGACATAGCAAGGTACAAAATAACTCATGTCAAAATAAATGCAGTGCAGCAATAAATAAAACATAGGGTAAACTATATAACCAACTACATGATATGCAAGTTGAGAGCATCACTAGAACTTAGGCTGAAACCAATACAAGCTCGGTGTCGGGGAACAGGTAGCAGAGATATCCCTAGTAGAGTGCCTAGCTCTGATGTAGAGTCTGAGGCCTCACAATAAATATATATATAATTCAGCCTGTAGCCTGTCTGTCTCTCCCCACCCAATGTAATCACACATCTCATGTCCATGACACGCAAGATCATATCTAATGCAACAAGTCATAATAAGATCTAAGCATATATATAAAGAATATGTCATGAAACTTGTATCCTATACAGAATCACCATGAATATTTCAGAAAGATTCTGTCTCATGAATAGTATCAAGTGTCCCGGGTTATGATGTACTTGATAAGGCAAGTACGAGAATGTATAAGGTCTCGGTATCCATGTCTAGGTAACGTTACATAACTCTGCGTTCGGCATTGGCACCCAAATATTATTCGGACGCTAAGTAATGTCACACGGTCCTAGGTTAAGCATGTACAATAATTAATTAAGTCAAGAAAATAAGTAACAAAAATGCAATGTTGGCAAGGTACACTTGCTCTGGTCTCAGTGGGATTTGCAGGTACTCCGCCGGTTGCTGAAATAAATATCACCATCAGATTCAAAAAATACCAAATAGCTAGAAACGCCTGTCCTTGAGTCAAATTTGGACACAAGGGCAAAAATGACAGTTTCTGGTCAAAGAGGGGTCCACATATGGGCCGCTTCGTACCGAAAAATATGTCAAAGACAATGTTCACCAAATTTGTCAAACTTGGTGTCAACAAGTCCAGAACGATGATACGAACCCAACGGAACTTCCAGAACTGGATTTTGATGAGCCGATCACAAAATTGCCCGTCAAGTGGAGCCGTGGGACCCACAATACACGATTTTGTCAACGTTCTCAGAATTGAACCAAACTTGGGTCACAGGACCAGTATATTCCTATGATTCCGATGGCATAAGTTTCATTTTGATCCGACGTGTGTACACAAAGTTACAATGTATTCCAGAACAGGCCGATACGGGGTGTTGTCGGCGAATATGCGTTAATTCCGGTGTGCATGCACATCCAAATAAACTTTCGCAAAATCTCACACGTCCGTATTAATGGCACGCACCTTTCGGTGAAGTCCGTACGCGACCAAGTTATCCCGTTTGGCGGGGCGTACTCAGTTCCGGGGAAAAATGAGATGAATATTTTTCTGATTTTGGATCACAGTTCATGATTGCCACAGGATGCGACACACTGAGCGGGTTGCACGGGCATCGAGAGGGTCACACAGGGTTCATGTCACAATAGACAGAACGGAAAATGGTGCAGCGAGGAGAGAGAAAAGGCTACCTGAACAGGGCTCCGCAGAAACCGGGATTCCTTGTGTCCGCGAGGCGACACGACTCGACACGGCGGAGGCTAGGGTTAGGGTTTTGACGCTGGAGGTGGTCGGAGCTGGTGACGGCTAGGGCACGGCTACGCTCGTCGGAGGTGGTGCTGGGTCGAGGCAGCCAGGGACGTAGCGGAGGTCGTCGGGCACGGATGGGGCTGCCGAAGATGCGCTGGTTGCTGGAGGCGAAAGTGACAGGTCGGGTCGACTCGCCGGGCTCGGGAAGAGTGGCAGAGCTCTGGGGAGGCAGAGGCAGGTCAGGCGGAGGAAGGCAGTGGAGATGACGGTGGGTTTTGGGTGGCGCTGGGAGTTCAACGGTGGCGGTGGCGCTGGGGGTTCTGGTCGGGGAAGAGAGGCGGCGGATCTGGTGGAGGAAGGGGAGCTCGGTACGGTGGATCTCGGGCATAGACGGAGACGCTCGAGGATGGCAGAGGATCGTCGGGGCTGCCGCTGTGGTGGTATATATATAGGGGAAGCGTCTCAGGCGCTTACGGGTAGGTGGAGCGAGGGGTCGGCGGCGGTTGCGGGAGCGGAGGAGACGGCCGGTACGGGGAGGCCGAGCGGCGCCGTCGGGTCGGGTCGGGCGGAGGGGAAACGTCGCGGGTTAGGGATTAGGTTTGGGCGGGTTGGGTCGGGTTGGGTCGGGTAGGGCGGAGGATTCAGATCCGACCCGATCCGATGGGCATTGGGTTCGGGTACGGGTTAGTGGGTTAGGTTTGAGTTTTGGGCCAGGATCCAAACCAATAAGGATTGGGTTGGATTCAGTTAGACTGGTCCAGTTCGGGTTGGTTTGGTTCATTTAAACTGGGTTTATTTTAGAGTTTAATTTGGTTTATTTAAAACTTAGTTTTTAGGTCTTTAAAAATGTTTTCGGGGTCCAATAAATTCTCGGAAAATTATCCTATGTATAATTTTTCATTTTACACCTAAAAATATTATTCTTATAATATTTTAATATTATATAACATCATTTAAAATTATTTAATTTCAAAATACCTTGGTTTTAATTAGTTAAAAATTCCAAAAAAATTCCAGAAAAATTATGAAAATTGATTTTAAAAATTCCAAAAAAATTAGGGGGTTTACAATCTATCCCCCTTAAGAGGATTACATCCTCACAATCAAAGAATAACCAGTCAACAGAGATGACACGGTTGTAAATATTATTCGAAGCACATCACGATTAAGGAGAATCAAGGATGAGAGTTTAAGCAAAACACATAGGGAATCATTTCCCTATGCAATGGAAGTTATTCAATTTCCAGAGTGCAGGAAATCTAGAAAACTACAGTTTAGAAAAACTAGGTTATCACCTATAAAATATAATAGGTTATCAATTATTAGCAAGTTTAAAATTACCAGGTTAAGGCTAAGGTCACGAACCAATAGGCACGAACTAAAGCAATACTAGAAACAGATAACTAAGAAACACTTATGCACATTAGCTACTCCATGAGTCTGCGCGTTCTCCAAGGTCATCGCGAAAGCTTGCCCGCATCCTCGTAGTGGATTCCTCTGCTGCTGCTGGGCCTGCTGGACGAGTGCTGCTTGTGGTATCAAGGGTGGCCTCAGCTGATACTCTCCTGGGGCTGGTGGTCTGACTTCTCCAATTCTTGTTTGTGGTACTCCTAATGCTGGATAGACTGGCCTTAGTGCTGGTAAAGCTTTTTGATGAATCATCAGTGTTTCTCCTTGATATGTTGTGCAATTTCTGGCTAAGTGTTGTCTGGATCCGCAAATCAAGCACATTCCCAGCTTGCATCTGCACTCTCTCTCAATATGGCCTATCTTGCCATAGTAGTAACAAGTAGGAAAGAATGAGGCTCTTGGTGCTGCTCTCGGTGGTGGATTTATCTGTTGACGCTTTGTAGACTCCTTTTGTGTGGCTCTGGTTGGTGCGGATGTGGAAGGCCGCTTCAGGTTGGTCTCTCTCCGGATGATGCACTCCATGCGTCGGGCTGCAGCAAGGACGTCCGAGTAAGAAGTAGGTACAACGGATCCGATCAGTCTCTGTAACTCAAAGTTTTGTCCGTCGAAGAACTTCTCAGCCTTCTCTTCTTCTGTCGAGATCAGGGTAGAGGCAAAGCGACTTAGAAGAATGAACTCCGTGTTATATTCTTCCACTGTCATACTGTCTTGAGTGAGGCGATTGAACTTGTCCTGAAGTTCTGATCGAGCGATGGCTGGAATGTACATCTCCTGAAAGAGTCTAGAGAACTCTTCCCAAGTGACTCGGTCTGGTCTGAGCCGTGTCTCCTCAAATAGCCACCAGTGATGTGCATTGTCCGTCAATTATATTCTGACGGCAGTCATCCAACGTTCCCTTGGAAGCTCAGCTGCTTTTAATTGATGTTGAGTATTGGTGAGCCACTCATGAACTTCAGTGGGCTCCTCCTTGCCTGAGAAGGTACGGGGCTTCAATTGGCAGAAATCGGTAATAGAGCCCATCGTTGGCCGTCGTACTGGTAGATTCGCCTGCTCCAATGTGATTGCTAGGCTATGACCCAAAGCCTCTTGTTGATCTTGCATTATTGCATAGATCATTTAAAATATCTGCTGCCCATCCATAGCCTGTCCTTGTGGGAATATGGGCATTGGTGGAGTAAATTGCATCGATGTTAGAATGTCATCTTGCTAGATTCTCGAGGCATGATTTGCTTGACTGTGTTGTTGAGCTGGTTGACCTTCATCCACTAGTATTACTTCATCTTCGTTGGTTACCATATCATCTCGTAATGATCTTGCAGGAGTCTCATCGTTTGCTCGTGGATCCATAATTCTACAACCAAAATAAACAATAAGAGGCGCACAAAAATCAAGACAGGATGCTAGTCAAGAAATAAATTCCAATCCGATATAGATGTCAAGAATGATTCAAGCAAGTGGATGAGATCATATAACTTATCATATCTTTAGTGCAAGCTTGCTCGGTCCCTAAGTTAAAACTGAAGCAATTTAGTTATTGACCTGCATGGGCCACCACAAAAACTATGTCACGCCCCAGTCCCAAAATATCGAGGGACTAGCCACGTGGCAATGGCCAGCAGCACACACCGATGGACAAACCCAATTTAATGGACCTATCAGGATGTACTTAAGCTGTAGTACAACAATAAGATCTCCTAATCTCATCCACAGAATGAATACATTAATATCAACAAAAGAAAACATAATCAACATCAAGTCACAAGTAAATAAATCGGGGAATAACTCGATAACAAGTCTGATACAATTGTTCATTAAATAAGAATGTAAATAGCATCACAGACTGAGTATAGAAGAAACATATACTCAGGAAAAATCCACGGCAACCACCTAGTCCTCAGTCCCTGGTTCTGCTCCAATGTATGCACCTGTTCCTGCTTCTGCTCCTACTAATGCTCCTGTCCCGTATACCTCAGGGTAGATCTCTTCTATTATTCCTGGGGACATAATCCGGATTCAGGTCCTCAGGGGACATAGCAAGGTACAAAATAACTCATGCCAAAATAAATATAGTGCAGCAATAAATAAAATAATAGGGTAAACTATATAACCAGCTACGTGATATGCAAGTTGAGAGCATCACTAGAACTCAGGCTGGAACCACTACAAGCTCAGTGTCGGGGAGCCGGTAGCAGAGATATCGCTAGTAGAGTGCCTAGCTCTGATGTAGAGTCTGAGGCCTCATAATAAATATATATATATAATACAGCCTGTAGCCTGTGTGTCTCTCCCCACCCAAAGTAATCACACGTCTCATGTGCATGACACGCAAGATCATATCTAATGCAGCAAGTCATAATAAGATCTAAGCATATATATAAAGAATATGTCATGAAACCTGTATCCTATACAGAATCACCATGAATATCTCAGAAAGATTCTGTCTCATAAATAGTGTCAAGTGTCCTGGGTTATGATGTACTTGATAAGGCAAGTACGAGAATGTATAGGGTCTCGGTATCCATGTCTAGGTGACGTTACACAACTTCGCGTACGGCGTTGGCACCCGAATATTATTCGGATGCTAAGTAATATTACACGGTCCTAGGTTAAGCATGTACAACAATTAATTAAGTCAAGGAAATAAGTAACAAAACTGCAATGTTGGCAAGGTACACTTGCCTGGGGTTCTAGCTCCAACTGTAGCTCTGGTCTTAGTAGAATTTGCAGGTACTCCTCCGGTTGCTGAAATAAACATCATCATCAGATTCAGAAAATATCAAATAGCTAAAAACGCCTGTCCTTGAGTCAAATTTGGACACAAGGGCAAAAATAACAGTTTATGGTCAAAACGGGGTCTATATGTGGGCCGCTTCGCACCGAAAAATATGTTAGAGAACATGTTCTCCAAATTCGTCAAACTTAGTGTCAACAAGTCCAGAACGATGATACGAACCCAACGGAACTTCCAGAACTGGATTTCGATGAGCCGATCACAAAATCGCCCGTCAAGTGGAGCCGTGGGGCCCATGATACGCGATTTTGTCAACGTTCTCAGAATTAAACCAAACTTGGGTCACAGGACCAGCGTATTACTACGAGTCTGGTGGCACAAGTTTTGTTTCGATCCGACGTGTGTACACAAAGTTACAATGTATTCCAGAACAGGCCGATACGGGGCGTTGTCGGCGGATACGCGTTGATTTCGGTGTGCACGCACATCCAAATCAACTTCCGAGAAATCCATAGGTCCGTATTAACGGCGCGCACCTTTCGGTGAAGTCCCACTCGACCAAGTCGTCCCGTTTGGCGGGGCGTACTCAGTTTCGAGGAAAAATAGGATAAATATTTTCCTGATTTTGGATCGCAGTTCGCGATCGCCACAGGATGCGACACACAGAGCGGGTTGTACGAGCATCGAGAGGGTCACGTAGGGTTCGCATCACAACATACTGAACAGAAAAATGTGCAACGAGGAGAGAGAAAAATCTACCTGAACAGGGCTCCGCAGAAACCGGGATTTCTCGTGTCCGCGAGGTGACATGACTCGACACGACGGAGGCTAGGGTTAGGGTTTCAACGTTGGAGGCGGCCGGAGCTGGCTTGAGGCGGCCGGAGCTGGAGGCGGCCGGGGACGCGGCGGAGGTCGTCGGGCACCGATGGGACTGCCGGAGCTGCGATGGCGGCTGGAGGCGGAAGTGACAGCTCGGGTTGACTCGCCGGGCTGGGGAGAGTGGCGGAGCTCTGGGGAGGCGGAAGCAGGTCAGGCGGAGGAAGGCGGTGGAGATGACGGTGGGTTCTGGGCGGCGCTGGGAGTTCAACGGTGCCGGTGGCGCTGGAGGTTCTGGTCGGGGAAGAGAGGCGGCGGATCTGGAGGAGGAAGGGGAGCTCGGCACGGTGGATCTCGGGCGGAGGCGGAGATGCTCGAGGATGGTGGAGGATCGTTGGGGCTACCGCTGTGGTGGTTTATATATAGGGGAAGCGGCTGAGGCGGTTAAGGGTAGGCGGAGCTAGGGGTCGCCGGCGGTTGCGGGAACGGAGGAGACGGTCGGTGCGGTGAGGCCGAGCGGCGCCGGAATCGCAACGGCCGTCGGTTACGGCGGAGTGGAAACATCGGGGGTTAGGGATTAGGTTTAGGCGGGTCGGGTCGGGTCGGGTCGGGCGAAGGATTCAGATCCGACCCGATCCGATGGGCATTGTGCTCGGGTACGGGTTAGTGGGTCGGGTTTGAGTTTTGGGCCCGGATCCGACCCAATAAGGATTGGGTTGGGTTCAGTTAGACCAGTCCGGTTTAGGTTGGTTTGGTTCAATTAAACCGAATTTATTTTAGGGTTTAATTTGGTTTATTTAAAACTTAGTTTTTAGGTCTTTAAAAATGTTTCTGGGGTCCAATAAATTCTCGAAAAATTATCCTATATCTTTTTTCCATTTTACACGTAAAAATATCATTCTCATAATATTTTAATATTATTTAACATCATTTAAAATTATTTAATTTCAAAATACCTTGGTTTTAATTAGTTAAAAATCCTAGAAAAATTCCAGAAAAATTATGAAAATTGATTTTAAAAATTCCAAAAAAATCAGGGGGTTTACAATCACATTCGTTTATATCTACATAATTTGTGACACGTGTTGGTTTGGAACTCGAATCCTTTTAAGTAAGACTCAATATACTTACTGGTATTAGTATCGCGACAGTCGATAGGGTTTATGCATCATATCGAGTCATAGTATGCGGACGAGAATTTTTCGCCAGATTGATAAAATTTTCTATGGGAGATTATGACGTCGTCTTAGGTATGGATTGGTTAAGTGCTCGATATGCGATGATAGATTACCATATTGGCAAGGTTATCTTTCATATTCTACGAGAAGAAGAATTCTTATTTTCTAGAGGCGAGACAGAGGCGAGACCAGCAACCTTGAGAATAGCAGTAGCAAAAGAAGTACGATTCCCCAGAGTTGTTTATGAATTCCTAAATGTATTTCCAGAAGAACTTCCAGGCATACCACTAGAAAGAGAGATTGAGTTTACTATTGATCTACTTTTCAGAACAGCACCAGTATCAGATAGAGTCTACAAGATGGCGCTTTTAGAGTTAAAAGTCTTGTACTGAATGATTGAAGAGTTGAGAACTAAGAAATTCATTCATGCTAGTGGATCACCTTGGGGAGCTCCAATGCTACTTATGAAGAAGAAGGATGGCATGTCATAATTATGTGTTGATTATCGTACCCTCATTGTGGGAACCATCAAGAATAAGTATCCATTGCCTCGGATAGATGACTTGTTCAACCATCTTAGTGGAGCGATCATGTTTTCGAAGATTGATTTATGGTCTGGATATCATCAGATCAGAGTCAGAGAGCAAGATATACTCAAGACGGCGTTCAGGTCAAGATATGCCATTGGAAGTTTTTAGTGATGTCCTTTGGAGCAATCAATGCACCAACAGTATTTATGGATCTTCTGAATCCTATTTTTATGCCTTACCTGGACAAGTTCGTGATAATGTTTATCGACGACATCTTGGTGTACAGTCGGAGTGAAGCAGAGCACGAGCAGTATCATCGAGCAGTTCTTCAAATTCTCAGAGTGCATAAGTTATATGAAAAGTTTAGCAAATGCGAGTTCTGGCTTGATCATATTTCCTACTTATGTCACATCATTGCCAGAGGTGGAGTGGAGATAGATCCCAAAAAGATAGAAGCCGTTGAGACGTGGCCAGTACCCAGAACAGTTGAAGAAGTTTGCAATTTCTTAGGATTAGCAGGATATTATAAACAATTTGTGGAGGACTTTGCTAGAATTTCTGCACCCTTGACGTAGCTAACACGGAAGGATGTGCGTTTTGATTAGACAGATGTATGTCAGACTTCTTTCAAAAATCTTAAGCAAAAATTGATCACAGCACCTATTTTGACGCTTCCGGATTGTACAGGTGGATTCAGAGTTTATTGTGATGCGTCCGGCAAGGGACTGGGATGTGTTCTAATGCAGCATGAAAATATTATAGATTATGTATCCCGGCAGCTTCGGGATCATGAAAAAAATTATCCGATGTACGACTTGGAGTTAGCAGTAGTTGTTTTCGCACTAAAACTTTGGAGACATTATCTATAGGGAGATCGAGTAAAGATTTATATCGATCACAAGAGTTTGAAGTATGTCTTTATGCCGAAGGATCTTAACATGACTCAAAGAAGATGGCTGAAATTAATGACAAACTATGATCTTGACCTTCAGTATCATCCTGGGAAGGCCAATATGGTAGCAGAATCCTTGAGCCGGAGAGCAGAAGCTTATTTTCTCATAGTACAGTGAGAGATTTTAGAAGATCTTCAAGAGATGGGTATAAAAGTAGTATTGCCTAGCAACGTATCATTGATGGCTGGTCTACAAGTTCAGTCCAGTATAGTGGAAAGAATCATGGTAGCACATTAAGCAGATGTCAAGCTTCAGCGACTCAAGTCAGAGTGTGAGGCAGGGCGTAGACCAGAACTTAGCATTCTCAGTGACGAAACTCTATATTTTGGGAATTAGCTTTGTGTACCTAATATAGACCTTCATCTTAAGATTATGTCAGAGGCCCATAGTTCACAATATTTAGTGCATCCCGGAGGAATCAAGATGTACAGAGACATTCGTCAGCATTTTTGGTGGAATAGAATGAAGCTCGAGATAGCGCAATTTATTTTTCGATGTTTGGTGTGCCAACAAGTTAAAACGGAGCATCAGAGACCAGCATGACTTCTTCAACATTTACCAATTCCAGAGTGGAAATGGGAATATATTACCATAGATTTTGTGGCAGGTCAACCTAGGTCCCCAGCTGGCAGGGATACTATTTGGATAATAATGGACCGACTCACGAAAGTTGCACACTTTCTTTCTTTCTTTCAGGGCTGGCCAGTCCACAGAACAGTTAGCCGAGATGTATATAAGATAGATTGTTAGACTATATGAGATACCAATTAGCATAGTTTCAGATAGAGATTCTAGATTTACTTATCATTTTTGGCAGAGTCTTCAATAAAGCCTAGGCACCCCCTTGAAGTTTAGTACGACATATCACCCCAGAAAGATGGTCAATCAGAGTAAACCATCCAGACTCTAGAAGATATGCTTCATTCCTTTACTATTGACTTTGGTAGTTCATGGGATGATCATTTACACCTAGTAGAGTTCTCCTACAATAACAGTTTTTAGGCCAGTATCCAGATGGCACCCTTCGAGGTACTATATAGCAAGAAGTGCAGATCCCCTATAGCTTGGGATGACATTGGCGAAAGGTAATTGCTTGGTACCAAAATAATAGCCCAAACAGTTAAAGTAGTCAAGCAAGTCTGGAAGCATCTTCAAGTGGCTCAATATCGCCAGCATCATTGGGCCGATTCGCATCGGCGACCTCTTGAGTTTCTATCGGCGACCATTTATTCTTTTGGATTTTGCCTCCCCGTGGAGTCACAGATTTGGTATACGAGAAAAGCTTAATCTGTGGTACATAGGTCCGTTCGATATTCTTGAACTAGTAGGAGATATTTCCTATCGTCTTGCTCTTCCACCATCGCTTCGTAAGATGCATAATATTTTCCATGTATCCCAGCTATGACGGTATATATCGGATACAAGCCAAGTCCTACATCATTCAGAATTGGTTGTTGGTACCAAACTTTCGTATGAGGAGAGGCTTGTATCCAATTTAGATCGAAGAGAGAAAATTCTCAAGAACCGGACCATTCGTTTAGTCCGAGTTGCTTGGAGGCATCACTCACCGGATGAGTCAACTTGGGAGCATGAGGATGATATCCGAGCTCGATATCCATATCTGTTTGACTTGTGAGGTATACTTATCCGTATATCTCATACCCTGATCTTGTCTTATGCATGCTTGCCTTATTCTAGATAGCTCGTAGCTTGTGATTGCCACCTATACCATGATGCTTGTTTTATTGTCTGATTTCTGTAGTCTTCTTGCTAGATCCTGTGTCTTATTAAAATTTTAAGGATATAATTTTTCTAAGGAGGTGAGAGTCATGAGACTCATCTCACTATTGCATATTTTTTATGTTTATATCTTGTATTTGTGTGTTATTGCTGTATATTTCTTCTCGTATATTTTTATGGATTTCTTTAGCTGCTTTCATGTAATTTTTAGATTTGTGAATAGTGTTAACCACCTTTGATATATAACCCCTCTCTTTCTCCCTCTTTCCCATTCTTTCACTTTTTCCTCTTTTTATCTCCTTCTTCTTCTTTTCTCTCCCCTCCTCCCTGGCCGAAAACAGCCCAGGAACGGTTCCCTTCTATTTCCTTTGGTAGTAGTGGTAGTAGTGGTAGTAGTTAGAGGTGGTTTTAGGCAAGTACATCTTACCAATGATGGAGAACTTACACTTTTACATTATTGTTGATTTCTTATATTTTATTAGTCTATATTGTGCCCTATGAACTCCTATGCATATTTACTTCTTGATATTTTTGGTTTTGATAGCTTGGTTGGACTAGATCTATATTTTTAGTTTAATGTGTTCTTGATATTTTCATGGTTTTGATCTCTTAAAACTTATTATTTTTCAAAACTAGTTGTTCTATATGAGAGAGCATCTGATTTTAGGTGGTTTAGAACTTTACTTCTTTAGATTTGAGCTAAAAATAATAATTTTAGGGATAATCATATTTTTAGGACTTGGAGCTTTTCTATGACTGAAACTTGTTATTCTGGGATGAAGGAGCTCCATGCGGCCTGCTTTGCATGCGATATGGAATCCTCGCTCCAAAACTCAGCATGTGACCATCTTGTTGGACGCATGGCTAAAACTGCCCATGCGCCCCTTGACCAAATGCATGAAATTTTAACGAAAGAAATATCTCTAAGTTCCTGATTTCATGTGGCCCATAGGAACATGCGGCTTAGAGGAGCATGTGGCCAAAATTGTTCATGCGGCCAAAATTGTCCATGCGGCCCCGAGCTATGCATTCCTTTCCCAATGCATGACTAAGAGGCCTTGGCACTATTTCCCCTGAATTTGTCTTTTATTCTCTGACACACTTTATTAGCCAGTCACATCGGTCACTTCAATGATACGCTTTATTAGCTAGTCACTTCAGTCACTTTCTGGCCTTGTATTTATTTCCTATTTTCACACCCAATTCCAGATTTAGTATTTCTTGAATTTGTAGAATTTTTTTTTTTTTGATAATGTATTCCTGCTGTATTTTATGTATTGGTTCTACTCAAGAACAGTAGAATACCCATTGGCATTGCCATATATCTGATTTAGGACTCGCATGTAGAATTAATACTTGGTTCAGTTTATTTTGGGTGAACCCATGACTAAACCCTTTTTTTTCTCTCTTAGTATATATATGACTTTTCTCTCTCCTCTCTTTCTTCTTCTTCAGTTTATTTTTCTCCTTCCTCCTCTCCCTCAAGCTCCCCCTAACCCTAACCCTATGAAAAAGTTGCTGCGACTTGGACCATGAGAGGTAGATGCTAGGAGTCACCCAAGGCATCTTGCTCAATGGTAAAATATTGGATCTTTTGGATTTTTATATTTGTTGTTGTTTTAAAAATGTATTTGATAAAAAAATTTCTCCTTGAGTTGTTGATCATGTTTAGTTCTTAGAGTTTTGGATTTTGAGGTATATATTTTTGTAGATATGAGTTTTCAAGTATAGAGTTAAAATATTGATCTATTAAAACTAGTGGCTTTTGATGTTGATCTATTAAATCTATACCTCAAAATCTAAAACTTAGACACAGTTGGAGACAAACAGTGGCTTTTGATTCATTTAATTTGGAGTTAAAATGGAGTTTTTATGAAGAAAACATAATTTTGGATTTTTTGGAGTTTCGGCCATGACTGAACTTGCTGTTGGAGAAGACGAAGACTTCATGCGGCCAGCGAGCCAAGTGGCCGAGAGTACCATGCGACCTGAGAGGGTAATGCGGCCTGAACTCTTGCCACATGTTGACAACATGCGTCCATCTTGTTGGACCATGACTGCCTATTCATCCATACTCGTTGAACGAATAAAAATTCGCTAAGTTCGAAAGTAAGTTCATGCGGCCAGAGAGTCCATGCGGCCATTGGGTGCATGCAGCTAGAGGGTATATGGAGCCAGTGAGTTCATGCGGCCAGAGAGTCCATGCGGCCAGTGGGTGCATGCAGTCAGAGGGTGCATGCAGTCAGTGAGTCCATGCGGCCAGTGGGCGTATGCGACCCGGAATTCTTTTGTGCATTTTTGTGTTCCCTGTTGATTAGTAATTCCTTCTAGTGATTATTGTTGTGTACTACCTTATGTCAATACAATTTTATGATACCCGACAAGTTTTGCATATGAGTTCACAAAATCAATTTATCTACAAGTTCACAATCCTCACAATACTGTAAAAATATTTATGTATAAAAGTCTATTACATTTGGCATCAGGCAATCAAGTGTGATTATTGTATAATGTATCGCATATCGCAATTACGATAACTCATGAAAATCTCGTACTCGTAATTCATTATTTTAGGGAGTTCTCAAGTGTCCATGACTTGAGAACTTAAAATAATTTAGTAATGATTAAACAAGATAATATTTACATAGAGTATTTTTTGAGGGAAGAATATTGCGCTACTGGCTACCCCGATCGCCAAGGATCCCATGCGGCATGGACAACCCTACTAGGCAAGGGCTCTATGACTAACCAAGTTTATGTGTGCTACGGCATTTACAAGACAAGTTTATATATAAGTTTATATTGTAAAGCAAGTTTATGATTAAAGATCAAGTTTATGCTTTTGAGTTAAATTTCTGTTTGTAACAAGTAACAAGTTATGTTGTTGTATGGTTTAATATGCATTTAAATTTACTAGACAAGCGTACCCTTGGCCATCCAGGTTAACTATAGTGCCAGTGGTAGCAATATTACTAGCAATATATTTCTAATAATTAGGGCTTGTGATAACCCTAGTTAGTTAATTATAACAAGCCGTAGACATGTTTGACCGTGAATGGGACATTTGTTTATTCGTATAACTCGCTCTTCTAGTTTCATTTTCTCATGCCGCGTGGTTAGGGTGCTAAATTCTGCTCCGGAGAAGGTCTGCAACTCCAGTCCTTGTTTGGTTAAGGGTTGTGGTCCCGATCCAGAGTAGTTCCTATGCTCTCTTGCTGCTCGCCGCATTACTTTTATTTTTGCACTTATTATCAGTTCTTCCAGTATTATTCTTGAGACAAGTACGTTGGTACTGTACAAGTCTCGATCTGCATTTATTTCTTATATGTCTCTTATGCTTATGTTGTGATGTGTTTGGTCTATTACTCCTTTGTGGTACTTGTTGCTTGGGGTTCTGACCCCACAAGCTTTGCATATCCAGGTTACCTAGAAGAGAATCAGGATCCACCGCGCTTCCAACAAGATAGATCGCACTCGTAAGACTGCGGCCGAAGCTCGCGAGTGGATTTCCTTCTTTCACCCCTCGTCTTGATTACTTATTTTTGTGGTGTTTAGCAAAAAGTAGAGTTATCTCCTTATATTTTTGAGACTGCAGTCAACATGATGTATATATTAGACCATGACTGATATATTTTGATCATGTATTATTAAACTCTGCTAGTGCAGCATTTTGTATCCACTAGCTTTATGATCATATATGACATATAATTTGGGACACATTTTTTACTTTCATGTATTATATACTCTTGTACTTGTGTTGTTGGATTGAGATAATAGAATTTGTCGGCCTTAGGACTGACGTCATAGCATGCTAGAGTTCACCCATTTATCTTCTAGATAATCTTAACACATTGCGGCTTACTTCAGTATTCTGCAAGGTGCGGTTGGCCATATCAGTCCCCATATTTACCCAGCCGAGGGAGTCACCATCACCATCTTTCGAGGTCGAGAGGGTCATCGTCACTGTCATTCGAGGTCGAGGTCATCATGACCCGCTCCATCGACATCCGGGTGTTGGAGAGGATAGTCCTCGTCGACTTCGACGTTGCCACCCTCCTCACTCGTCAATTTCAACTTTTGTAAACCTTCTTACCCAAAATATAGGTTTAGCAATTTATTTAGAATTATTCTGGAATTATTATTGGAGTTATAATTCACTACCTTGATTTCTGATTCAATTATTGTACCTTACCGTTGTTTAAATATTTAGAGCACTACACTAGCTTTTGCCTTCCACCAAAATTTACATCCTTGACCTAAAAAAGCCAATCTTCAATCCGAACCTTTGTTTCACTCATAATTATACTCTCTTGTGCCTTATTTTATCGCATAATATTCGTCACAATTATCTAATTTTAAACCCAAACTTTGCACCTATGTCTGTTCTAATCAAAATTGGAGACACAACATCGACATGTTTATTACAACCCAATATATGACGATAATCTATTCTGAGTCTACTATATCTATGACACTTGTGTCATACCCAATGTTGATCTCATATACTTCTAATTTATTAAAGAACACTTAGGACACAAATTTTATTTATTTTGGGATAACAGACTTAACCTAACCCAAAAATTAAACCAAATACCAACCCAAACACTATTTTCCTTCTCTACACAACACCAAACACCTATTTATGACCAATTACTCATTTTTAAACCCATTATTATATTTAATTTTAGATTTTCTGTATAGGAAATCGTTTCACTTCAACCCCACTTCTCTACATTAATTGCCCCCATTTTTGAGCAACCAAAAAATATATTTGCTGACCTTGACCTCTTCCTCTCATCCAATCTCAACCATTCATTCATAATTTATGAAGAAACCTAGTCAAAACTTAATCCTAGCCTTTCATTCAAACCCTAACTCATTAAAACCATTCATCCCTTCATGATAACCTATACACACTCTCCTAAAATGCATAAGGTAGCCGACCCTAATCCTAAAAAGCTCCCCTCTAATCCTAAAAAGCTTCCCTCTTTCTCCTTCATTTAATACTCATTACACTCACCTCTCCTCCCCTCAAAACTGAACACACCACCACCATCACCATCCCTACCTCCACCTCTTCCCTCTCCAGCCGATACCTTCAGCCATTACCACCACCATCACCGCCACCACCACTCCATAACCTCCTCCCTCCACCGCCATGAACCACCACCACCATCATCATCTTCTTCCTCTTCCTCTTTATTATCACCACCACCATCACCATCCCGAACTCTACCTTCTCCCTCTCTAGTCGACACTATCAGCCATCACCACCACCATCATCACCGCCACCACCAATCCACGACCTCCTCCCTCCACCGCCATGAACCACCACCACCATCATCATCTTCTTCCTTTCCCTCTTTATCATCACCACCACCATCACCATCCCACCATTAGCATCATCACCACCACCACTCTCCTTCTTCACGACCTTCACCAGCAGCACCATCGCTTCCACCACCTGGACTCGAGCCTATCCCTTATTCTACCTCTACTAAGTCCTCTATCTTAGACCCCCCCATGACCGGCCGACGGCCACTGCTGCCATGCCCTTTGTTGCAACTCCTGCGGTTGCTACTGCTGCTGTTTCCGCTATTGCTGCTGCATTTTCTGACCCCCTCCGGCAAACTCCGACGACCTACGACTCCCCCAAGGCACCCCTGACCTTCGGCGAACTCCCCCGCAGTGGCCCAGACTGTCGGTGCAGCTTGCACGGCCGCCCCGAACCTACCCATGCGGACCCACTGCACAGCAGCAACCACCCCGACCACCTGACTTTGCACGTTGTGTTCTTCATCGTCTCTCGACAAAATTTTGATCCATCTTCACAGGTGTGTTCACCACACAACCCTCTTTAAATTTCTTTATTTAGATTAATTTAGTTGTCTTTCTATTGTTAGTAAATCGAGATCTAAATCTAAGAAAAAAATACAATTTATGCACTTAAAAAATAGCCCCAAGTAGCTAACTTTAGAGACCAATATCTTCCAATCTAGTAAACCAAAACTTATTTTTTTCTTTCGTGTGTAAAGCCTATATAACCAGAATTAATTCTCTTCAATTAGTTTATTTTATTTCGTATTAAAACCCAGTTTATTTTTATCTTGAAAATCGGGAAAAATTATTTTCTAAAACTTAAAAAAAATATTCGATACGGAGTTGGTCCCATCAAACCGGATAATCTTGTCGTATACTGATTGCACTGAAAGGCGTGTACGGTATTTTTTGATGTTTAGGCTTTGACGGAATTCAATTATGTCACATATGCGTGACAAAACGAACCCGTATCAGTTAAAAAATCCCCATATCGTAACTTTTTATAATTATCCAATTACTTTGTGCACGCTTGATGTATCGGGACAAAACTTTCTCCATTGGACTTGCGATGTTAAAATTTTCCTGTGACCCAAGTTTCGTCTGATTCTGAGACAGTGACCGAATCACCATTTTGCGGGCCCTACGTTTCGTTCCAACAGACGTTTTTGTGATCGGCTCATCGGAATTCAAATCTGGATATACCGTTGAGTTTATATCATCATTTAGAACTTATTTGACCTATAATATGCCAAGTTTAGAGACCTTTGTTTTTGGCACATTTTTTGGTGCAAGACAGGCCCACCTATGGACCCCGTGTTGACTAGAAACTATATTTTTGCTCATGTTTCCAAATTAGATGTATGTATATGCTTTTATGAGTATCTCACTCATTTCGGTGCTGTTGGTAATATTTATGACAGCATTCAGAGATATCTACTCTAGTTTTCTTCTTGTGATGCTACTTTCTTAGCGAGTTCGTGATCAAATCTTCGCCTGGCTTTCAGGCAAGTATAACTTGCCTTATTGTATTATTTAAATTCAGTGATTATAGTTCACATGTTTATTACTTTAAATATTATATAACTGTGCACGTCTAAGAATAACTCGGGTGTAGTTGAAGAAGACGTTGACGTTAGGACTTGTGTTTGACCTAGTATCTAGTGGACGCACCTAAAGTTGTGGAGTTATCATTATGACTCCCTAGGCCATGTCACATATTATTGAAGGCCACAGAGTGAGCATCAATCGGAAGATGAAACTTACCCAAGATTCGGCACACCGATAACTGATCTACATCTTCCAAAGTTCATGTCTCGTATGGTTTGCTCCCGTAAAGTCAAGTTTCTTTAGGTTTAGGAGGCTTTCCTTAGATCTTTTTATGTAGGGACGCGAGCTTACGCACTTGACTGGCCATCGGTGTGAGTAGCTCGTGTGATGGTACATAGCATAGTTGTATTGCTCTAGGTGACTTGCATTATAGTTACGAGATGTCCACGTTGTATTTGAGACTTGTACATTGGCATTGGACGATGAGGACGACTAACAGGCGTATGGGACACCCACCATCTTTATACAAATATCGCATTCTTCGGAGAAATATATATATATATATATATATATATATATATATATATATATATATATATATATATTTGCAGATCCCTTGTTCTTCGGAGCGTTATGGGTGTTACATATGCAGATACTGCATTCTTCGGAGCGATACGGACGTATTTATATATATATATATATATATATATATATATATATATATATATATATATATATATATATATATGCAGATCTTGCGTTCTTTGGGGCGTTATGGGCATTACATATGCAGATACCACGCTCTTCGGAGTGTTGGACGTTATGCCTACACCTACCCATACGTACTAAGGTTGTCCTTAGATTGCATACACTTAGAAGGATAGTTTACCCTGATTCACTGTACTCAGTATTTACCTTATGGCATGTACTTTTTGTATCTTGTTACGTCTCTCTAAGGACTTGGTTCCCTTCCAGATTATTTGAGCAAGTTGTATGATGTTTGGTCTGGTGGTGTGTTGGACAACTTTGCAGGTATATTTATATATTTCTTTTATTACAATTATGTTCTACTTCTCATTATGATTCTGCTGTTATCGCCTAGTGTTTATAGGCCTATATTTTTCTCTAGGCCTGTTGAAATGGATGTATTATTGGACTGCCGACTAATTATGCGTACCGTTCCTTCTTGAAAATTTATTTATCGTGGATTGAGATTTAGTTTAGTTGTTGGAAGTTAGAACTAGATATTTAGCTTAATCACTTGACCGTGGACAGAGTAAGTGCACTTCGTCGGGTCCATTAAATTGAAACGGAGTCGTACCAGCTGGCCATTGCTATGTGTCTGGTTCCATATATTTTGGGACTGGGGCGTGACAACGTTGCCACTCCCAAAAAACTGAGAGAAAATGAAGGAGGAGGAGAAGGTGGATGAGAGAGAGAGAGAGAGAGAGAGAGAGAGAGAGGGGGGGGGGGGGGGGGGGGGGGGTTTACTGTGACCTGGGAGATTGAAATCAATATTCCCAAAACATCTAAAAGTTGCTTTCTAATAGTAACTTTCAAACTTAGGATTCCTGGAAAAAAATTAACTCAGATCCTTAGTTGTGTTTATCCAAATGTGTTTTTTGTCCCTACTTATGTTATAACTTAAAAAACTGAATTATAACTCTTAACCAAACACACCGTCGTTGTTTTCTTTGAAAAATTGTAATTCTCATCAATTTTATTTCTAGTTTTTGGATAAGTCCAAAAAAATGATAGAAAAAGTGAATAATTGTGTGAAAAGCGAATCCCTAGAATGAGTGGGGGAATCATTTCCTCTTCCTTTTTTTTTTTCTTGGAAATCATTTTCCTTTCATTTTAATTTTTTTTTGATATCCAAACACAAAAATTAATTTTTTTTTTCAAACATTATGATTTTGCAAACCAAACAGACCAGTGTTTGTATATTAGAGAAAGCTAATTCCAATACATTTATAAACAATCACTTATTTTCACTCAACTAAATATCATTTTTTTAACTAAATTCCTTGAATGGCCTGAATTTCGAAGTTGTGTACAATTTTTCCCCCCTTCGACCAATTTAAACTACAATGCCCTTCTCTCGGCAAAATTTGTTGTTACTAGTAAATTAATAATTTTTATTATTCTGACATTGTTAAAAAGTAGTTTAAATATTTAAATTAAGATTATATATATATATATATATATATATATATATATATATATATATAATTTGTTATAGATATATTTATATTTTAATTAGAATTTATTACAGATGTATATGTGTATGTAGGATAATTTTAAATAGTTACGCTATTAGTTAAATTTATTTAATTTTTAATTATGATGAGTTATTTAAACTAATTTTTAATTATAATTAAAGTTAAGTTTAAATTTTTAATTTTTTTTAATTAATTTAAAAAATATATACACAATTTAGATTGTTCATTTTTCAGCGATTTTGAAACAGCTTATAATAGTTGGGTAAATGCAATGTTTGATTGCTCCATGGACCATGTCGATGTTTTACCAAACTAAGAAAAAGAGTGGTCATAAATCAAAACCAGAAAATTAGCAGCATATTATATGAGTAATAAAAAATCAACAAGCACAGCACATGCACTCCAGAAACCTTTTTCAACGGCTCACCGAAGGAAATAAACAAAACCACCAAAAATATTTAATGAGGTTGATTACTTGATTGATGGTGACAAATAATCAAATGGGTGATTCTCACAAGAGAATTCTCATCATAACCATGTGGCAACCCCTAGCTAACCACCAAATGTAGTGCCTCTCTCCCTGTAACAAATTAATTGCATTCCCAAATCATTGTTTCGGGAATTTGAATAATCTAAGTTTGGTTATGTTCGGTACTAAGAGAATCATTAGTAGCTAGAACTCTCCAATACAAGTTAGGGTTCAAAATTTCAAAAAAAAGATAAATATATAATGAGTTAGGTTTGTATGAGAATAGTAGAAAATGATAATGTGAGCTCCGGTCCCAAAGATTGTGTGGTCAAAAATTGATATGAAAAATAAAAATATAAAATTTAGAATGTAGAAAGTTGGACTCCAGATTGGGACATACTATTCTACAAAATGAGTTTCTACAATCTAGAATCAAGAAATTTGGAGACCCAACCTATAACTCCCATGGGTGGGATGAGACCCAAAATCTAGAAATTGAAACTAGGGATAGAACTTACTATTGTACAAAATGAGCTCCTACATTTTAAATATAGAATTTAGAATGTGGGATGAGCCTTACTAATGATGCTCTAAGAAGTACACTTTGAAGCCCAAGGAAATTAAAGGATCTGCCACATCTGTTGAAAATTCGACATCAGAACTAGATTTTTTGATATCAGACGTTGTAAATCGGACACGTCCTACAAGTACTCCGGCACCGTGTCTGAAACTGACTGCTGCAAAAACTTAGGCCAATCCATCTGAGATAACCAACCTCCGTCTAACGATCACCAAGCATGTATAAAGACAACGTATATGGTCGGTGATTACGTCATCTGGACAAATTCTAATCTATATAACTCTGGTAAAATTACAAGATTGGAAAAAGTAATATTGAACCATTTGTCCTAATAAGTTCAACCCCCTCACCACACTCAAGAAGAAAAGACAGAGATTACAATGAAATCACTCACTCACCCGTAGCGATCTCCCTGAACAAAGGCATCGACTCCTTGATCAGATCTCCTCTTCTTTCTGTCTTAGATGACAAGCATTCAGAGTAAAGTATGGACTTTCTCTTAGATTTTTCGTGGATAAGCATCTTGAATCTCCATCTTATGCTCTTCTTTGTGACTCTACCCTCCACACATATAAATAGGTTGAGAAACCTAGTTTTAGGGTTTAGAAAATTCTATCCCCCAATAGATCTGGTCATCCACCAGCAACCAACGGTGTAGATAACACCCAAAACATATCAACCCCAACATATTAGCCCCAGCCAACACCGAACTCAGGCTGAGTTCGGACTAATAGTTCTGGAACAAAAATACCGAACTCAGACAAAGTTCGGCCAGTGACCGAACTCTGCCCGAGTTTGTCCTTAAGTATCAGACTTGACTACAACAATCTTCCCCTCCAGTCTAATGAGAGGGTGTTGACCTCTATGGCTCATCAACTGGACTCCATGCATGTCGTCCCACGACAGAGTTCATGCTACCCCATGCCACTGATCTCCGATTCCTCGAACTGCTTTGTATCTTTCTTCGTCTCCAGCTCCTCGACCGTCATATCAATGCTAGATGCCATGCGTAGCACCTCCTACACCATTGGGATCTTGTCGATATCAATAACATGGTCAAGACCGAAGTCCCTGACGATCAGTCTCATCATAAGTCTTGGCTGCCTATCCCCAACTTTCACCTTCCACCGGAATATACTACCGTTTCGACGAGCTTCTTCACCCTTGGCTGTTCCAACCAAGTGGAAGGTACGGTTCTTCCGAGATTCAGACTCATAAACATGTCCATCTTCGTGTCCGACATTGAAGCTCCCCCGTAAACATGCATCCTCGATCAGAATATCATGCATTGTGCATGCCATTGATGACCCACAACTCTTCCAGAACTGTGCAAATGGAGATGCACCCATCTCTGATTGTGCTTGCTGTACACCTTGATCTCCTCCATGATGTCGAAGTATTGAAACGAATGTCGCTCCATGAAGCTTTGTCACCAAAACTGAATTCTTGGAACAACCCCACCTAGAGACTGACCAACTGTCATGGAACCCACATACTGACCCTCAATCTTTGACTTATCACCATTCGTCACTTTGTCTCGATGAACCGAATCTCCCGTAACCCTTAAAACGACTTGAAGACCCTCTTTTGAATTTTTTTGACAATCCTCTAACTCCTGTCGAACACCCCTCGAGCCTCCATCAAATATCTATGGCCCGCTTGTACAACTTAGCGGCTTGAGCCTGTACATACCACAACATATATCTCCTCATGCTAGCTATTGAAAACCTTCCATAAGAATCCATTCTTTGTCTCCAAACACATTATGACGGCCACCATCCGCCAGCCTCCCTACCAAAACCAAGTTGTAGACAAACTTGGTACATGTCGCACATCCTTGAGAATGCGCTTCTCACAAAGTTTCAATGTCAAGTGCACATCATCGATGTCTACAATTGCAGCCGTCTCCTTGTTATCTATCTTCACATATCCAAACCTATCGTCTCGGTATGATGTGAAGATCCTCATTTGTGGAGTGGCATGATACGATGCCCTCGTGTCTATGACCCAATCACCGTCATGACATGTGTTATAAGATTCCTCTGCATCGGTTGCTGCGATGATGAAATCTTCCATAGCCATGGCATCCTCCTGATCATCCTTGCCTTTGGCCTTTTCAGCTTTGAGCTTAATACAGTTTCTCTTCACATGACCAATTTTGCTACACTGATAGCATTCCTCCTTTCATTCCACAATCGTAAGATGTCACGATCCATAGATCTTACTACCATATTTTCTAGGAAAGGATATTTTTGGTTATTTCATAATTAGTTAAATATGTGCATGTTGAATATTTATTTATTATATTATTTATTTATTGTTAGATGTTAGATTTGATTTTGGACTTGTATTAGTGGACCTAACCAGTATATATTAGATCCATGGACCAATATTTATTTTTAGTTAGAATTGAGCCCAATAGTAAGCCCATTTATTAGGAGGATAAATTAATTAGTTAAACTAATTGGATTAGAACCTTTCCTCCTTAATTAATTCCTTCATGACAAATCCCAAGGGGTATTATGGATATTTCATAGTAGCTTGGAGGAGGGGTTAGTGGCCGGCCATATTAGGAGTGGAGAGAGACTCTCTCTCTCTTTATTTTTTATTCTAAATCTAGCTCTAGAATTTTTCTTTTCCAAATTCCTTCATCCCTACACCAATTCCTACCCAAATTTTTCCCCACTTCCTTCCTTATTCATCATTGGAGGCTATTATAACAAGAAGAAAGTAAGGATCTATAAGGAAAAAGTAAGGATCTACAAGGAGGAGCAAGGATATACAAGTTGAAGGCTCTTGACACTTAATTTGGAGATTTTATTGGAAATTCATCTTCCAATAGGTATAATTTAGTTTTTTTCTCTCTAATTAGACTCTAAATCTATAATTTAATTTTTAGGAACCCTCCCATGTAAGGCTACCCATAGGATTTGGAATTAGGTTCATAGGAGGCCTATGGAAAAAGTTATCTGGTATTTTGTGTCAATTTTAGGGAAATTTTGAGATTGACACATCTTAAGTTTGTCAATAGGTCAATTTGACCAAATTGACATATGTTTGGTTGTGTATGACTAGTGTCATATCCAAAATTGGATACGTGTAGGTCGTATCCCGATAATTTGGCGATACGGGTTAATTTTGGGATTTTTCTTCCCACACGGGAGTTTGAGCATGTCATATTTTGACACGGGCACGTAGTTGAGTAGCTAACACTTCGTGTTGCTTCTAATTATAATTTTAGACATGTTCGTGTCCTTCGGGATACGTTTGGTGGTGTGGTGGAGCCGTATCGCAAGCGTATCATAGATTAAGTGTGATACGGGTGCGGTGCACTCCACGTGTTTGATACTTTGCATTATAAATCAATTTACCTTGGTTATACTTTGCATTAGTGAGTGTATGTGTATAGGTGTGTGTTTGTGTGCTAGGGGGAGATCGGATAAGCAGCAGTAGTGATAAGCTATAACTGCAGCAGCGACAACAATAAGCAGCAACAGAAGCAGAAAGAAATAACAGCATAAGCAGTAAGCTGCAGCAGCAACAGCAAGAAGTTAGCTTCAGCAGCAGCAGAAGAAGTTAGCTGCTGCAGCGAGAAGCAGTAAGCAGAACCTGCAGCAGCAGAATCAAAAAGCAGCAATAGCGAGCAGTAGTTTGAGTGCTTAGAAATTAAGTTGTAGATAAGTTAAGCTAAGCTAGTTAAAAAGTTAAGTTAGTTTATACTGATAGTTAGTTATGTATATATTGTTAGTGAGTTAAGTATATATATATATATATATATATATATATATATATATATATATATATATATATATATATATATATATATATATAAGCACTAGTTAGCATTGGTTAGTATTATTTCTAGATTACCTTGAGTTACACCAAGGTAATGAAAGTTGAGATATCTTGGGTATGGGTATTGAATATCCGATTGGTATGTTAGTTATGTTAGTTGGTATAGTATTATTATAAGTTTAAGTGCATGTTAGTGTAGAGTAAGGTATCTATGGTTAGTTAGTTAGTCAATATTAGATATTGGATTACCTTGTGATACCAATGTAATGTCAAGGTATTGGTTTATACTCAAGGTATTGAGTTTGTATATCAAGATGGGTGTTTACGTGGTGTGATACCGCATTTTGGTTCAAAGCCAATGTATCCACTTAGCATTAGTTTGGCTAGGAGTACTATATATTTTGTCTTGTATATATATATTATAGTATTTTTAAATCTAATAACTTACGTATCTTATGATACGATATTTTGTTGGTATCCTAGTATCCTAGTATAGCTAGTATAACCTAGTTACATAGTGTATGAACCCAATATCCTAGAGATAGACTCATACAACCTAGAAATAGCATGTTTGACCAAGTTTGACTAGTTGACCATAATTGACCTAGTTTGACTATTTTGACTTAGAAATGACTTTATGACCTAGAATTTGATTAGTTTAACTTATTTCTATTCCAAAACCTTTTGTTAATGTAATATTCTATATTTAGGTCTTTGAGGCACCGTACCATACATCTTAGATACTGTTCACATGATTTCAGAAAAGTATATACTCTGATAGTTTCTCATTTATGATATCCTCTTTGTCTCTTGTATTTAGTGTAGATATCCTTGATTTTTTGATATGATGGTTACACGGATTGGTATATCCAGATCTTTTCATGAGATATTATTCCTTGGTATTTATAGTGTATCTTGTGTAAGCCTTGTTCCTTGTTCTTCTTATATATGTACATACATTGATTCTCAGGGAGACTAGCCATCTACCCAGTGAATCCCGTGTCATAACGTACCATGGTTGGATCCACTATACCAGTCGGGGGAGGGGAGTGTTAGTGTAGATATATGATCATACCCTCCTTGTGCATGTCTTGTTCCTTGAATAATGTTAATCATACACCGCACATATGATTAATCAGGCCATAATACTTATACAAGTTTCTAAGTCGATCATATGTTGAAGCTGATACTCACTCACATAGTAGTAGTATTTCTTGCTCATTTCCATGATGCTCATTTCTTGTATTTATTTCCAGTATTTCTATTATGCATATCTCTTGTACCTGTATATTGTATCTTATATATTCTCTCTATTTACTGTTACATAGTTTATATCATTTATTGGAATTGCTGTTAGAGATGTACTTTGCTCCTTTCCTGTCTGGATATATTTTTTCTAGATGACACTGAGGAGTGGTACCCCAATCACTACGGGCCTCAAGACGTAGTTGATTTAGAGCCAGAGACTTTGGCTCAGGAGGGTCTCATCCCGATTGAGACAGATGACCCAGGACTTGTAGCTCAGTAGATAGATCTTTTTATACTGGATTTGTCTCCAATATTTTGTTATTAGTATTTCTTTTTATGACTCATTGGATATTATTTTGTCTTGTGAGTTGTATTTGACTCTTCAGTTCTTTATATCATATTCGTGTGATTGTTCTATCTTATACATCTATGATTGAGTATTCATATTTCGTTAGTGGCATTATTATATCTTGATTGTTAGATAGATAGTTTACCCAAATAGCGTTCTACAGCCGATGATGCGGCGTAGGCTGGACATTGTTCACTCTTCGTGCCCCTACACTAGGTGCGGGTCATGACATATTTTTAGTGGTGGCCCATGCAGGTCTTCGAGGTTGCAAGTAGTGCGATTCGTAGTTGTGCTCTGATTTGAGTGCTATTACGAGCCTGTTTCAGGATATAGGATATAGGCTATAGGCTTAGAATACTCAATCACATCTAGGAAAAACCCTATTGTTTATTTCAACTGTTCTTCCTTGATATTAATATTTGATCTTTAACTGTACTTCTTTGAATGCATTATATCATGTGCCATATTGATTTTTTACTTTCGCTTTGCCTCAGGATGCCACCTAAAACTCGATCACAGCAGTGAGGAGCAGTTTCTGAGATATCTGCGACTTCCCGAGGGCCTACACCAGTCACTTCTCCAGTGATTGGCGTATCAGCTACGTTCGGAGGTCCACCTCCAGCTCAGAGGACTGTTTGGATGTGTCTGAGGGACTTCCACCTCCACCTTCCGTGCTGACAGATGCGACTCAGGTGTTCGCATTATTTCACAAGATATTGGAGGCTCAGAAGGCCCAGTCAGAGGCTCAACAAAGGCAGACCGACGTGTTATGGCAGGGTATTGAGAGTGCTCATCAGCTTTCCCTTGTTGTAGTAGAGAGAGAAGCTCCGGTTCAGTAGCAGGTTGTTTCGCAGGTTGCCCAACTTCGGCCGGGTAATATCCAGGACTTCAAGAAGCTGGAATCTCGGGTCTTCAAGGGGATCGAGAGCATTGTCTATGTTGATGATTAGCACTAGGATATTGAACATCTCATGAGGGTGTCTTGTCTTTCTGAGGATCTGAAGGTTGAGGCTGTAGGACTTCAGTTGTTCGATATCTCTCGTACTTGGTTCAGGAATGAGCCACTTCTTGCTGATACAGGGCAGTCTTGGGAGGTGTTCAATGACCTCTTCAAGAGGAAGTTCTTTGCTTGAGCGGACATATTACATTTGGGGAGGCAGTTTGAGGGCCTTACTCAGGTGAGCATGTTTGTAGAATGGTACACCGCAGAGTTTGATAGGCTGAGCCAATTTGTGGAGTATTTTGTAAATAAGCCAGAGGTTCGAGCTATCCGCTTTTGCGAGGGTCTGAACTAGAAAGTAAAGATCTTCATTTCATCTTTCTATGAGACGTATTCAGAGATACTTGCGGAGGCACGCAAGGTTGAGCGGGAGTTGGTCTTAAAACCCCAAAGAGATCACGATTCTTTTTTGGGGACTAGTAGCAGCGCAGTGACTGCTAAGTATCCTCATTTCCAGTCTAGGCCTTTTCAACAGCCGTAACAGCACCAGACTCTAGCTATGGCACAATTTCATCAGGCACTGCAGCAGCAGAGACAGGCACATCAAGCTTTTTGCCACTACTGTAAGAAGTCTGACCACATCTGGGAAGTTTATAGGAAGAGTTTGGGAGTGTCTGTATTATGGTGCCGAGGGGCATCAGCTGAGGGATTATCTGTCACGACCCAATTCCGTAGAATCACTTGAGGCGTCCCCCGAATCGTGACCGCCGTGCGGGCCTGGGGTTGCGCCCGCACAAGGCTTTAATGATTTGCATAACAAGCACATATTCAGAGTACGCAGATAAATTGAAACACAGATTTGAAACATGGAAAAGTTCTCTTTATTGACAATGAACATCTATTACAAACTCCTGAACGAGTCAGCTACTATGCCGCACGGGCTTACAAAAGTGTTGACTCAAAATGAGATAGCAGTCCTGTACATTACATCCCTTTATAACTTCAAAATGTATAGACCTCCAGGATGGAGGACAGCTTTGCCACGGAGCTGCATTTGTGTATGAAGAGTTGCAGCTCCTGTCTTCTAGTACTTCAAAAATGCGGCACGGTCAGGATGCGCCTACAGCTGGACTGGATCGGGGAAGACGACTTCGGCTCCTCGCTCGGTTCGCCTTGGTGCGGAGAACCTGTTTCAACGAGGGTCAGTATGTCGAAACATACTGGTGAAGGCGAGCTAACCGAACTATACCAATCAACACGTTGTTTTAATGAAGCATGCATATTTGTAGGTTTCTATCTTGCCTTAGTTCATTTACAAGTAAGCAGCATATAGAATTTACTGAAATGAACTTGCCACCGTTCGGTGGATTTTACCTGACCGTCCGAATTACCTGTACAATACTTACCTTGCCTTCCCTGCCACGAAGACACAAGTTAGTATGCAACAGGTTTAAATATACAGATGATCACTGGCATAATACCACGAAGGACGATTTTTATAGTCTCAGGATGGACAGATGTGCAACGCGGGTGCGAGCCCCCGCTGCACGCCTCATTCCGACGATACAAATGACTATACAGACGTTCCGTCCGGATCGGATCGATCCCAGTGCCCCGGCGACCGTCCGCAGGAACCAGATTTCCTTGTGCACAAGTTGTCCGTGATCGCACGTTATGTTACCTGATTTATAGCAGATTTTACTGTTGAGGCAACACGAATACAGACAAGCAGAATTTAATATTTGCAGAGCCTCACTGAATAATTAAGCACGGTTCATAGAACATTTGCATGAACAAGCATACAATAAGATAACAGTTCACATGTTTAATTGACAGGCATAATAACCAAGTCTATTCTCTTTTATCTTGGTTTCTTTTATTACTACTTGGTATCGTTTGATCGGGGCAAAGAAGAATGCAGATTTATTAGCCGTGAAGACTGGAAGCAGGGCTAGCTAATCGGGTCGGTAGCCACTCACTTAGATTTTTGGAAAGGAAAGGAAAGGGCGCTTCACGACTCTGCTCGTAAGCCGCCTACTGCTCGTTCACCTGCATTACGAACAGCTCGATCAATACTCGTTCCTCTCATTCCAATATCGGAATTAAAGTGCAGTTCAATGAACGAAAATAATGAAAACCATCGAAACCGTTCAAAGAAAACAAGCAAATCCCAAAACCAACTCAAAGCACGCAAGCAACAAGCGACATCGAAAACCGAGGCAATAAAAGATAGCAGCGGAGAGGTCCCTCCTGACTCTGCCGCTAAGTCGATCCCGGGGGCACGGTCCACTGAATATGGGAATCGATTCCGAAGAAACAAATCCATAACGAGGACGAGTTCTTAATTCAATCTATCCCGATCGAACGATACCATCTTGTGTTTCTTAGCCGCGATCTCCGCACCGGGAGAACGGGGCGCTACATCCTACCCAACCAAATGGAAGTTTCGTCCCGAAACTTAAGAATAAAGCCTACCGTTAGGGATTGTTCTGTTGGGGCAGAAGCTTAGACGGGAGCGGACAATCTCGAGATACGTGGTCCCTTGCACCACAGTTGAAGCACAGACCCTTTTTGCGATAACAATTGTCAGTGGTGTGCCCCGGCTTTTTGCAGAAATCACAGAATGGTCTCGGGTTTCCTTTTTGGGGACCGCCGTGGTTAGGGCGCTTTGCAGCGGTGTTTCCTCTGTCGTTGCCTTGGCGTTTGTGATTGTAAGTATGCACAGCGCCGGTAGAAACGTGAGGATACTGCGGTTCGAGAGATAGGGCGTGATTCATGACTTCACGCATGGTTCCATACTGATTGTTGACCACGTGCGCATGGATGGCAGGGCGCAGTCCACCTTCAAACCTTCTTGCTCGACTCGCTACATCAGGTAAATAGGCCCTAGCGAATTTAGAGAGTCGGTTGAATTCGGCGGAGTATTGCTTCACTGTCATACTGCCCTGCCTCAGTTGCACGAAGTCGTTTTCCATTTGACGTTGTACTGGAGGGGGTACAAACTCCTCTTCGAACGCGGCACGAAAAGTCGTCCACGAGATCGCCTCCTCTCCGTGATCAAATTGGAGAGATCGTCGATGCACGTTCCACCAATCGTGTGCGTTGAGGCGGAGTTGTAGTTGCGCGCAGGCGACGCGCTTCTCTTCGGGGACTTCCAGCAGAGCGAAGTGATCTTCAAGTTCGGCTAGCCAATCTAGGGCCACCACTGGCTCCTCAGTCCCGTTGAATGGGGTGTTGCAGACTTTCTTGAAGTGGCCAAAGTCGAAGGCAGTCACGTCCCTCGCCCTTGGAATTTACGGCATCTCTACTTCAAGCACGGGTTGTTCCACCGGAGTCGTTGTTGTTGCGGTGGAATGGTTGGCAGCCAAAGTCTGAACGATTTGTTGCAGGGTATCTACCTGCTTCTGTTGGACTGAGAATCGGGTCTCTAGATTGCTTTCGAACTTGGCTTGGCGAGCATCATCTCTTTGTCGTTGCTCTTCTAACATTTGTATTACCCGCTCAAGCGGGTCGACTTGAGATATGCCTCGCTGGCTCCGAGAGCTTCCCGAAGTGCCCGAACTACTTTCTTGCGTTTCGTTCGGTGCTTGCGCTGCAGATTGCGCTGGTACCATTCCTTAAAAAAAGGTAAATTATATTAGAATCATAATGTATTATGGACTTATTGCATGAATCTATCTCATTTTGGCCTAGCGAGTTCAAGAGTTCGCACAGGAATTTGATCGTTAAAGGAACTTTTCCAGCACGAGTCTAAGGAACTTGAATCTGTGCTCTGATACCATTATGTCACGACCCAATTCTGTAGAATCACTTGAGGCGTCCCCCGAATCGTGACCGCCGTGCGGGCCTGGGGTTGCGCCCGCACAAGGCTTTAATGATTTGCATAACAAGCACATATTCAGAGTACGCAGATAAATTGAAACACAGATTTGAAACATGGAAAAGTTCTCTTTATTGAAAATGAACATCTATTACAAACTCCTGAACGAGTCAGCTACTATGCCGCACGGGCTTACAAAAGTGTTGACTCAAAATGAGATAGCAGTCATGTACATTACATCCCTTTATAACTTCAAAATGTATAGACCTCCGGGCTGGAGGACAGCTTTGCCACGGAGCTGCATTTGTGTATGAAAAGTTGCAGCTCCTGTCTTCTAGTACTTCAAAAATGCGACGCGGTCAGGATGCGCCTACAGCTGGACTGGATCGGGGAAGACGACTTCGGCTCCTCGCTCGGTTCGCCTTGGTGCCGAGAAACTGTTTCAACGAGGGTCAGTATGTCGAAACATACTGGTGAAGGCGATCTAACCGAAATATACCAATCAACACGTTGTTTTAATGAAGCATGCATATTTGTAGGTTTCTATCTTGCCTTAGTTCATTTACAAGTAAGCAGCATATAGAATTTACTGAAATGAACTTGCCACCGTTCGATGGATTTTACGTGACCGTCCGAATTACCTGCACAATACTTACCTTGCCTTCCCTGCCACGAAGACACAAGTTAGTATGCAACAGGTTTAAATATACAGATGATCACTGGCATAATACCACGAAGGACGATTTTTATAGTCTCAGGACGGACAGATGTGCAACGCGGGTGCGAGCCCCCGCTGCACGCCTTGTTCCGACGATACAAACGACTATACAGACGTTCCGTCCTAATCGGATCGGTCCCAGTGCCCCGGCGACCGTCCACAGGAACCAGATTTCCTTGTGCACAAGTTGTCCGTGATCGCACGTTATGTTAACTGATTTATAGCAGATTTTACTGTTGAGGCAACACGAATACAGACAAGCAGAATTTAATATTTGCAGAGCCTCACTGAATAATTAAGCACGGTTCATAGAACATTTGCACGAACAAGCATACAATAAGATAACAGTTCACATGTTTGATTGACAGGCATAATAACCAAGTCTATTCTCTTTTATCTTGGTTTCTTTTATTATTACTTGGTATCGTTTGATCGGGGCAAAGAAGAATGCAAATTTATTAGCCGTGAAGACTGGAAGCAGGGCTAGCTAATCGGGTCGGTAGCCACTCACTTAGATTTTTGGAAAGGAAAGGAAAGGGCGCTTCACGACTCCGCTCGTAAGCCGCCTACTGCTCGTTCACCTGCATTACGAACATCTCGATCAATACTCCTTCCTCTCATTCCAATATCGGAATTGAAGTGCAGTTCAATGAACGAAAACAATGAAAACCATCGAAACCGTTCAAAGAAAACAAGCAAATCCCAAAACCAACTCAAAGCACGCAAGCAACAAGCGATATCGAAAACCGAGGCAATAAAAGATAGCAGCGGAGAGGTCCCTCCTGACTCTGCCGCTAAGTCAATCCCGGGGGCACGGTCCACTGAATATGGGAATCGATTCCGAAGAAACAAATCCATAACGAGGACGAGTTCTTAATTCAATCTATCCCGATCGAACGATACCGTCTTGTGTTTCTTAGCCGCGATCTCCGCACCGGGAGAACGGGGCGCTACATTATCCTTCCAACCCTCATAGTGCAATTCAGGGAGCATCTCCAGATCAGAGAACATTGGCGATGCCACCTGCAGTATAGCTGAGGTGACTGCCGTTTTTGACCCAACAGCAGCATTATGCCTAACACCAGTATCAGGGAGGGGCATTTCAGGGATGAACATTTGATATGGCGGTCGAGGAGACCGAGCTCACCGAAAATATCATCTCAGGTTCTGTTCTTCTTGATTCCATTCCAGCTTTAGCTTTATGTGATAGTGGTGCTTTCCATAGTTTTGTATCTATTTTTTTTGCTCTAAAGCATCATTTGGTAGCTGAGTCTTTGCTTAGGACTTGCAAGATCATGACCGGGGGAGGCATTATCCTGGTTAGTGATATTTATAAGGATTAGAGAGTTACTCTGGGAGGCCGGGAGCTGAGTGCGTGTCTACTTGTAATGCTACTTCTGTGCTACGATATTGTACTCGGGATGGATTGGTTGAGTAGGCACCATGCTAGTATATATTGCAGAGGAGGTAGAGTTTTGTTTAGCCCACCAGGAGAGCTAGATTTTGAGTTTGCTAGAGGAGCTGCAGAACAGAGAGAAGGCATTATCTATGGACCTATGGTAGAAGACAAGGAGTTGTTGCATCCATTGATAACAGAGTTCTTGGATGTGTTTCCTGAGGAATTGGCAGGATTGCCACCAGATCAAGATATTGAATTCTCTATAGACTTGTGCCAGGTACAGAGCTAATTTTATAGCATATTTATAGAGTGAACAATAGTAAACTGGTCGAGCTGAAGAAATAAGTGGATAAATTACAGGATAAGGGGTTTATCAGATCCAGTTCTTCACCGTGGAGAGCACTGGTATTGTTTGTACCGAAGAAGGATGGATTGGTGCGCATGTGCATCGATTATAGGATATTGAATATTCTTACTATAATGAATAAATACCCGTTGCCACGGATTGATGACCTATTCGATCTGTTGAGTGGCGCCCAGGTATTTTTCAAGATAGACTTGAGATCAGGCTACCACCAGGTGAAAGTGAATCCAGAGAAAATTTTGAAGACTTCTTTTAGGACTCGGTATGGCCAGTATGTGTTCATGGTGATGCCGTTTGGGTTGACTAATACCTCGACGGTATTTATGAATTTGATGAACAATGTGTTCTACCAGTACCTTGACAAGTTCGTAGTAGTGTTCATCGATGACATACTCATATACTCAAAGACACCAGAGGAGTACGAGGAGCATTTGTGGATTATGTTGGATGTGCTGAGGAAGGAGAAGCTATATGAGAAGCTATCCAAGTATGAATTCTTCTTGGACAAGATGGAGTTCTTAGGACATGTTGTGACTGGTGATGGAATTTTAGTGGATCCGAAGAAGATCGCAACAGTGGAATCTTGGAAGACCCCGAGTTCAGTGACAGAGATCAGAAGTTTCTTGGGTTTGGCAGGCTACTACAAGAAGTTTATGCAAGATTTTTCAAGGATTGCCGAGCCGATGACTAGACTCACCAGGATGGATGCATAATTTGTTTGGACATAGGAGTGCCAGGTTACTTTTGAGGAATTGAAGACGAGGTTTACGTCCGCTCCTATTTTGTTATTGCTATCAGGTCTGGAGGTTTCACTATTTATAGTGATGTATCGGGAAAGGGCTGGGTTGTGTTCTTCAGCAGAATAGGAAAGTGATTGCCTATGCATCTAGGCAATTATGTCCTCATGAGAAGAACTATCCTACTAACGATTTAGATTTGGCAGCAGTCATCTTTGCCTTGAATTTGTAGAAACACTATTTGTACGAAGAGCATGTGGAGATCTTCACATACCACAAGAGCTTAAAGTATGTTTTCACTCAGAAGGAGTTGAACATAAGGCTGCATTGGTGGCTGGACTGATGAAGGATTTTGATATATCCTTACAGGATCATCCTGGGAAAGACAATATAGTTGCTGATGCCTTGATTATGAAGACTCAATATACTTACCGGTAACGATATCGTGGTAGTCGATAGAGTTTATAGGTCGTGTCAGGTAGTAGTGTACGGGCGAGTATTTTTCGCTAGACTAATAGAATTCCCTATGGAAGATTATGACATCGTTCTAGGAATGGATTGGTTGGGTGCCCAATACACAATGATAGATTGTCATGCTGGCAATGTTATCTTTCGTATAATCAGAGTGGAAGAATTCTCATTTTCTAGAGGAGAGATGGAGTCTCCGTCAGCAATCATGAGAATTGCAGTAGCAGAAGGAGTATAATTCCCCAGAGTTGTTGATGAATTTTCAAATGTGTTCACAGAAGAACATCCAGGCATGCCACCAGAAAGAGAGATTGAGTTTACCATTGATCTACTTCCCAGAATAGTACCAGAGTCAGAGAGAGTCTACAGTATGGACCATCAGAGTTGGAAGTCTTGTATTGAATGATTGAAGAATTAAGAACTAAGGGATTCATTCATACTTTTGGATCGCCTTAGGGAGCCCCGATGCTACTAATAAAAAAGAAGGATGATACGTCATGATTGTGTGTTGATTATCGTACCCTCAATATGATAACCATCAAGAGCAAGTATTCCTTGCCAAGGATCGGTGACTTATTCTATCAGCTTAGTGGAGCAGCGATATTTTCCAAGATTTATTTACGGTCGGGATATATCAGATCAGATTCAGAGAGCAGGATATACCCAAGATGACGTTCATATCAGGATATGGTCATTGGGAGTTTCTAGTGATGCCCTTTGGAGCAACCAATGCGCTAACAGTATTTATGGATCTCATAAATCGTATTTTCATGCCATACTTTGATAAGTTCGTAATAGTGTTCATTGATAAAATTTTGGTGTACAGTCGAAGTTAAGCAGAGAACGAGCAACATCTTCGTGTAGTTCTTCAAATCCTTAGAGAACACAAGTTATATGCCAAGTTTAGCAAGTGTGAGTTTTGGCTTGATCGTATTTCATACTTAGGGCATATTATTGTAAAAGGTGGAGTTTGAGTGGATCCCCAGAAGATAGAAGCCGTTGAGACGTGGCCAGTGCCTAAAACAGTTGCATAAGTTCGTAGCTTCCTAGGACTAGCAGGATATTTTCTAATATTTGTGTCAGACTTTGCTAGAATATTTGCACCCTTGACACAGTTGACAATGAAAGATGTGCGTTTTGATTGGATAGATGAATCTTAAACCTCTTTCGAGAAGCTCAAGCAGAAGTTGATCACGGCACCTATTTTGACTCTTCTAGATGGGACAGATAGTTTTACCTAATATTATATTATGATGCATCATGAAAAGTACTAGGATGTGTTCTTATGCATCATAGCAAGGTTATAGCTTATGCATCTCGGCAGCTTCGAGACCATTAGGAGTATTATTCGACACACGACTTGGAGTTAGCAGTAGTCGTGTTTACACTCAAACTTTAGAGAAATTATCTATATGGAGATCGAGTAGATATTTTTACCGTTCACAAGAGTTTGAGGTATGTCTTTACCTAGAAGGATCTCAACATGCGGCAGAGAAGATGGCTAGAGTTGATGACAAACTATGACCTTGACCTTCAATATCATCCTAGGAAGGCCAATATCGTAGCCGCTGCTTTGAGCCAGAGGGCATGAGTTTGTTTCCTTATGGCACAACAAGAGATTCTAGAAGATCTTTAGAAGATGGAAGTAGTATTTCCAGGCGACACAGCATTAATGGATGGTCTACAATTTCATTCTAGAAGAGTGGAGAGAATCAAGGTAGCACAAGCAACATATATCAAGCTTTAGCGACTCAGAGCAGAGTATAAGGCATGACGTAAACCAGAACTGAGAATTTATAGTGACGAAACTCTCTGCCTTAGGAATCATCCTTGTGTACCTAACGGAGACCTTCGTCAAAAGATTATGTCAGAACCCCATATTTCTCAGTATTTTGTTCATCCAGGAGGAACGAAGATGTATAGAGATATTAGTCAGCATTTCTGGTGGAATAGAATGAAGAGGAAGATAGCTCAGTTTGTCTCTTAATGTTTGGTCAACAAGTTAAAGCTGAACATCAGAGACCAACAAGACTTCTTCAACCTTTACCAATTCTGGAATGGAAGTGGGACCATATCACCATATATTTTCTGACCGATCTTCCTAGATCACCAACTGGTAGAGATACAATTTGGGTAATAGTGGGCCAACTCACAAATGTTACTCACTTTCTTTCCTTAAGAGTGGGATAGTCTACAGAGCAATTGGCTAGGATGAACATGAATCAGATTATCAGACTTCTTGGAGTGCCAGTCAGCATCATATCAGATAGAGATTCCAGATTCATATCTCATTTTTGGCAGAGGCTACAGCAGAGTCTGGGTACCCGTTTGAAGTTTAGTACAACTTATCATCCCCAGACAGATGGTCAGTCAGAACGTACGATCCAGACTCTATAAGATATCCATCGTTCATGTACCCTTGACTTTGGTGGTTCATGGAAGGATCACTTGCACTTGGTCAAAATCTCCTAAAATAAAAGTTTTTAAGCAAGTATCCAGATGGCACCCTTCGAGGCACTATATGGCAGAAAGTGCAGATCCCCTGTAGCTTGGGATGATATTGACAAGCGATAATTGCTTGGTCTGTAAACCCCCTCACCCAAAATTAGGGCTACTTGGCTTAGATAGTGAAATTAGGGCTAGTTTGAATCCAATTAGAATTAGCCCGCGGCATTTATTTAATTATGAAATAATTTATATCGCGTAGCGCACATTACTGTTGCTTCTATAATTGGAGCACCCCACTAGCCATTGCCTTCCAACGAACTCCACAACCTCATCCTAGACATGCTCGCCTACTATTCTGACCCTTGTGCAACTTATAATATTGCCCTCTGGTGCTATATTTTAGCCGCACAATAAACGTCACAGACTTTATTTCTTAATTCGAAATAAATTCCAATTTTGTACCCTTGTGCGCCCCAATCGAAATTGGAGACACAATCTTGACCGTTTTGTGCAAACCGAATTTTATTAATATTCTACACTGTCTCCTCTACGCCCTGGCACTTGTGTCCCGCCTAAATTTTATTCCCAGGTACTCCTAATTAATTCTAGAACATCGTGCGCGTTCAATTTTATTAATTAAATCCAATTTCTGCCTTTGTGCAATTTTCCAATTGTTGGGGGGCTTTTATGCAAAAATGCATTGAGGTGTCCCCACCATTGGACAATGCGTGAAGAAACTCAATTTTCCCTTCACGTGGATTTTTCCATAATTTTTGGGATGTGCAACGCGCGCACATCGCCCTCGTATACTTTAAACCCCATCCTTGTATTTTAACCATGTAATTTATAGCCCCAACACCCCATGGCAAGCCCAAGGCCCAAGCCCAAGGAATGTGGACCAAGCCCTAATTCCTAGATCAACCCAAACTAAAATCCTACATGTATATAAACACCTCTTCCTTCCCTTTTCCTTATAATTTATACTTCCCTAAGAAAAACCTAACCTAACTCGAACATCAGCCGACATCCCCAATTATCCCCATCCCTATTCATCTTCTCCTCCACTTCTCCCTGTCCTCCCGTCAGCCGGAGTCGACCCTCGACTCGTCGGAGATCACAGCATCCCCATGACTCGCCTGGGAACAATCCCACTACCATGGCCATCTCGACTTTAGCACTCAGCCCCTCGCCGGAGTCGTTCCCCTCCGGCTGTGCACCGTCTCCTTCCTCGACAACCGATCGACTGAGACCCACCGGAGCCACCACATCACCCGCATCACCACCACCAGCCACCTCGTCCATGTCTTTCCGCGACCTGCTGCTGAACTCCCCCCCCCGCAGCGCCGAGCAGCAACCACGATGCCCAGCCGGAGCGGAACTCGACCTCGATCACTACTAAACTTGCCGGGGACTCCATCGTTCCTCCGTCTCGCCTGGGCCTGACCGGAGCAGATCACGGACTGCCTCCTCCCCCGACCAAACAACTAGACCACCTTTCCTCCCTGTGTGCCTGCCCTCCTCTGGCCGGACACCCTTCCCTCGCTGGCCGGAGTCAGCAGTCACCACCACCATTAACATGTAGTGCCACCCCATCACCGATGCCGCACCTCCCTGCTCCCTGGCTTCGCCACGACTCGCCGGGGAAGCTCCCCTGGCCGGGCCTCCTCCGGGCAACACCATCACCACCATGGACATTGCATCATCATCATCTTTACCATCCCCATGACTCGCCGAAAAAGCCCTGGCCGGACTCCGGCAGTCCACCACCCACAGCCATCATCATCATCATTAGTATCATCATCTCACCATCACCACAACTCCTCATCATTATCATCATCAACACTTCATCATTCACATTCACCATCATCATCCATATCATCCTCGTCATCACCACTATCATCGTTAACCTGATTAGCACCCTAATTACCATAAACCTAATTAACCACCATCATCATCATCACCTCCTCGTCATCCCATCATCATCTCAGCATCGTCGTCATCATCATCAGCACCACCATCATCATACTCGTCTCAATTCATCATCATCATTCCATCACCCTCACCATCATCATCATCTCACCCTCATCCCAGCATCATCATCGTCGTCAACCCCACCGTCGTACCCGTGCGCGTACCCCGAGGTACGAACCTGTCTGTTTGCTCTATTTATGTGTGCTTGTGTGTATGCCAGTAGTATATTAGTATTGCTTATTGACTGTTAGCTGATATCGGACCCTGATTCGGTGAACCCAGTGCTGCGTACATGAACTCGTACTCGTACGCGTATAGCATTCAGTTTGATATATCTATATATATCTATTTAGTATATGCATACTATTCAACTTGGTATACATATAATTATTGGATGATATATATGTATATATATATATATATATATATATATATATATATATATATATATATATATATATATATATATATATATATATATATATATATATGGTATATATGTATATTGTAATTAATTATATGCTAATTGATAATTATGACTAAATATATTCAGACTGTACGACCCTAGGACACCGTGGACTGTCCCGTACTTACCTTGACCATGTTGACCCTAAGAACTTATGAATTGCCTGCCTTGCGTACCTTAACGTACTGGCTTAGACACCTGCCAGTCGATTGTCTGATTGTGTACAACACTTGAAGATGAGATCCTGCGTAATTCAACGCATAATTGACCAAGTTAGATGACTAGTGTTACCCCTAGTATACCCCTGAGTCCAGTGTAAATATTGTTGTGTGTGTGCTAGCGTAATGACTAATGAATATAATTGCATTATATTGTATGTGCATAGGATGTTGGATTTGTTCTGCGCGATTTCTGGAGCAGGTTATTGGTACATTACAGCTTCCTCGCCAGGCAAATATACCTTGCCATTGTACTGTTATTTATATTCCATATATTGCATGCATCTTTATTTTCTGTCTTTAGTTCATATAATTTAACTGTTATATAAAATGCGCGCGACGGTGTCGTCGTGATATGTTTTTATTTATGTATTTGCATTGACCTTATTTTATGAGACTACCCCATATCATGCAGCATCATTAGGTTCTTTTAACTGTGACACATTTTTACACGAGTTGTGAGTCTCATATAGATCACGGATGTACGTATTGACTGATCATTGGTACGTGTGGGCCGTGCGTTAGGGATAACTGCTGTTAGAAACTTTGCATGCTAGTAGACTTGGCAGTTATTAGAGGTATTATCGTGTCATGGATATGACATGCTTAGAGCATGGGGTGGGGAGAACAACAAGTACCGCATTTGAGCTCCTTTGCACTTTTTCTGTGCGCCCGGATTCTCCGCCGGAGATACGGGTGGTGATGACCACTATATATTATGTACTATCAGGCGGGCCACCGACGTTCAAAAGACTACGTGCCTTTTAGGCCCCTGGATCTCCAAAAGAGAACTATGCCAAATCCCAGTTTTCAGCCAGATAGCTCACTTGTGGGGAAAGGTGTTCTTAACTGCATTCACTTTAGACGGTTAGGCGACCAATTGGATATTTATTTCATTACTTTATTGGCATGTGTTTAAGTATCTTGTTATGTCCCTCTGAGGACCTGGTCCCCTGCCAGGTGTATCTGTTTCTTGAGTATTCGCAGGAGCACAGATTCGGATGGTTACTTATGTTTTGAGGATGTCTTCTCTTCGAGCCGTGATTGCTAGCTGGTATACTTATATTGTGTTTGATTGTGTTGTACTTATATTGTATTTGCTCTTGTATCCGAGTTGGTAGTGGATTTATTTTCACCCAACTATCAACTTTAGATACTTCTTATTGAGATCTAGTTATATAGATGTTGGTTATTTATATTGATTTTCGTGGATGAGATTTAGATTATACCTTGTGACTCATGACATATGTTATACCACTTGTGGATTGATATTCATATTACAGCGTACGCATGTGATGTGGTTTTCATATATTGGAGTTGCCATATCCATGCGGCTGGCATGCTTACGTGTCCTAGTCCTACGTATTTTTAGGACTGGGGCGTGATATGGTCCCAAAGTGATAGCTCAGAAAGTTAAAGTAGTCAAGCAAGTCCGAAAGCATCTTAAGGTGGATCAAGATCATTAGTCACTGGGTCAATTTGCATCGACGATCTCTTGAGTTTTCTGTGGCCGGCCATGTATTCCTTTAGATTTTGCCTACCCGAGGACTCATCAGATTCGGTGTATGGGGAAAGCTTAGTCCACTGTATATTGGTCCGTTAGATATCCTTGAGCGAGTGAGAGATATTTCCTATCGTCTTTCTCTTCCTTCGTTGCTTCATGAGATACGTATTATTGTTCATGTATCTCAGTTACGACAGTATATACCAAATTTAAGCCATGTCCTGGATTATTCAGGATTTGTCGTTCGTACCGACCTTTCATATGAGGAGAGGCATGTATTCATTTTTTGACCGGAGGGAGAAGATTCTCAAGAACCAGACTACTCGGTTAGTCCAAGTTGCTTTGGGGCATCACTCACCGGACGACTCAACTTGGGAGCGAAAGGGTCATATCCATGCTCGATACCCGTATTTATTTAACTAGTGAGGTATACTTGTTCGTATATCTCGTACCCTGATCTTGTCTTATCATGCTTGTCTTGTTCTAGGATTGTGCTTGATTCCCGTATGCCCTTGTTTACCTTGATAACAAATCCCAGAGTTCTTGCTAGACCTCGTGCCTTATTAAAATTTTGAGGATAAAATTTTCTAAGGAGGAGAGAGTTGTGAGACTCGTCTCAATGTTGTAGTATACGTACTCGACATACGCGTATTATACATATATAGCTTGCTTATTGTTTAATTTTTTACATCTTGGTTTATGCCATTCATGCATTGTTTAGGTTATTTTTATAAATTTTTCTTAGCTGCACGCTTTGGACCGTTGGTCCCTTTGTCTTCTTGGTAGGTGGCTGTGATAAACCTGGGTGAGAGGCATAGATTATGATCTAATGGCCTACAATAAATTCCTTGGCTATATAAGTAATCCTATTCTCTTTCCTTCATTTTTCTTTTTCTTTTATTTCTTTTTCCTTCTTTATTTTTTCCCTAGCAGAGAGCAGCAGCCGAGCTTGGCCTTGGCCGTAGGGTGACCTTGGTATTATTTGGCTAAAACTTGACCGTAGGCAAATACATCTTGCCAACCGAAGGAACAACCATGGATCTTGTTTTGATTCTTAGTATATATTATTTAATCACTTGATAGGTTTCATTTCCTTAATACTTAGAACTTGCCTTCAGGGAGACCGAGAATAGCATGTTGAAGAATGCAAAGTTGGCCTAAAATGTATACAAAAAGTACGCAGGGAACCCTTATCGCATAAGCGAAGTTCTAGTGAGAGCACTTGTGTGTGTTTTACAAATTTCTTAGAAAGTGTGCCAAGATATGTTGAGCACTCTGGACGCACTCCTAAGTATGTTTTATACTATGGCAATTCCTTTAAAAGTATATCAATCCTACTTGGCAAACTTTTGAAATGGATCTACAAGTCATCAAGAATATGTGCTACTACTTAAAAGCCAAGTGGGTGCACTTTGCAGATATAGCAGAGTTGGCGCACTTTGGTGAAATTTTCTTACCGGTGCACTTTGTCGCTTCTGAAAAATGGCACACATTGCTATGTGGCGCACTATATGGCATTTTTCAAAGATGGTACACTTTATAGCCTTTCGTATTACTAAATGACTAAGGAAAGACTTCTGACTATTCCCGAGAATTATGTTCTCGACTGCAGAGTTATCTCGACTTCTATGCCATGTTTTAGAACTTGTATTTGTTTTTTAGTAGATCTTTCGGCACCCGTTTGTGCGCCAAATCTACTTTTGGCCATTTGTGCACTAAAACCCGTTTGTGCGCCATATCGATCTTTAGCCATTTTGTTGCCAAGAACCGTTTGTGCGCCAAATCTTTCTTTGGACATTTGTGCACCAAGACCCATTTGTGTGTAAAATCGTTCTTTAGTCATTTGTGTGCTAAGACCCGTTTGTGCGCCAATTGTGGCTTGACCCATTGTGCGCGAATGTTACATATTGTCTTATTTTATGTGCCAACCCTGTATTGTTAATTTATGCGCCTATATTCCAGTATTCTCTTTAACATTCTTAACTTTTGAAAATTCTCTAGTTCTCTCTAATCCCGTTATTTTAGTTAATCCTGGTTATTTCTTGAACATAACATTCTTGATATTGATCCTGATTTCCTAACTTGATCTAGTGAATGTACATTTTAAATGAACTCATAAATCCTGATCTTGTACTGATAATCCTGACACTGTACTGGTAACCCTGATACTTCTAATCCTGATAATCCTGATAATGGCTCGACGTAGTGCACTCCTGACATGAGAATTTTGGTAACTATCCTGATCAAGGCTATTAGTAGCATCTGTATTGCATGACCTGTATCCCTGTGGTTGATTTTGATTGAACTCGTCAAGTTATTGTCCTATCTTTTATTATGTCTAAGGCATATTCCTGAGAACTATGGTTGGGAATCCTTAAAAAATTATCCAGGATAATAACTAGACTAATTATCTAGAAAGCATCTAGAGAGAATTCCTGGCAACATGCAATCCTGGTATCCTAGCGACACCTGATGGATTTTGATCTCTCCGTCGTGAGGGCCACACTTCCAATATACCATTGAGTGTTGCACTTCCAGAAAAGATAATAAATGATTATACCTGATATAGCTATACTATGTACCGGTTCGTTTGGATAACTTGGATAGTCTATAGGCATATGGCTATAAGGAATCTTAAAATGCATATGTTAGTAACTAGGACTGTGATAACCCTAATTAGCCAATGATAGTAAGCCATATGGCATGATTGGCCATGATTGCTTGATTTCCTCTCTAGTCTTATCCCGTCCTGATTTATTTTCAATAACTGATCCTAAGAACGATAATTGAAGTCTGTCTCCAGATATCCCTGTTTAATACTCCACAACATATTTAATTATTATTTTTACCTTCTTCCCTTGTTTAAATGTTTCTTATATTATTTCTAATTGAATTTTTTGTATGATGGTTTTAGTTCCTAAGATTGGCTCCCTTGTGGTACTTGCTGCTTGGGGGTCTGACCCCACTGGTTTTGTATGGCTATATTTCGGAGCAGAACTGCAGGATCTTCCGTACTTTCCTTCTCAAGATGGTGAACACGAGGAACACTCGAGGACATGAGTAGATTTTTTCCTTCACCACCCACCTAATCTTGTACATTATTCTTTTGAGCCATTTAGCCATCGAGTACGTGTTTAGCTGGTATTTTAGAACTTGACATTCTAGCCCGCGGGTCTACATATAAAGCATATTCTAGACTATAGCTAAAGCTTATCATATAATATTGTACTCTTGCTAGTTCTTTATTTTGTAACTAGATTAATGATCATCTGTGTGTGTATAGTTTGGGATGCCTCACTATTAGAAGTTTGGTGATCATACATCTTATAACTTATTGCTTGCTTGAGATTGAGGCACCTAGAATTCTTGACCCCTGAATTGACTGTTGGATTGTAGAGTAAACTCTCACATGTCTAGATAGCCGTGATCGTATCTCAGGGTATAGAGTACTCTGGTATATGTAGCTGGCTTTGTCTATCTCCACTCTCCAGTATTCTGGTTTTGGGGCATAATAACATGCCAAAGGAAAGACACACTGCTCATCCAAAACTAGTACTTGCTTAACTTCGTATATAACTGATGTTCACGAAGCGTCTTCAGTACGGTCTTTAAATGTTCAATGTGAGTTTCTCTGTTTTTCGAGTAGATTAAGATATCATCGATGAATATGATGATGAACTTGTCTAGGAAGGGTCGGAATACTTGATTCATCATATCTATGAAAGCCGCTGGAGCATTGGTCAAACCAAAATGCATAACGAAGAACCCGTAGTATCCATATCTCGTACGAAAAGCCGACTTGGGAACATCTCCTAATTTGATCTTCAATTGGTAATACCCTGAACAAAGATCAATCTTCAAATATAATATTGCATCCTGAAGTTGGTCAAACAGATCATCAATTCTTGGCAACGGATACATGTTCTGGATTGTCACTTTATTGAATTCTCGATAATCTTTGCAAAGACCCATTATATTGTCTTTCTTCTTCACAAACAATACTGGAGCCCCCCAAGGTGAAATAATGGGGGCGAATGTAGCTACGGTCTAGTAACACTTGTAGTTGTAATTTTAGTTCTTTTAACTCGATAGGTGCCATCCGATACGGAGCTTTTTATATCGGGCGATTATCAAAAAAGATGTCAATACTGAACTCAATTTCTCGGTCTGGAGGCATTCCAGGTATTTTCTCTAGAAATACGTCGAGGAATTCTACTACGACTTCAGTTTCACCCGAGTCTGCGCCCTTCATCCGAGTATCCCGCAAAGAAGCAAGGTACCCTTCATACCCCAAATATTACATACACCTTGACATCATTGCCGATACCACCATCACTGTTTTAGACACCAGACTAAACAAATAAGAGAACTATGCCTATCCAAGAATGCAAAAAACAACTCTCTTCTCCGCGTAGTCAATTGTCACTTTGCAAGCCCTGAGCCAATCCATGCCTAAGATGATGTCATAATCTGCAATATCCCAGACTATTGTATCCAAGAACACGTACTTTCCCCCATTGCAAATATAACCATTCCTGCAAATCGAACTAGCAGGCAAATCTACTCCAGACAGCTTGTTGACACTATAACTCATATCTAATGGTGTCCTACAAAATTTATGTTCATTAGCAAATGCAGATGATATGAAGATGTGTGTAGCACCTGAATCATATAGTATACGAGCAGGTATTTCTCTGTAAAATAATATATATGTGATGACAGTGTTTGAGGCAAGAACTTCTTCTTGATTCAGTGCAAACACTCTACCATGTCCTCCTGGTCACAGTTTATGAGCATCCACAGCTGCTGCCTGCGGAGCTCATGGCGCTTGCCCACGATTCTGATTGTACTTTCGATCACGATTTTGATTATGACGATGATCACGATTTTAATTATGACGGTGATCACGATTCTGATTTCTTCCCCCACTGTTGCCCTCATAGTGGTTGTGACCCAGCTGGCCGTACTTGTAACATATCGAATGGTACTTTTCTGTATGGTGTCCAGGACGATTGCACCTAGCACACAACGATCGCTGATAGGGTCCTCTGTTATCGTTGGTGTTATGAAACTTGGAAGCATCAGTTCGTCTTGCAGCCATGGGTCGTTTGTAGGTTTTTCCACGACTATTTTGTGTCGCCCCTCGAGGAAAAAATTTCTATCTCGAGAGCCGCTTCAGAGGCTTCCCGGTACATCGCACACTTACGGTTGAGAATGTCATGTTGTAGACCTTCATTCAGGCCCTTAATGAACTGTAGCGTTATGCCTCATCATTCGGTATCATGTACCAATGAAATTGGATCTCCTTAGGAACTTGTCTCATAGTCATCGACGGATATATTGCCCTGCTCGAACGCTACAAAATTATTTTACTTACTGTGCCGGACAGTTGGTGGGATAAACTATGTGATAAATGTCTACTTGAATATTTTCCAAGAGACTTTGGCTTCTTGGTTGGCACCGCAAAGCCCTTGTCTCTTGGACTCCCACCAGTCCTCTGCTTTGAGACGAAGTTGGACAGTTACACAGTCTACTCCCTTTGTTCCTTAGACATCCAACATCCGGAAGATTTCCTCTAGGGTCTTTAGGAAGCCTATCACTTCCTCTGGTTTTGCCCTGCCATTGAACTAAGGCAGATTGCAGCTTTTTAATTCAGAAAACTTGAACGTCATTCGCCTTCTTGGAGGCTGTTTAGTTTCCTCTCCTTCTGCTACCACTGTCTCTTTAGCAGCAGCCACTGCAATCTTGTTGTTCTTCTCAGTTAAGGTAGCAACCAGTTAAGAGAAGTTATCAACTTGCTGCTGTTGCGCGTCAAATCATGCTTGAAAATTGTTTGTTAGTTGCGCTTAAAACTCATGATGCTGTGCCTCAATCATCTTGTGGTGTGCATCGCTCTACTTCCTTTGTGCCTCTAATATTTTTATTACTTTCTCTATTGGGCCAAATGACGATGTTGTCTTGGAGCTATCACCCTTAGTCATCTGAAAAGAATTACTTCTATTAACACTAATAAAATATTTTTTAGCTTATTGTATGGAACATTATTTCATGTAGTACTATCGAAAAGCAAATTATATGAGAAAATTGTTATTGTTTGAAAACTTCCACTTGAAAACCAATTTTGAAATCCGAGGAGCTTTAAGTCATGCTCTGATACCAACTTGTCTCACCCCAGTTTCACAGAACCGATTTATCCTCGTATTCGGTTCCGCAGAACCATTCGTCCTCGCTGGCGTGATGTCGTACAAGTCTGGGGTTGCACTTGTACATTCAAGAACGTGCACATGTGTCAAATTTTTTGTAAACTGTTCAACATCACATCAACAAAATATAAAGCACACTTTTGTATAGGAAGAAAATAATTCTTTTATCCATTTATTGCAACAGAGTATAATTTTTTCAACACCGAAATAAAAAAGCCTGAACGGCTTACATATCTTCTTCATAAAAGAAAAGACTGATAGTCTGACATGAAATAATGTTATTATCCAATACATTATTTCTATTTATTACATTATTGGAAACTTGAAAGCAGCAACTAGAAATATGGAATACTTTGAAAATATGAAGAAGCTTGAAAAAAACTACAACAAAAAGCTTTATCTCCCTTAAGCGCCCGCGGTATCTTGGTCACCTAGTTTGCCCACAGAGACTTGGATAATTACTCAACTTGTACTGGTGAGCAGAACTGGCCTACTCACCTAAACCAACACTTCTTAATTTAAAGCAGTATTTTAATAGGCAATATTATATATGCAATATTTTAATAGAAAATAGTTCAAATAAGCAACAGTTTATTAGGCATACTTTCATGCAATAAAATATAATCTTTGCAACATATGAATTCTTACCTGGCCAATGATCGTTCCTATGTATTTATAGGATTGTTCTTACCACCCATACATAAGACATCATTAGCATGCAACTCTCTCTTAGGGACATTGGTATTATTTTCCTATTTAGAATATTTCCTATGGTACGCAGTGCACCACCTCAGGAAGGTAGCTAGCCTCCTCTGAGAATCCCGCAATACCTCGTTCCTATAGCACGTATAATTGTTTTTCCCTAGGATGAAGTAGTCCCCGGTGCCCTTGTGGACAAGTTGTCCATGACTATGCAAATGCATAAATGACTAAGTTATAAACACATTGCATGGTAAAGTAATAAAATATTCACAGCCAATATTATTCTCGATGGGGACTTTTTAGTCCATACTTTTCTCGCTTGGGAAATTATACATTCCATACTTTCTTTCTTTCTTTTCCCTCTTTTCTTTATGGTGACCTGAACAGTCCATAACTGTCTGTCTTTATTAATTGTTTACAGTAAAGCATACAATGATAATGAAATAGTGTTCTCTACTTGAGTTGCATGAGATGCAATAGTGGTATTAAACTTGTGGTATTAGTGGCTTTATCGATCATTGTACTTACCAAGGTTTCAAGAGAACTTATTAATTATTGGAATGAAGAAGGAGAAAAGAAGGGACACAACTGCTCATCAAATATGGAATGTCGAGAAAAAAGGATACTTTCTCACTCAGGCTCCAGTCACGTATCTATCTGCATTGGCACCAACATTTGGTTAGACTATCATCTTCCTTTCTCTCAGAGTTCTCTAGAATGAATGTATGCAATCGATAAAAATGGGCTAAATAATCAAAAATTGAAAACCAATCATAAAAACACATTCATTAAAACCAAGCAGTAAAAATCCAAGAAAGCCAACCAAAAATCTAACGAAAACTATTGGACTCATTCCAACAGAAGTCTATCCATCAATTGGAAAGGTTCATTGCATTGTCCGTAATCAATTTCATTGTAAAGTTTCCCCATACTCAATTTTGACTGATTCAATCGAGCCACAAGCCTTCTATGGTGAACCAATATGAGTGGGGTACCACATGCCTAGCTTATCAATACGACTACAATGTTCCCGATGACACTATACCTCCGGTTACCACGATCGCGGCTGTTGACATCACAAAAATAAGGGTTTAGATGAAGGGTATCACATTTTTTATTTATTATGAATTGACAAAGAGTATAAGAGAATCCCTATTACAAAAAGATCTAAGTACAAAAAAAATTGGGCAAATATGACGGTGGAGATCGAGTATTGCAGCGGCTCCTTTACTTTATCGACGATCCGAGACCAAGGAGGTAGATGAGACTTCGGTGCTTCTTCTTCTCCTTCTTTTTGTGGTGAGAGTCCTCCTCTTTTACGTATAGTCAGGACCCGCACCCGGATATTCGGGCACGAGTACGTGGTTACGCCCAACCTACGCTACAGTATCGACAGTAGAATACTATCTGGGTCATTTCTAACTATCTAATATCTTATAAATATAATATGGTACCTGTCAATCATCTCAACTCCAAATGGAGGAACAATATGGTATCTCACAAGTATAACTAATCTTAATAACAAAATAAATTAAGGAAGATAAAGCACAACTGGAATAGCGAAGGAAAGAATAAGATACAATCCACAATCTAAAATAATATATAAACTGTGAATCTCCACAAAAATAACAGTCTAATATATGCCAACATAAATAAACTAGACCTCCTCGGGCTCTGCAACTAAGTTCTCCTAGTCTATAGGAGTATCCTCTATAAGTACGTTGTCCTACGGCCCATATAATGTAGGACACTGCTATAAAAGCCAATCATCTGGAAAAATATATCCAGTCAGGATTGGAGCAAAGTACATACCTCTGAAAGCAGTTTCAATAACATAATCGAGCATATAAAATAGATAATAGAAGTAAAATACAAGATCACTAATATATGAATGAATGAACAATAGATATACAGGTAATGCACGAGAATATAGAACAACAATATGAATATTTGTAATATGATAAAGTAACTGCAATCTAACTAATGTGCCTCAGAATACAAGTTTATTATGTGATCGGTTTGAGTGAAAATGATCAATAAGGTAAGACGATTACAAGTGAGGTATGTAATCAGAATGTACACGATAAAAAATAGGACTTTGATCATATAATCAACTCCTACTCTCCTTTTCCCAACTAATACCGATGGATCCAATCATGACACGCTACGAACACGAATATGACCACTGAACACGAGCAGTAGTGTCACGTCCCAGTCCCAAAATACGTAGGACTAGGACACATAAGCATGCCAGCCGTATGGATATGGCAACTCCAATATACGGAAACCAAATCCATACGTACGCTGTATTATGAATATCAAATCCACAAGTTGTATAACATATGTCACAAGTAACAGGGTATAATCTAAATCTCATCCACAAAAATCAATTATAAATAAATAACTAACCAGTATCTATGAAACTAGATTGCAATAAGAAGTATCTAAGGATGATAGTTGGATGGAAACAAATCCACTACCAACTCAAATGTGAGAGCAAATACAATATAAGAATAACACAACAAACACAATATAAGAATACCAGCTATCAATCACTGACTCAAAAAGAAGACATCCTCGAAACATAAGTAATCATCCGAATCTGCGCTCCTGCGAATACTCAAGAATAGATACACCTGGAAGGGCCAGGAAGGGCCAGGTCCTCAGAGGGACATAACAAGATACATAAAAGCATGACAATAAAGTACTGAAATAAATATCCAATGGTCGCCTAACCGTCTAAGTGAATGCAGTTAAGAACAACTTTTCCCACAAGTGAGCTATCTGGCTAAAAACTGGGATTTGGCATGGTTCTCTTTTGGAGATCCAGGGGCCTAAAAAGGTACGTCATCTTTCGAACTCCGGAGGCCCGCTTGATAATAATATAATATATAGTGGTCATCACCACCCGTATCTCCAACGGAGAATCCGGGCGCACAGGAGAAAAGTGCAAATGAGCTCAAATGTGGTACTTGTTGTTCTCCCCACCCCATGGTCTAAGCATATCACATCCATGACATAATTTGGTTCATAGCCTATTCTTGGTACCCTAGCCCAATCCTGCAACCAAACAAGGACAAGGATGGGACCACCGTACTATAATAGGCTATGTCCCTAGACCTCTAATAACTGCTAAGTCTACTAGCATGCAAAGCTTCTAACAGCAGTTATTCCTAACGCACGGCCCACGCGTACAGGAGGCCAAACCCTGCACGCCAGTCCGTGATCTATATGAGACTCATAACTCGTGTAACAACTGTGTCACGGCCAATGAACCTAAAGATGCTACATGATAATGGGGTAGTCTCATAAACAAGGTCATTGCAAATACATAAATAAAAATATACCACGACGATACCGTCGCGCGCATTTTATATGACAGTTAAAATATATGAACTAAAGATAGAAAATAAAGATGCATGCAACATATGGAATATGAATAACAGTACAAAGGCAAGGTATACTTGCCTGGCAAGGAAGCTGCAATGTACCAATAACCTGCTCCAGAAGTCGCGCAGAACCAATCCAATATCCTATGTACACATAAATATAATACAATAAATTTATTAGTCATTACACAACCATATTTATACTGGACTCAGGGGGTATACTAGGGGTACACTAGTCATCTAACACGGTCAATTATGCGTTGAATTACGCGGGTGTTGCGTCTTCCAGTACTGTACACAATCAGTCAATCAACTGACAGGTGTCTACGCCAGTACGTTAATGTACGCAAGGCGGACAATTCACAAGTGCTTAGGGTCAACATGGTCAAGGTAAGTACGGGACAGTCCACGGTGTCCTAGGGTCGTACAGTCTAAATATATATAGTCATAATTATTATTTAGCATAGTATTTAATTACTTACAATTTATGTACATACCATATATTTATATATTTCTATATATAATACCCAAATATACATACTAATTGAATACATGCACTAAATATATATATATAAATATATATACCAATGAATAATATACGCATATGCGTACATATACGTACACGCATTTGGGTTCATCGACTCAGGGCCTGATGTCAACTAACAGTCAATAAACAATACTAATATCCTACTGGCATATACACAAGCACACATAAAAGAAGAAGATGGACAGGTTCGTACCTCGGGGTACGCGTACGGGTACGACGGTGGGGTTGACGATGATGATGACGAGGGTGACGACTATAACGGCGATGATGGTGAGGACGACAGTGCTGATGATGATAATGAATGGTGAGGTGACGATGAGTTGATGATGGTGATGGGATGATGGTGAGATGATGATGATGGTGAGGGTGATGGAATGATGATGATGAATTGAGACGAGGATGATGATGGTGATGACTAAACGACGATGGCTACGATAATGGTGGTAAATGGTGAAGGTGTGGATTTAGATTAAGGTGGTGGCGAGGATGCTATGTGATGATGATGATGATGAGTATTGATGTTGACGATGATGATGTGGGCTGATGATGATGATGTCGACTGGCTACGACGATGGTGGCGATGACGACAACGTCGATGATGATGGATTGATGGTGAGATGATGACAACGACGATGCTGAGATGTCGATGATGCGATGATGATGATGGGATAACGATGAGGTGATGACGACGATGCGATGATGATGGTGGAATGATGCGATGACGATGGGGTGATGATGATAATGATAATGATGATGGATTACGATGGTGATGATGGGTTGATAGGGATGGTAATGTAGATGGTGTTAACGAGATGATGATGGTGATGACGATGAGGAGGAGAAGAGTTGGGAGGATGGTGATAACATGGATGATGGGATAAGGATGATGAAGGGGTGCCAATGAGATGTTGATGGGGATGTGTTTATATTGATGGTGGTGGTGTTGATATGATGAAGATGATTGCGGCCTGCTGACCGGAGCCTGGCCAGGGGGAGAGAAGATCCGGCCAGGGGGAGAGGAGAGGTTCGATAATGGGGAGGAGGAGAACAGGGACTCAGGGAGGTGAGCAGTCGTTAATGGTGGTGATGATGAGAGTGGATACTGGTAATGGCTGCACGCCGGAGTCCGGCCAGGGGAGGTTGAGCCGGGAAGGGAAGGAAGAGGAGGTTGATAGGGAAGAGGAGGAAGTCGGGGATGAGACTGTTGTAACCGGGGTCCGGCGGGTGCGGTGGCTCGGGTGATGGGGAGAACGGGGAAGAGGAAGAGGAGTAGTGCGGAGGAGTTTCACCGGAGACGGATGCTCGGGTGGACGGGCTGGTGTTGCAAGGTCGGGATCAATGGCTGGGAGAGGAGGACGAAGGTGGAGATGTGGTTGTTGCTCGGCGCTGCGGGGGAATTACAGCAGCAGGTCGAGGTGTGCAGAGGCGGGGTGACGTCGAGCACAGCGGCTCAGGCATAGGGAGTCGGCTCCGGCCGAGCGCGGGCTACAGCGGTTCAGGAAGGAAGGAAGAGAAGGCTTGGGGTGGGTCCGGTGGAGGATGGCGAGGGCAGTGGAAGGGAAGGCTCGGTCCAGGAGGAGAGCAGGGGGAGCTGGTAGTGCAGGTGGAGTCCGGCGAGGCGGGTTCTCTGGCCGGCGGTGCGTAGGGAAGAATAGGAGGAAGAAGATGAGATGAATAGGGGATAGAGGTGGCTGTGACTGGGTGCAGCGGAGGAGGGCTACTCCGGCGAGAGGTTAGCTCGGTTCACGGCGGAGCTCCGGCAAAGGGGGATGTGGAAGATGATGAATAGGGAGAAAAGAGGTCCGCTGGGTATATTTGTATTGGGTTTGGTTTAGGTGAAAAGAATTCAAGGTGTATTTATATGTAAAGGAGTGGAATTTTTTAGGTTGACCTAGGGTTTGATGTTTGACCTAGTTTTTGGACTTGGTCAACATTCCTTGGGGTGGGCCTTGGGCTTAAATGGGGTGTTGGGAGGCTACAATTTGCATTGTTTAATTGCAAGGATAGGTTTAAAATATACGGGGCTATGTGCGCGCGTTGCACATCCCGAAAAATTTACGGAAAAATCCCCGTAAAGGAAAAATAAATTTCTTTATGAATTATCCACTGGTGGGGACACCTCAATGCATTTTTGCATAAAAGCCTCCCATCAATTGGAAAATTGCACAAAGACAAAAATTGAATTTAATTAATTAAATCGAACGCGCACGATGTTCTAGAATTAATTAGGAGTACATGGGATTAAATTTAGGCAGGACACAAGTGTCAGGGCGTAGAGGGTACAGTGTAAAATATTCATAAAATCTGGGTTGCACCAAAACGGTAAAGGTTGTGTTTCTAATTTCGATTGGAACGCACAAGGGTACAAAATTGGGATTTATATCGAATTAAGAAATAACGTCTGCGACGTTCATTGTGCGGCTAAAATATAGCATCAGAGAGCAATATTATAAGTTGCACAAGGGTCAGAATAGTAGGCGGACATGTCTAGAATGAGATTGTAAAGTTTGTAGATAGGCAATGGCTAGTGAGGTGCTTCAATTATCGAAGTAACGGTAAGGTGCGCTACGCGATAAAATAATGCACATTTAAATCAAATGACGTGTTCTAAATCTAGTTGTTCAAAACTAGCCCTAGTTTCATTATCTAAGCAAATTAGGCCTAATTTTGGGTGAGGGGGTTTACAATCTACCCAACTTAAAACAATTTCGTCCTCAAAATTAAACTAGGGTAGGGTTTCTCTATCTAACCTCACTTGATTACAGTCTAAAGAATTCTCCTTAAGTTAACATTGCAGTTTCTACCCAACTTAGAATTTACCCATCTATCATCTAAGGCTATACATCTAAGAATGCTATGTCCCAAATTATTTAATCATGTTATTGAATCCTCAAAGTCTTTAACACCAAACATATCATCTATGATATCCCCCTAATCATTTATAAAAGATAGTTACCAAACAATACGATTGGCCTGTGGGGTATATCTAGTACTATCTGTATATCAAATTTATACTAAGCACGAGGTTTCGTATTTTCAAAATAAGGGAAGACGAAGATCAATAATAAAGAGTTCAAGGGAGAGGTAATAGAATAGAAGTATCGGGATCAAGGCGTTTAAACAATTCAAATAGGAATTGTCAAAGCAATTGTGGATTGAAATCCTATTTTGGTGATTCTTTGTTCGCATGCTCGTATTAGTACAATTATGTAACCGACACGATATGTCCGACATGTCTAGAGCAAGTATATTCGTCTACTAATTACTACATATCTTAATCCACGTAAAGTAGTATTACGAAGGGCGAATCAAGCGTACTAAGGTTAGCTAGACCTTAATACACTGGTTCTAAAATATATTAGTATGTCGACCCACTAATACATATGTCATGAACAAGCTCGATAAGGGATAAGCTTGCAAAAACTAGGCTATAATAGCGGCATACGTCAAGGTAGTACAACAATTATAAGTACGCTAGATGATGATGAAAGGAGGTACAAGTCAATTCAAGTTCATAAAACAAAAACAAAAACAAAATAAGCAATAATAATAAAGACTCTACAATCTCTACAGTTATCATACAACCTCCTTGTCTAAGTCGCTAGTTGACCAAATAGGGGCAAGGACCTCTAAATTCTATTATCTGAATAAACTCTGTCGTCTTTGCTAGCATACGATTAATGTCATTCAGTTACACTTCAATAATGGGACAAAAGGCTATGTGATTCTAGGTTGTGAGGTATACTACCTAACTTATAACAATTTAACTACTATTGTAATTGTCTTAAATATACCATAGAAGCGCCTGTTAAGGTCTACGAGAAAGGGTCTTAGTACCTATTAGGGTAACCTCCTATATTACATAGGTCATGGTCGTTTTAAGCCTTAGTCTTAGTGCTTATAGAACAAGTGTCAATAGTAAGAATAGAAGAGTTACTAGCTGTTAAGGGGAAAGGGATCTAACTTTGTATCGAGGTAGGGGTACAAATTACGTGGTCTACAACTAGGGGTAATCATCACAATCTAATTGGACAACTCAACTATCAAGTTCTAACTACAAGGCGCACAATTCAAGGTTCAAGGTCACAACTATAACTTTAGCAAATATATATCCTATCATAGAATACAATCACTTGGTTTATAATTAGAGGTGTCAAGTAGCACGAGCTGAAAGATGAAGAAGGGTAGAAGATAATTTAATCGTCGCGCAACCAGCGAACGTTAAGGTCGCAGAGGAACAACATATGAAATAAAGGGGCTCTAGATAGCGTCATGGTTTTCTAAAGGGGAGTGGGGTGCTAGTCTTTGTGTTTGAGGTATGATTAGGAAAATATTTTATGCATTACTCTTAGCTTTCTAAGGTACTGTCTGCTTATCTTAAGATAATAATCTAAATTTATAGTTCTCCAATACTTATCTAACTGGGAAGGTTAGGCTCAGTCCTAGTATTCAATTTTGGTTTTCTATTGGTTCCTCAATACTAGGGTCAACATTATGGTAATACTTTTAACTAACTCTAGTAGTATCTATACTACTCACAGGTCCTCATAATACATCAGGAGGAAGTGGTAAACCAACTCTAGAGATAAGGAATTCTAGGGTTCACTAGATATTCTAAACTTAGTGGTGTGTCTATATTCTCGTTGTATTCTTAATAGGTGTGCTACCCTAATTATCATCCTAATAACATGGGTTCCTATATTCTAGCAGAAGACTATACTCAAAAGAACTATTAGGGAAGTACAGGAATCAAGCATGATACAATTATTCAAATAGAATAGATATGAGGAAGATGAATCATAGTCAATTGTGGATGAGATCCTATACTCTAGTCCTAGGTGCAGGCTTGTCCGGTACAGTAACGTAACCGAGACAATATGCTCTCGACCTGCATGGGCCACCACAAAAATATGTCACGCCCCAGTCCCAAAATATGTAGGACTAGGACACGTAAGCATACCAGCCGTATGGATATGACAACTCCAATATACAGAAACCAAATCCATACGTACGCTGTATTATGAATATCAAATCCACAAGTGGTATAACATATGTCACAAGTCACAGGGTATAATCTAAATCTCATCCACAAAAATCAATTATAAATAAATAACTAACCAGTATCTATGAAACTAGATTGCAATAAGAAGTATCTAAGGATGATAGTTGGATGGAAACAAATCCACTACCAACTCAAATGTGAGAGCAAATACAATATAAGAATAACACAACAAACAGAATATAAGAATACCAGCTATCAATCATGGGCTCGAAGAGAAGACATCCTCGAAACATAAGTAATCATTCGAATCTGCGCTCCTGCGAATACTCAAGAACAGATACACCTGGAAGGGCCAGGTCCTCAGAGGGACATAACAAGATACATAAAAGTATGCCAATAAAGTACTGAAATAAATATCCAATGGTCGCCTAACCGTCTAAGTGAATGCAGTTAAGAACAACTTTCCCCACAAGTGAGCTATTTGGCTGAAAACTGGGATTTGGCATGGTTCTCTTTTGGAGATCCAGGGACCTAAAAAGGTACGTCGTCTTTCGAACGTCGGAGGCCCGCCTGATAATAATATAATATATAGTGGTCATCACCACCCGTATCTCCAGCAGAGAATCCGGGTGCACAGGAGAAAAGTGCAAAGGAGATCAAATGCGGTACTTGTTGTTCTCCCTACCCCATGCTCTAAGCATGTCACATCCATGACATAATTTGGTTCATAGCCTATTCTTGGTATCCTAGCCCAATCCTGCAACCAAACAAGGACAAGGATGGGACCACCGTACTACAATAGGCTATGTCCCTAGACCTCTAATAACTGCTAAGTCTACTAGCATGCGAAGCTTCTAACAGAAGTTATTCCTAACGCACGGCCCACGCGTACAGGAGGCCAAACCCTGCATGCCAGTCCGTGATCTATATGAGACTCACAACTCATGTAACAACTGTGTCACGGCCAATGAACCTAAAGATGCTACATGATAATGGGGTAGTCTCATAAACAAGGTCATTGCAAATACAAAAATAAAAATATACCGCGATGACACCGTCGCGCGCATTTTATATGACAGTTAAAATATATGAACTAAAGAAAGAAAATAAAGATGCATGCAACATATGGAATATGAATAACTGTACAATGGCAAGGTATACTTGCCTGGCAAGGAAGCTGTAATGTACCAATAACCTGCTCCAGAAGTCGCGTAGAACCAATCCAATATCCTATGTACACATAAATATAATACAATAAATTTATTAGTCATTACACAACCACATTTATACTGGACTCAGGGGGTATACTAGGGGTACACTAGTCATCTAACACGGTTAATTATGCTTTGAATTACGCAGGTGTCGCGTCTTCCAGTACTGTACACAATCAGTCAGTTAACTGACATGTGTCTACGCCAGTACGTTAATGTACGCAAGGCGGACAATTTCCAAATGCTTAGGGTCAACATGGTCAAGGTAAGTATGGGACAGTCCACGGTATCCTAAGGTCGTACAGTCTAAATATATATAGTCATAATTATTATTTAGCATAGTATTTAATTACTTACAATTTATGTACATACCATATATTTATATATTTCTATATATAATACCCAAATATACATACTAATTGAATACATTTACTAAATATATATACCAATGAATAATATACGCGTATGCGTACATATACGAACACGCATTTTGGTTCACCGACTCAGGGCCTGATGTCAACTAACAGTCAATAAATAATACTAATATCCTACTGGCATACACACAAGCACACATAAAAGAAGAAGATGGACAAATTCGTACCTCGGGGTACGCACACGGGTACGACGGTGGGGTTGACGATGATGATGACGAGGGTGACGACTATAACGACGATGATGGTGAGGACGACAGTGCTGATGATGATAATGAATGGTGAGGTGACAATGAGGTGATGATGATGATGGGATGATGGTGAGATGATGATGATGGTGAGGGTGATGGAATGATGATGATGAATTGAGACGAGGATGATGATGGTGATGACTAAACGACGATGGCTACAATAATGGTGGTAAATGGTAAAGGTGTGGATTTAGATTAAGGTGGTGGCGAGGATGCTATGGGATGATGATGATGATGAGTATTGATGTTGACGATGATAATGTGGGCTGATGATGATGATGTCGACTGGCTACGACGATGGTGGCGATGACGACAACGTCGATGATGATGGATTGATGGTGAGATGACGACAACGACGATGCTGAGATATCGATGATGCAATGATGATGATGGGATGACGATAAGGTGATGACGACGATGCGATGATGATGGTGGAATGATGCGATGACGATGGGGTGATGATGATAATGATAATGATGATGGATTGCGATGGTGATGATGGGTTGATGGGGATGGTAATGTAGATGGTGTTAACGAGATGATGATGGTGATGACGATGAGGAGGAGAAGAGTAGGGAGGATGGTGATAACATGGATGATGGGATAAGGATGATAAAGGGGTGCTAATGAGATATTGATTGGGATGTGTTTATATTGATGGTGGTGGTGTTGATATGATGATGATGATTGTGGCCTGCTGACCGGAGCCCGGCCAGGGGGAGAGGAGATCTGGCCAGGGGGAGAGGAGAGGTCCAGCAATGGGGAGGAGGAGAACAGGGACTCAGGGAGGTGAACAGTCGTTAATGGTGGTGATGATGAGAGTGGATGCTGGTAATGGCTGCACGCCGGAGTCCGGCCAGGGGAGGTTGAGCCGGGAAGGGAAAGAAGAGGAGGTTGACAGGGAAGAGGAGGAAGTCGGGGACGAGACTGTTGTAACCGGGGTCCGGCAGGTGCGGTGGCTCGGGTGATGGGGAGAACGGGGAAGAGGAAGAGGAGTAGTGCGGAGGAGTTTCACCGGAGACGGGTGCTCGGGTGGACGGGCTGGTGGTGCAAGGTCGGGATCAATGGCTGGGAGAGGAGGTCAAAGGTGGAGACGTGGTTGCTGCTCGGTACTGCGAGGGAATTACAACAGGGTCGATGTGTACAGAGGTGGGGTAACGTTGAGCACAGCGGCTCAGGCATAGGGAGTCAGCTCCGGCCGAGCGCGGGCTACAGCGGTTCAGGAAGGAAGGAAGAGGAGGCTCGGGGTGGATCCGGTGGAGGATGACGAGGGCAGTGGAAGGGAAGGCTCGGTCGAGGAGGAGAGCAGGGGGAGCTGGTAGTGCAGGTGGAGTCCGGCGAGGCGGGTTCTCCGGCCGGCGGTGAGCAGGGAAGGAGAGGAGGAAGAAGATGAGATGAATAGGGGATAGAGGTGGCTGTGACTGGGTGCAGCGGAGGAGGGCTACCCCGGCGAGAGGTTAGCTCGGTTCACGGCGGAGCTCCAGCGAAGGGGGATGTGGAAGATGATGAATAGGGAGAAAAGAGGTCGGCTGGGTATATTTGTATTGGGTTTGGTTTAGGTGAAAAGAATTCAAGGTGTATTTATATGTAAAGGAGTGGAATTTTTTAGGTTGACCTAGGGTTTGATGTTTGACCTAGTTTTTGGACTTGGTCAACATTCCTTGGGGTGGGCCTTGGGCTTATATGGGGTATTGGGAGGCTACAATTTGCATTATTTAATTGCAAGGATAGGTTTAAAATATACGGGACGATGTGCGCGAGTTGCACAGCCCAAAAAATTTACGAAAAAATCCCCGTAAAGGAAAAATAAATTTCTTTATGAATTGTCCACTGGTGGGGACACCTCAATGCATTTTTGCATAAAAACCTCCCATCAATTGAAAAATTGCACAAAGGCAAAAATTGGATTTAATTAATTAAATCGAACGTGTATGATGTTCTTGAATTAATTAGGAGTATATGTGATTAAATTTAGGCAGGACACAACTGTCAGGGCATAGAGGGTACAGTGTAGAATATTCATAAAATCTGGGTTGCACCAAGACGGTCAAGGTTGTGTTTCTAATTTCGATTGGAACGCACAAGGGTACAAAATTAGGAGTTATATCGAATTAAGAAATAATGTCCGCGACGTTCATTGTGCGGCTAAAATATAGCATCAGAGAGCAATATTATAAGTTGCACAAGGGTCAGAATAGTAGGCAGACATGTCTAGGATGAGATTGTGAAGTTTGTAGATAGGCAATGGCTAGTGAGGTGCTCCAATTATCGAAGCAACGGTAAGGTGCACTACGCGATAAAATAATGCACAGTTAAATCAAATAACGTGTTCTAAATCTACTTGTTCAAAACTAGCCCTAGTTTTATTATCTAAGCAAATTAGGCCTAATTTTGGGTCAGGGGGTTTACAAGTAGGTGTATACGAATATAATAACCACTAAATACGAGCAGTAAATATACATAAATAAGTATACTGAACACGAGCAGTGTGTGAACACAAAATATAAATTAATACCCAATATATACGATAAAATACACGTACACGAGTGCCCGCTGAACACGATAGGGGATAACATCTCCTAACGGGATCCATGTAGTACAAGTCCATGAAATAACTGTGTCGGAATCATGTATAAAATTCTAGAACATGCATATATACACTATTATGAATTAAAAACTATCAGAGAAATGTACTCGCCTGAAGTCCTGAGCAAGATGTGTCTCTCGATGCCCAAGCTGGTGTCACACGGACCTATATATGGTATGTTGCATCAATACAAGGTTCAAAAATGAAAATTAGTTAAGTTGATGCAATTATAAGTCAATAAGCCATTTCTAGGTCAAACCGATTAAATCTAGATTGCAAGAGTCTAACACTAGGACACTAAGTCAATACACTATGAAACTATGCTTTACTAGCTAACCTATGATACTATGAAACACTCACAAAGCCGTATCCTAAGATACACAAGTTTAATATATGAAAATAATATTTTATATATATATTCAAGTCAATGTACATAAAACTATAACAAATCAATAAAATTATGATACATTGGCCTTGTACCAATACATATCACACCTATCTCGATGTCCAAATCCAATACCTTGGGTATCGACCCAATACCTTGGTATTACCTTGGTATCCCGAGGTAATTCAAAACCTAGTAAATATAGCTAACACTCAAAATACTAACTATGTCAATATATATTAACTACTAATATATATACTTACACCAATATAAATATCTATCTATTAATCAATATAATATACTAATGTAATATATATCTAACTAACTATATTTAATACTACATATCTACCTAGATACTATAGATACTTAGCTAACTATCTACATAAACAAGTATACTAAACTAACACCTAATAACTAAACCAACTAAATATCTATACACTGAACACTAAACTAACTGATACCCTAAAACACATACTCATCTAACCCAAACCTTGACTGAAGCAAATACCTGATACCTTGCTAACCCAATATCCAACTGATATAGAAACCTGAAACTGAACTGATACTATGATACTGTGTACCTCTTCTTGCACAGTGATACTACAGTTTCCTGATACTGCCACTGTGCCTGACTGCACGCCTTCAGGGCACACTGCAGTGAGGAGCTGCTACCCCTCTGTGCATGAGCCTCCTTGTTGCTGTCAATGCACTGTAGCTATGCAATTATGCTCGAGATGGCTGTGCATATCCTGTACTATGCTATTGATACTCATCTCCACGAGGTCGAGCACTGCAGTGCTTCTCTCTATCCTGAGCATGCTGCACCTACTGTGTAGTATCCACTGCACATTGCTGTACTCGACACAGTTGCAGGAGGACTGCTCTCTTCATGCTGCTGTTCTTTGTCGAGACTGTACTGCAGTGAGTTTCCTTCAGGATACTGCATTACAGAGCTTTCTTCACTGTAGTGAACTGCAGTCTCCAAATTTTGCCACCTCTATGTGCACGAGCACTAACTGCTCAAGGCTGTACGAGCTTGCAGCTGCTGTTGTGCAGTTCCTCTTGCTGCTCTCCCTGCACAGTGGCAATGCTACCCCCTTCAGTTGAAGACTAATACAACTGATACTATGCTCACCTTGCTGATGGACTCCCTGTTGTTCTGATGTGCATACGGCCCTACGGTTGTGCCTCTCACTCACTAGCTCACACACTCACACATACATAAACACAAACACTCATACATACACAACTCACCACTAATCTCGCTTGTACACTCATATATACGTCTATACCTCTATGTATATATCAATATATATATATATATATATATATATATATATATATATATATCCAACTATATATATATATATAGCTATGTGTTTATATGAGTGTATTTATATCCATGTATTTATAGCTATGTATTTATATATATATATATACACACACACACACACACACACACACACACACACACACGTATGTACATATAGAAATAAGGACCAAAACCAAATACGTGGAGTGCACCGCACTCGTATCATATTAATTCTATAACATGCTTGCGATACGGCTCCAAAACACAACCAAATGCATCCCAGAGGACACGAAAAAGTCTAATACACTAAATATGAACAATATGTATAGTAATTAGATCAACTACATTTTTGTGTCACGATGTGATATGCACAAGTCCCCGTATCAGAGGAAAACCCCCAAAATTAACCCGTATCGCAAAATTAACGAGATACGGCCTACACGTACCCAATTGTGGATACGACACTAGTCACAAACAATCAATCAATCATATGTCATATTGATCTATTTGACCAAGTGACAAATACTATATGTGCCAATCTCAGAATTCCTCCAAAATTGATACCAAATTGCATATAACTTCCACCACAGGTCTCCTATGAACCTAAAACCAATTTCTATGGGTAGCCTATGCATATTGGTTGGTTTCTCATAGTTAAATCTCAGATTTAAAATATATTAGAAGAGGGAAAACTGAAATATACCTATTGGGAGATGGATTCCCAATGAAAATCTCCAAATAAAATGTAGCTCCTCTTCTTGTAGATCTTGGTCTCCTCTTTGTTGCTCCTTGCTTCCTTCCTATAGATCCTTGATGTAGAAGCCTCCAATGAAGAATAGAAAAGAAATTTGTGAAGAATTTGGTGGAGAATTGATGAGGGAAAGAAGGAAATTGAAAGAGAGAAAAACTAGATCTAATGGAGATAAAAATTAAAATAAGAGAGACACTCTCTCTCCTCCTCTAATGGCCGACCCTAGCCCTCTCCCCAAGCAAGTATGAAATATCCTATTTACCCCTTAGGGTCTCTCATGAAGAAATTAATTAGGGAGGGAAGGTTCTAGTCTAATGGTTTTACTAATTAATCCAACATCCTAATCCATGGACCTAATTCATGGGCTCAAACTAAACCAATCTAAAATATTGGGTTCATGCAACTAATAAATTGGTTAGGTCCACTACACAAGTCTAAAATAAATCTACAACTAACAATAATTAAATAATACAACAAATAATTAATCATGCATGCACAATATTTAAATACAATCAATCATAAAATAAAATTATCCATGTCAATTACCAAACTACCCTTAATAAAAATGTGAGGGTAACACGTATAGATGCGGCTGCCTCTTGCACGTAGGAAATACCCACTATTTATAGCCTTTAGGTATATATTATGTAGGCTCATGTACACAGGCTGTATGTTGACGCATGGCACTATAGGCGCATACTATATTAAGACTGTCACGTAGCAAATCGAGATATGGGGTTGCTGATTCCCATAATACTCGTGACACGTGTCATGCCCTAATTTTGATGGCTGAGATTACACCTTGGGAATACTTTCACTTGGCTTATGGGGATGACTGAAGGAATAGTGGTGTATGGCATTGCTGGCATATAGAAATACTAAGATACATAATGGCGCATGGCACTACGGGCACATGGGGACACTAAGATACATAGTGGCACATACGGCTTGATCACCGAGGTGCATAGTGGCTGGATCACTGAGGCGCATAGTGACTGGATCACTGAGGCACATGGGTAGAGATTTTTCATGCTTCTACAAGCCCCCTTTAAAGTTTCTGAACTTAATCTTTGTAAGTTTTAAACTTCAGAATAGTTTAAACAGAAGCATGGAGTATATTGATGCATGAATTTCTCTGGCACACGTGGGAATCCTCCTTATGTATAACGCATCCGTGGAGTACTTTTTACTTTGCCGTAACAAATTGTTTGGCGCATATGACTTTTGGGCACATTTGACCTAGACGGAGATTCATCCATTAACTATCAGGTTCATCCTGCGGTATCGATGCCTATTAATTCATGAGCCATTAATGGCTTTTTTATTATAAATAGAGGGCTTGGGGGGGGGGGGAGAGAACGATACTTTCCTCCCTCTCCTAATGTCTCTTTTGAAGTCGGGTATGGTAAAGTCAGTCGAGCGGTTTGTCGACCCTCTCCCTCTGATGGTCGACTATTCTTCCGTCGTCGGCGAATGTGAGAAGTAAGGCTTGTACTATTCTTTGGCTCTTGGGTTACTTCGGATACCTTTTTAGCACTGCATGTTTGCACCACTCTTGACACTGTCTTAACCGCTTGGCCTGATGTGTATGGTCGTTGATGAAGGGCTTCGTCCTGAGGATGCACTGACGGTGAGGTTTTAACCTTGGTAGCAAGGGTAACGTTGTCTCTGGATATTCACCTGAATCATGCACCGAGAACTGATGTGCAACCATGCTGTATGGGCATACTCGCCTCTGTATGGCGACAGTTATCTTTGTACTGTGGTAGCGGTGGTGAGCATGTGTGCGGGTCTTGATGCCTATGTGCGACTTCCCTAGGTCCATGATCTGCTGGTTTTGCCGAAAGGCGCATGATTCTGAGGATATGCACCTTTGTATTTTCTTACAATCATTTTTACTTTGGTATGCTCAGTTGTGCAGGGACTGTCCCAGATTTCTCTAGTTCTGATGGAGCATGGAATGATATCATAGTCACCATTGTTCGTGGTGAACAAGCATTTTACCCGGAGGATTGTCCGCAATCTTCCAACCTAGCTAACTGTAGCTTCTCTCCGTATGGGCCAGGATTTAATGGTTGGATCTTGGGTCAAGTCCTGGTGGCCCATCTAAGTGGCAACGACGGGGCTAGTTATCCCAATAGGGATTTTTAGTCACGTCCTTTCACATGACATAGTAGGATATATAGGCTCAGCTCTGTGTTGAAAGCTCCCTTGTTATCCATCTATATGGATTCTTTTCTCACTCTGTAGCTTGCACTGAGGAGTCTTACTGAAGTTATGACCCATACTACGTTGAGCTATCAGCTTCACACATGTTGGTACCAGAAATAACACAGAGGGGTCTCCTTCTTTTCACATGTAACCATGATCTTGAATATTAATAAAAATCCTTGAATGTAATGGACTTTCATATGTACTCATGATCTTGAATATTAATAAATTTTTTTTTTATTTCCTGTTTAGAATTTTTCTTATTGCTTGTGGATATCGAGGCTATGAGTACTATACCAGAGATAATATGGACGTAGTATAACATCATAATGGCGATAACGCTAAGCCTTATCAGAGGTAATATGGACGTGATAGGCTAGATCAGTTTCACTAAGGAGGTTCGGTGGAGACATCTTCTGTGATTGTAGGGATATTGTGGTATAGAACCGATAGTCATAAAAGTTTGCTGAGTACGACCATGGCAGAATATTTTGTGGAGAGAGAAGAAAATTGGTCAAAGGTAATATGGACGTAACTGTCTTCTTGGACAGCTCGTAGTTTAGAGGTAATGTGGACGTGAACCACTTACTTTGTATGAATTTTTGTGGGGATAACAATAAAAAGGACGACTCAGAGGTAATATGGACGTGATTGTCTTCTTTTAGTGGGGAGAACGACTCATGGTTCAGAGGTGATATGGACATGAACCATTTGCCTTTAAAAGGGGTTTTTTGAGAACCCGTTACCCATTGTGTACTCGGGACTCCCGAGTATGGATAACATATTTTTCTGCATGCTACGGATAGAAATAATTCATAGGGAAAGACATCAGCTTTACATTTTTGTGTCCCTATACTAGGGATAGAAATTACACATATCGTCATTCATCATCATTTTTTTTGAAGAAGTGTACCTAACTTAGGCATAGTACTTCTTTAGGAACTTTGTAAACTCCCTCACCCAAAATTAGGCCTACTTGGCTTAGATAGAGAGATTAGGGCTAATAAGAATCTAATTAGAAATAGAACATGACATTTTATTTAATTATGCAATAATTATAACACATAGTGCACCTTACCATTGCTTCGATAATTGGAGCACTACACTAGCCATTGCCGTCCTATAAATTTTACACCCTTATCCTAGACGTGTCCGCCTTCTATTCTGATCTTGATGTAACTTATAATTATGCTCTCTTGTGCTACATTTTAGTCGTACGATGTTCGTCGTGGACGTTTATATTTAATTTTAAATAAATACGACTTTGTATCCTTGTGCGTTCCAATCAAAATTGGAGACAATCTTGACCAATTTCATGTAACACAATTAATGATAATATTCTACTCTGAGTCCTCTATGTCCATGATACTTGTGTCCTATCTAATTTTAGCCCCATATACTTCTAATTAATTCCAGAATACCTTGCACATTAATTTTAATTAATTTAAATCCAATTTCCATCCTTGTATAATTTTCTAATTGTTGTGTGCTTTTATACAAAGTGTATTGAGGTATCTACACCATTGGATATGACACAAAAAGAAACCTATTTTTTGTTTAAATAAAACATTTCCCATGATTTTTGGAATGTGCAAACACACAAACACCACCCTCATCTAATTCTAGCCTTGTATTTGGAACAATACAAATTATAGCCCACCAAACATCTCCATGGCAAGCCCAAGGCCCAACCCCAAGGAGAATGTTGATCAAGCCCAATTTTCTAGGTCAACCTCAAGCCTAACCCTATTTCCCATACATGTATATAAACTCTTTTCCTTATTTCTATTCACCCTAAACACCTATTCCTAGCCGTAACTCAACCCTACCTCCTATTCATCTTCTTCTTCCTCCTCCTTTCCGGTCGGAGCACCGACCACCCGAACCGCCGGAGCAGTCTCTGCTGTCCATCACCTCCATCCCACTTCCACGGACCTCCCCGCGGCCTGAACCACCCCGATGACTCCCCTTCGCCTGAGCATCAACGCCGGACCCCGACCTTCCAGCATGCACAGCAACCCCGGCATTGAGTCCCACCGACCGTTTTCCAACGACTGTCCCTGAGCCGTTTACCACCACGACCTGGATCGGAGCAGCCGTTGGCCTCGCCGAGCGTCGTCTGATATTCTCCCTCGTTGATATCACACCCAGCACCCTGGCCCAACTCCGCCGAGCCGACCTTCTTCGACTTTGCCCCGTTCTTCCCCTTCTCTTCTTTATCCTGTCTTGCCGGAGCCGACGATGAGCAGTCACCCCCGACCTGCGGCCGTCCCCTCTGTCGGCCTCGACCTCCATCTCCGCTCACCACCATCACCATTAACATCACCATTACCACACCACAGCGCCTGAGCCTGGCCAGAGCAGCACCACGAGACACCAATCTCCACCGTTCCTAGACTCCTCTTCCCTTGACCCTACGTACGACGACTTCCACCGAAATACCTCGTCACCACCACCTGAACTATAACCCGACGGCCTGAGATCCTCCTCGACAGCAGCGGCTAACACCATCTCCACCCTCTTCACCACCAGACCTGAGTCCTCTTCCCTGTCCTCCTCCTTAACACCAGCCTCCGTCGACCTCCTTGGCCGGACCTCCCCCTAGCCGGAGAAGCCATTTCCATCATCTCTTCATCATCTCACCATCATCATCTTATCTCATCATCATATCTTTATCATCTCACTATCATCATCTTATCTCATTATCATCATTTCTATCAATATTACCATCATCATCACCCTCGTCGTCATCGTCGTCAACCTCATCGTCGTCATCATCGTCCCCGTGCGCGCACCCCGAGGTTTGAACCGTCCCTCTTCTCCTTTTTTTTTGTGCTTGTGTATATGCTATTAGGACATGAGTATTGCTTTATGACTGTTAGTTGATTTTGGACCCTGAGTCGGTGAACCCAATAACTTGTGTGCGTATACGCACGCGTATTAGGATTAAAGTGATATATATATATATATATATATATATATATATATATATATATATTTGGATGTATTATATAAGTAATTATATGCTAAATAATAGTTATGACTATATATGTAATTATATTGTACGACCCTAGGACACCGTGGATTTTGCCCGCATATTTACCTTGACCTTGTGACCAGAAAATTAGCAAATTGTCTGTCTCGTGTACACTGACGTACTGGCTAGACAAGTGCTAGTTGATTGTCTGATTTTTATATAGCATTTAATATAGGACACTCGCATAATTAGACACGCAATTTACCTTATTAATCAACCAGTGTTACCCCTAGAGTACCCTCTGAGCCCAGTGTCATTATGGTTATGTGTGTGCTAGAGTAATGACTGATATTGTATTGTATTACATTTTATGTATATAGGATATTGGATTTATCTGTGCTACTTCAGGAGCAGGTTATTGGTACTACGCAGCTTTCTTGCCAGGCAAGTATACCTTACCATTATACTGTTATTCATATTTCATATGTTGTATGCATCTTATTTTCTGTCATTTAGTTCATATATTTTAAACTGTTATATAAAATGTGCATCCAAGGAAACTTGGGTGCAACGACGGTGTCATCGTGATTTATTTTTATTAGTATATGCATTGAACTATTTTATGAGACCACCCCATTATCATGAAGCATCATTAGGTTTTATTGGCCGTGACATAACTGTTCTTACATGAGTGTGAGTCTCATATTGGATACGGACTACGTATTGGGTTGGCCTCCTGTACATATGTGCCGTACGTTAGGGATAACTGCTGTTAGAAACTTTGTATGCTAGTAGACTTGGCAGTTATTAGAGGTATTATCGTGTCATGGACGTGACATGCTTAGAGCATGGGGTAGAAAGAACAACAAGTAAGGCGTGTGGGCTCCATTGCACTTTTCTTTTATGTAACCTGTACGCTCCGCCAGAGATGCGTGGTCGTGATGACCCCTATACTACCTGGCGGCCTCTGCCGTTTAAAAGACGACATACTTTTTAGGCCCCTGATTCTCCGAGAGAATCATGCCAATCCTATTTATGGCCAGATAGCCCACGCGTTGGGAAAGTTATTCTTAAACTGTATTCACTTAGATGGTTAGGCGACCCATTGGATGTTTATTTCAGTACTTTATTGGCATGCTTCTATGTATCTTGTTATGTCCCTCTGAGGACCTGGTCCCTTTTCAGGTATAGATGTTCATAAGTATTCGCAGGAGCGCAGATCCGGACTGGTTACTTATATTTCGAGGAGGTCTTCTCTTCGAGTCTCAGTGATTGTTAGTTGTTGTACTTATATTGCATTTGCGTTTATATTCTAGTTCAGCAGTGGATTTGTTGCCACCCGACTATTATCCCTTGATACTTTATATTGAGATTTGGTTACATAGATGTTGGGTTATTTATTTATATTTGATTTTCGTGGATGAAATTTAGATTATACCTTGTGACATGTGATAGTTTATACCACTTGTGAATTATTGTTCATTATACAGCGTACGCAAGTGTCATGGTTTCCATATATTGGAGTTGTCATATATATGCGGCTGGCATGGTCACGTGTTCCTAGTCCTACGTATTTTGGGACTGGGGCATGACATGTTTTTAGTGGTAGCCCATGCAGGTCGAGAGCATATTGTCTCAGTTATGTTACTGTACCGAACAAGCCTGCGTATAGGATTAGAGTATAGGATCTCATCTACAATTGACTACGATCCATTTTCTTTCCAATCTGTTCTATCTAAATAACCGCATCTTGCTTGATTCCTGTGCTTCCCTAATAGTTCCTTGAGTATAGCCTTCCCCTAGAATATAGGAACCCTTATTGTTAGGATGATAAGTAGGGTAACCTTCCTATTAAGAGTACAACTAGGATATTGACATATCACTAAGTTTAGAATATCTAATGAACCCTAGCATCCCTTACCTATAGGTTGATTGACCATCACCCCTTGATATATTTATGAATGACTTGAGAGTAGTATAGACACAACTAGAGTGAGTTATAAATTTAACCATATTGTTTGACCGTAGTATTGAGGAACCAATAGAAATCCAAGATTGAATATTAGGACTGGACCTAACTTTTATAGTGAGATAGTATTAGAGAACTATAAACTTAGATCATTGTCTTGATATTAGCAGAACAGTACATTAGGAAGCCAAGAGGAATAAATATAATATTTTTTTGATCATACCTCGAACACAGATATTAGCATACCACCCTTCCTTAGGAAACCATGATCTTATCTAGAGTCTCTCTATTTTAATTTTATATCTTGTTCCTCTGAAACCTTAGCGCTCGTTATTTGTGCGACGACTAATTTTTCTTTTCTTTTCTTTTTCTTTCCAGTCGTGCCACCTAACATTTCTGATTGTAGGCCAAGTAATTTTTTCTTATGTTAAGGATATAAAGTTTGCTAGGATTATAGTTGTTAATGTTAAATTTTAAAATTTTGTGCTTGGTAGTTAGAAATTGATAGTTGAGTATTCCTTTAGATTATAATTTTATGGTTATACCTTAGTTTTAAATCACGTAATTTATACCCCTACCTCGATACAAGTTATATTCTATTTTACTTGAGAGCCAGTAACTTCTCCATTCTTACTATTGACACTTGTTCTATAAGCACTATGATTAAGACTCAATATGGCCATTACATAATAATGCAATAGGAGACCCTAATAAGTACCAAGATTTTTTTCGCATGTACCCCAATAAGAGTTTATACTTATTTATAAGAACAAGGTTATTTTGTAGATTCCCCTTAAGACTGTCACAGTATTAGTTTATTATTTTAAGTTGGGTAGTATGTCTCATAACCTAGTATCACATAGTCCTCTTAACCAACTTATGAGGTATAATTGAATGACGTTAACTATAGACTTGGATAAGAAGATAATGTTTATTCAAACTGTAGAACTTAGAAGACCATACCCCTATTTGGTCGACTAGCAATTTAGACAAGGAGTTAATATGACAACTGTAGGGACTGTAGAGTCTTATTTTTTTTGTGAACTTGAATTATTTTGTACCTTCTTCCATCATAATCCAACGTATTTATATTTTTTGTACTACCTCGACTTATGCTGCTATTTTATAGCCTAGTTTTGTAAGCTTAATCTTTTATCGAGCTTGTTTATAACATATGTGTTATTTGGGCCTGATCAACCACACTAATACAATTGTCTAATCAGAATTAGTGTATTAAGGTCTAGCCAACCTTAGTACACTTGGTTCGCTCTTTGCATGACTACTTATGTGGATTGAGATAAAATTGACTTAGCTCTTAGACGAATACACTTGCCCTCTAGATATGTCAGAGTATATCATATCAAGTACATAGCTGTACTGATGTGAGCATGTGAATAGGAACTTACCAAATAGGATTTTAACCTACGACTGCCTTGACAATTCCTATTTGAATTCTTTAAACGCCTTGATCCCCATACTTCTATTCTATTACCTCCCCCTTGAACTCTTTATTATTGATTTCCATCTTCCCTTATTTCGGAAAGACAAAACTTTGTGCTTGGTATAAGTTTGATATACAGATAGTACTAGATATACCCCATAGGCCAATCACATTACTTGATGTTTATTTTTTTTGTAATTAAGGGCATATCATAGGTGATACCTTTAGTGTTAAAACTTTGAGGATTGAATAACAAGATTAAATAATTTGAGTAAGTTTTCTTAGAAGTATAGCCTTATTTGATAGGTAGGTAAATTCTAAGTTTGGTAGAAGTTGTATTGTTAAACTTGAGATAAATTCTTTTAGATTGTGACCAAGTAAGAATAGATAGAGAGAGACCATGCCTTATTTTAATTTCGAGGACGAAATTATTTTAAGTTGGATAGATTGTAAACCCCCTCACCCAAAATTAGGCCTACTTGACTTAGATAGAGAGATTAGGGATAATTAGAATACAATTAGAAATAGAACATGGCATTTTATTTATTTATACATTAATTATATTACATAGTGCACCTTACCATTGCTTCGATAATTGGAGCACTACACTAGCCATTACATTCCTATAAACTTTACACCCTTGTCCTAGACGTGTCCGCCTTCTATTCTGACCTCGATGTAACTTATAATTATGCTCTCTTGTGCTACATTTTAGTCGTACGATGTTCGTCGCGGACGTTTATATTTAATTTTAAATAAATACGACTTTGTATCCTTGTGCGTTCTAATCGAAATTGCAGACACAATCTTGACCCATTTCGTGTAACCCAATTAATGATAATATTCTACTCTAAGCCCTCTACGTCCATGATACTTATGTCCTACCTAATTTTAGTCCCATGTACTTCTAATTAATTCCAGAATACCTTGCAGATTAATTTTAATATATTTAAACCCAATTTCTATTCTTGTGCAAATTTTCAATTGTTGGGCACTTTTATACAAAAGTGCATTGAGGTGTCCACACATTGGATATGACACATGAAGAAACATATTTTTTGTTGTTATAAAAAATTCCCCATGATTTTTGGAATGTGAAAACACACAAACACCACCCCCATCGAATTCTAGCCTTGCATTTGGAACAATGCAAATTATAGTCCTCCAAACATCCCCATGGCAAGCCCAAGGCCAAACCCCAAGGAGAGTGTTAACCAAGCCCAATTTTTTAGGTCAACCTCAAGCCTAACCCTATTTCCCATACATGTATATAAACTATTTTCCTTATTTCTATTCACCCTAAACACCTATTCTTAGCCGTAACTCAACCCTACCTACTATTCATCTTCTTCTTCCTCCTCCTTTCCGGTCGGAGCCACGACCACCCGACCTGCCGGAACAGCCTTTGTTGTCCATCACCTCTATCACCCTTCCACGGACCTCCCTGTGGCCTAAAAATTGGGTCACAGGACCAGCGCGATACCATGAGTCTAGTGGCGCAAGTTTTGTCGTATTCTGACGAGCGTGCAACAAATGGTGCGAGATTTTGCAAAAGTCACGATATAGGGACTTTTTGCGGATACAGGTTGATTACGACGCGCACACACGTCCAAATCAGTTTCTGCAAAAGCCCACACGTCTGGGTATACCATGCGCGCCTTTCGGTGCACTTGGTACACGACGGGGTGGTCCCGTTTGGCGGGACACGCTCCGTATCACAAATTTTGAAAGATTTGAAAACAGTTTTTCGTAATTTTTAACCCAATTTAATTCTGCATACAGCATCAAATAAAATAATATAATTAACAGAAAATAATCTAGGTTATATGGTCTTTATATAACAAAAAGAATAACTAAGTTTGGATCTCTGTGGTGGGAGATACGAGTCCGTAAATATTGATGGTCACAACAGTTTTTCTGAGATTAAAAGTTATCGTTTTTCTCCAACTTGGTCTCAGTTTTCACCTAGGGTTACGCGCTGTTCGAAGGAAAATAATACACAGTATTGGAAGGAGGATAGGTCATGAACATACCGGTAAAGACGGAGTCAAATTTGGTCGAACGATGACACAGGAATCGAGGCATGAACAGGGCTAAGTTGTTGTAGTTTCCTGTCGCGGTGCTTGCGTGGGGCACGATCGCGGACGCTGGTCGCGACGGCGGGCGGCTGCTCTGGCGGTGGTGGCTCTGGTGGGCGGCACGGTCGCAGGGTCGAGATGGAAACTTAGGGTTAGGGTTTAATATATGATATATGTATATATATAGGCAGCGGGGGGGGGGGGTGGTCGAATACTGCACGGGGGGGGGGGGGGTTGCAGCTACTGTTGTTTGCTGCGGGTGTGGGTAGCGGGTATTAGGCGGGTTTGGGTATGGGTTAGGGTTTAGTTAATGGGTTAGGGTTTAGTTATTATTTAATTAAATTCTCTTTTTCTTTTTTTTCTTTCTCTTTCTTTCGTTCCATATTATTTTTTTTCTTTTTTTCTATTTTGTTTTATTAAAATTTATATATATATATATATAATTCTAGAAATTTATATTAGTGCATACAATAAATCTATCAACCGTCCACAAGGTCTCCTACAAAAAATAAATTAAGGTAAAATTACGCGTTGCTCCATAAATCTCTAAATGTACAATCACCTAGAAATAAAAATTAAATAAATTCTATATCTTCTAATTAACTAATAAATACTATAAATAATTTAAATAATTAATTAAATAGTTAATACGGTTTTTAAAATTTTAGGGGTTTTACAAAAAGTATAAGATTTATATTCTATTTCTATTGCATAAAAAATTATAAAATGATACAAAAGTATAAGATGTATCAATCGATTAGAATGTCAAAGTAGTCCTTAGGCAAGATTTTGGGATCCTCCATCTTCATCATCCTCTTATAGCCAGCAATTGTATCCATGTAGGGTGTCGTCCATGCGATCGCTTCCTCCGGTACGTATTTATACCAAAGCGTAGAAGGTGGAGGAATAGGAGAATAACCGATCAACCTTGGGATAACAAAGTGTTGTCCGACAAGCCCTATTGAACATAGATTGGATAGTCTGTGTTTGGCCGGGGGAGCGAACATTAGAAAGAAATGATTGTTAATGCCTTCTGAGATAATTATAATAGGTATCTTATACCTATTAGAGAATACGTATGCAGCAGGTGGGACATCCATGTAATGATCTGGTCCGGTAACTGTGTCAGTACAAGGTTTGCTTGCAAAAAAATCTACAATAATTTTTTCGTCGAGTATCTGCCTATAGAAGGGTAGACGAGACTCCCCTCCTCGTACAGCTCTTCCCTAACCTGTCTCTATCCTACTTCAACTGAATAGCTAAGATGTCTTACGAGTACATGAAATCCACAATGGCCATCCTTAGGAACATCAACAATAGACCAAATAAAATCCCGTATCTCAGGTAGGAAAATTTAAATGTATAGACTATATAAATCAAAGAAGTTATCTAAACCCTCGACCGTGACTACATCGTTCATTTTCTGTTTCTTCCCCCTTCAAATAGTAAGCTTACTCTTTCTATTTGAAATTACCACACTTTCGATAACCGATTTTGACTCAACTTTCTCTAAATTGCATTCAATATGTTCAAACAATGATGGATCTCTTTTAGTTGACCCCACCTCCTTTTTTTGTGCTCTACTGATTCTTGAGTGTGGTCTTCTCTTAGGAGTTTGAACAACAGATGGCTCTTGCAATCGAGTTATTGCCGGGACAGCAATTTCTTGGATTTTAATCTCAATAGATTTTTTTTTCGGTTCTGATGCGACACACCACCTTGCGTGAAGGAGTTTCACTTGTGGCAAAGAAAAGAAATCATCATGAACTTTCACTGTCGGTATAATCGATAATTGTCTCCAACGTTGATCAACAACATCTATTGGAATAGGTATAGATTAACGACGATATTCGTTAATCTCATGTGTACAAGGAAGGCTGAGTGAATGTCGATATGAACAACCGCAAACCTCATAATCATAACTAACGAAATTCGACCTACCAATCTTCTCAAATAATAAGCCCAAGACCTTGTGAGATATTATATGGATTAAAGCATCCAAGAGGTGTTCATTTTTGTATTCATGCTTTGCAATATTGAGGCTCATCTCAAATGATGCTACAATCTCGTTTACCATGGAAATAATCATCAAATGAATCAATTGCTAAACGGAGACAAAATTATCGACCAATGACTGTAGATATTTTTTTGAACTTGGGTGTGATCCTTCGACCCGGTTCGTAGTGATTGTGCCATAATGCTTCACTATGTTCGTCCATGCTAAGATGAATTAGTCTTTATGTGGTTCTAGCCAAGTATCTTCGATATAAGAAATGCATGTCGGGTTACTCGTCTCCCACTTTTATTTGAACATGTACCATGTTGTATCGTAGCTGTATTTAGTACTTGCTCGCCATACAAGACTCCAATCACTGTAGAATTCTTCGAAGCGAAGCTTGTCGATTTTACCGTCCATATTTTCAAATTTTCTCTTGTATTGAGCTTGAGTATTTTGATTTATATGCCAAATGCATAGTAGTCTATCACATGAGAAAATATAATATCTATAGCATTTATCAACGCATATTCTTTATCGGTAACAAAAACAGAGGGCTCTTTCTATCTTGTGTAAAGAGATTGTAGTTTCCTCAACGCCCAAGTGTAATCCTCAACTATCTTACTCTTCATAAAACAAAAAGCGAACGAAAATATTTTTTTCGTAGACGTAAACCCAACAATGTGAAAAAGAGGCATCTTGAACTTGTTAGTCTTATATGTACAATCAAGGGCTAATACGTCTGCGAAGGACCTAGCCAAGTGTGTGCAATCAGGATGAGCCCAAAACAATGAAAGGATTTCATCATTTTATGGATGTCTTCTATGTACTCCACATAGTGATGCTCCCCAAGCAGCTTCAATACTTGCTATATCGTCATTCTTCCTTTTATACTATTACATTTCTCTCTTGTTAAAATATTATAGATCGTACTCATGGTTGACTTGTTCTCATCTTCTTTTTGTCGCACGATAGAATAAATTTGTTTGGGTGCAACTCCGAAAAGGAACAATTCTTCAACCAACTTTCTCTCATCCTTGTTCAACCGTGTCACGTAGGCATGACCCGTAAGTGTCTCTGGAATAGGATAATTGTGTATTCAATTCTCAACTTCGACTATCCACTTCACATCTTCTACTTTTATAATCAACACCTTAAATGGACAACCACATTTTCTCGTCCCAATGTTTTTCTTAGGGATTTTTTTTTTAGCAACAATTGTTTTCGATGCTGCCTGAACACACCTCATCTTTCGTAGCCCAGCTCTAACTATTTTCGGCCTGGCCGAGATCTGATCGATCTTGCAATAATAATGACTATGTTATGTCGTCTTCCAACTTCTCTACACCAATCTAATGCTTCTTCGTGGGAAGCAAATCGAATATCTGTTGAGAATACATTCTCTAAATCAACCCCAATAGCAGGATGTACCACAGCATCTGTACAAGGTTGGTCCTATAACCAATATAAAATAATATAAAAATTAATAACTATAAATAATTGGCAGGCCAAATTAGGACTGTCACAATTTGTACAGACTAATGTATTGAGTAGACTGTCAAATTTTTTACAGTCTTGAAGAATATACGTTGGTCAGCATTTTATCTTCAGGACTGACAGTATTTTGACAGTCCACATAGTCTATAGGACTGTCGAAATTATGACAGTCCTATGTCGAATTTATGACATTCCTATATTTATATAGGACTGTCGTAGTTTATACAGTTCTTACACGATGATTGTTGACTATCGAAATAGGGTAGTCATTTTATGTACCGTAGGTGCTTCGGAACAACCGACATGTTCTTCGGAAGGAGCGAAGTGCATATTTAATAGATTGCATGATCCGACTTCTTCATCGAAGAGAATTTCATGCATCGCTCCTGCAATAGGCGAATAAAACTAAATAATTTGGTGACAATCGCATGCTTGAAAAACTTATTCATCGTATGTTATCGAAGACATACCAAAAGAATATTCGTTGGAGAATCACCAAATCAGAATTTTCTTCCACTTGGGAATCAAATTCCAAAGTTAGGTTTAGGTTTAGGTTTAGGTTTTAGGACTTGGAGAGAATGAGGGATTTCTTAATTTGAAGGTGAAAAAGAAAGAAGAGAAATGGTTTTTACTTATATAGGTTGGTATGGACAGCCCTAAGTAAGTTTGAGGAGTGTCAAACTTGTAATTTTTAGGAGTAAAATTATGGACAGCTCTGAGTGTTCTTTGTAGTGCCTTTTATCACAAGCCCTTGCAAATGACCAACTTTGATTGATCTAATCGTCCCTCCAACCCTACCCTTTGCCAAGCACAACCTTGTTACTACTGTACATGTGTATATTGCAGGTGTTAGATACAAGTCGTCTTACAAGATCATGTCACATAATGTACTGATGTTCCTCTTCTCTTTGTTCTTTTCCTGATAGGGACTATCTATAGAGTTTCCAAGTGATGTAGTGTCCCTTTTATGGCAGATTTGACAGTCTTTGGCAAGACTGGAAGCCCGTGGTTGAGCTGAGGCTGCTAGTAATTTGAAAATAATGGGTGTAATGACCCCTAAATGAGAGCAGTAGCCGTTGCGGCTGAGTGATGGTTGTTCGCCTTCCTCCTAGTAGCTTTGGGAGTGATGGTTTGGTCAACCATTAACCAAGGTTATAACCACCCTTTGAATACCTCTGGGGATAATTTGGTCAAACAACCTACCAAACGCTTCTGATTCAATAAAGTACCATTTAGAAATGCTGGATAGCCTTGGGCAAAGTTGGACCTTCAACGAGGCTGGCTCTACAGAGGGACTGAACCTTTGGCAAGACTAGTCTTTGACGAGATGGTGGGATTGGCACTCAACTGAGCCAGTGGAGAGATTGAGCTTGCCCTGCAAATAATCCCATGGAGAGGCTGGGCCAAGAAATCTCTCCTAGATATTTACGCTTATTAGGCTATTTGTTATACTATTTGGCGGAGTTCACCATTTTTCCCCACATTTTGACCCATAATGGATCTGGATGTGTTTGTGGTGGGCCAAATGACCTTTCTAGCCATATGTTTAGAAGCAATATTTTTAATTGTCAATAATATTGTATTTGAGTTTTCTTGTATTATATGATTCTTGTAGTTTTTGGGTCGTATCATGTTTCTCTGATGCAAGATCTTGGTTGACAATACATTATCGTATAGCCATATGTTATTCTCCATTTACGTGCGTAGATATTGCACGGGTGTACCGCATATGTGATATCGACGTAGTTATAAGTGGTTAAGAGACTTATTTAACCAATACTGATTTCTTGGATTTCTTGCAATAACTAACTTTTAGTGCCTCGCTCCCCGTACGAGGAGCGCGACTAAGGAAAAATACCGGCATCGGTTGATCGGGACAGATTGAATCAAGATCATTTTATCGTTATGAATTGGTTTCTTCAAAATCAAGTCACATATTCAGTGGATTTTCTCAAGGAAGGACTTAGTGGCAGGGTCGTGGGGAACCTTTCTGCTTCGTTGGTTTTCGTTGTCCGTTTTTAATACCGCTTTGATGCTTTCATGTTGGTTTTATGAATGCATTTTCTTGAACTATTTTGATGTATTTCATTTCTTGTGTTCTTTTAACTTTGCATTCGTATCGAATTTTGGGAGATAAATAATATGAGGTATTGAACGTCTGTTTGTGCCAATGTAGATGATCGAGTAGGCGACGCGCGAGCGGTACACTAAAGAACCCTCTTTCTCCTTTGAGATTCACCAACTAGTGAGTGGCTTTAATTCTAGTTGACCCTTCTTTCCATGTCTTCACACTTAAAAAAATGACTGTTGTTGTGTTCCGATCAACGATATCATAATAATAAAGGAGGCAAGATAAAAAGATGTAGGTTTGAATACTTGATGCATGTCACACAAACTCATGAAACGATCGTACTATTACATGCTTGTTCATTATGAACGTACCTATTTTATATTTCAGTTGTAGCTAGAATTTATTCATCTATAACTGTGCAATGGGTAGTACATACCTTAAAATGCGATCATTTGAGTAGGTAGACTATGCTATCAGGTTATGCGGAGTAGTTATATTTCAAACATGTTATCTTGCATGCTGCATTTGATAACTTAGTTTTCAAACATCGCATGGTCACAGACATATTGTGCACAAGGTTTAGTTCCTACAAACGGTCGCCGGGGCACTGGAAACGATTCGTCTGGGTAGAACTCGGATAGTTGTGCTAGCAAACTAGCACGGGTGAGGCAGAAACTTATAGCGGAGCTCGCCGTCTACCCAGACTATAGTCCACGATGGCTTGTGGTGCCAGTGACCCTCTATGTTGCTTAAAATTTTTAAGCTAATGATATCTTCTTGGCTGGGAAGGACATGGTAAGTCTTGTGTAGGTGGATAAGTCGGCCGCAGCTAAAAGTCACCGAACGGTGACACGCTTTATTCAGTCATTTTATTTCTATCACATGTTTGTAACTTGGACTAAGGCAAGATAGAAAGACCACATGTCACTACCACATTTCTAGAATAGGGCTCTATCGTCAATTGCCATATTTCTTTTATTGTGTTAATAAATTGTATGATATGTAGTGTATATATATATATACCTATATATATTATGGTATTCATGAATAACTTGGGTTAATAAACTAGACTGGATGTGACCGAGGGATTTGCAGTAGACTAGACCTAAAACCCTTTGACAAATCCCTATTTTAAATTAGTATCTAGTTTAAACCCTCAATGTATGACTAAACCCCTTTAATTAATTAGTTCTTCATGACAAGTCATGAAGGGAAAAATAGACTCTTTGTATTAGAAGCCCTAACCCTAACCCTTGTCCTATATAATTAGAGGGAGCCTCCCTCAAGCCTTTCTTCATTAATGAAGAAAATCCTAAGAATAGCCTCTACTTAGAAATTATCTTCCCTTCCTTAAATTTCAGGATTTCTAGCCCTAGAAACCCTCATTTCTTTCCCATCAAGAGAGACCTAGGAGCTTGGACCAAGGAGGCTTGGAGAAGGAGAAGCTACATTGGGAATCCATCTCCCAATAGGTAAAAATTCGAAAAAACCTCATTTAAATTCTGTTTTAATTGTTTGTTTGCCATTAGGAGCCCACCCATTGATCTAGGGATGAGTTTTTAGGGAGAGCATAAGACTCTTGTGGTTGCATGATATTTTCTCATGGTGTCACTAGGTGTATTTGGGTTTTGTGGTCCTATGATGCATTTTCCCAATTTTTATAGCCCTACTTATAGACATATGTATTTATACATGTTTGCATCATATACGTAGAGATTTGATTTCGATTTGGGGTTTTAAGTATTAGGTATTCATGAGTAATCATGTGAACCCCATTTTCACCCCCTAGGTATTTGTAGGAATGCTTTATAGGGGAAATACTTAATTATATAACCTAGTTTCTTATGCACTTTGATATGTATATATATATATATATATATATGTATATATACATATATATATATATATATATATATACATATATATATATATATATATATGTATATATACATATATATATATATATATATATATATATATATATATACATGTTATTGTATATGTATATCGAGGGAGATTTCTACATGTGCAGTCGTATTTTCTATCGACTGTGCAGTGGTGTATAACTAGCAGTCGGGTTCTTGTGCATTGTGCACTGAGTTTTGGTGTATCAGTATGTTAGTGCTGTATATCAGTAGGTAGTTTAGTCCCGGTGCGGTGAGCATTAGTGCAACCATTGTGCTTTGGTTGTATGCATAAGGTCATATTCCTGAGGCACTGTATACTGTGAAGTTAGTATTTTATGTGCACTGTGTATTCAGTATATCAGACTTGGGAGGGGGGGAAATGAGAATCGGGTTCAGTCCAGTTCTGAGTTCCAGTGTGAATGTATTAGAGTCTGTTGTGTATCACCATTGAGCAGTAAATTTGAGTGAGTAGTTGGTATCACTGTGTATCAGGTTGCTGTGTGCATTAGGGGGGATTCAAGTGCGTCGATCGAGTATCAGTTGTTTGCAGCTAGTATGTTTGGGTTCCTCAATCATGATATGTATTTTTTCAGTGGTGTGGCTCAGTTAAGAGTATCGGGATTCCACAGTTTTAGCTAGTATTGGGTTGGGAGTGAATAAACAGTACATCAGTTTCTTTCTAGTGAAGTTAGTGTATGTGTCGATTGAGGTTCTGTGAGATAAGTTCAGTATCAGTGTCAATGTTCAGTATCAGTGAGTGAACTCTGTGACATTGAGTGTCGAGTGAGTGGGTGAGAGTATCAGTGTTCAGCCATGTGAGAAGCATGTATCAGTCCAACAGAGTGTGTTGAGTGAGAGTAGTGTGTAAGCTGTGAGTTAGTGTTTAGTGTATCAGTGTGTTTTTATTTCTATGGAGTCCCAGTACACCTGATGTGTATGTAACTATAGTTTATGAGTGATTGTTAAAAATTGATCATAAGTATCAGAGGCAGTGAGCATCCCTGTGTCCGTTCAGTGCAGTGAGAATCAGTTCACTGTGCCAGTTCTTGAGGGTCAGGGAGTTATATATGTAGGAGTGTTAGTTCAGTGAGATTCCCATTGTGAGTGTGCATAGGTGCAAGGTTAATGTTAGTGTTGGTTTTGTGAGTATACATACCTATATGTATGAGTATTGGATAATGCATTAGTCAGGTGTCTGACAATAGGTATCAGTGGTTTTCAGAGATAGCAGTAGGTTATGAGTGTAGTGTAGTTGTTTTATATGTGGTCTTGTGTACCCATGTAAGTGTATTAGTTAGTTGGTCTGTGTCAGTATCAGTAAGTAAAGTTCAGTTAGTTTAGTGTATCAGTGAAGTGAGCAATGTTTGTGTTATTAGAATATCAGTGTCACTGTGTCTGTGCATTGTGCACACAGTGTCAATTCAGTCTTGTAGTGTTATGTGTCAGTGTGTTTGGTTGTACAATAGGGTATCAGTTAGAGTTGGATTTTGTGAGGGCTAACTTCTGTGCAATGGCACACAAGGGCCGTGCATAGGCAGTGCAATATGTGGGTGTGTATGCTAAGATCTCAGGTAAGCACAGTGAGGTACACAAGTGGTTGGGAAATATTAGTGCAAGTTTTGATGCAAGTGTGGATTTTGAGTGTTAGTAGATTTCTAAGTTAGTGTGGGTAAGTGTCCTGGATCATGTAATACTAGTACAACTAAGATAGCATCTTTATAACTATGCACCAGGATTATATAACCTACTAGTATCTAATATAGCTATTAATAACAGGTGTTGGTAGTTATTTTCTATCTTAGACCATTATGATATAGAAATCAACTAGTGGGCCTAGTTAACCTAGTTGGGTCTTAGACATGACCTAGAAGCCTCGTATTTAATTAGTTAATCATTCTCATCCTTTAGTTCATTATTTTGACATTGATATTCCATAATTAGGTCATTGTGATACCGCCTTGGACATTGATCCTCACACCTTTCTCAGGACCATAGGCGAGTACATTCTCTGACAGTTTTTATTTTGTTGATTATTCTATGATTCTAGTTGTCTAGTGTACTTGATTCTGACACTGTGGATACACGAGTTAGCATCATAGATACCTGTCATGAGGAGTCATGATTGGAATCCATCGTGCTAGCTTGGGATGGAGAAATATTAGCAGATTATGTGATCATACCCTACCTTACATGCATCATAGCTCACCCCACATATCACATTGGGTGTAGCCTGACCATTTACATGCCTCATAGCCTGTTATATATGATTATCCTGACTATTGCTCGCATCATACCTAACCAGATGGTTAGCCTGACCTCACATGTATCATAGCCAATCATATATAACAAGCTTGATCTCGTCCTAAGCCGATCACATAATAGACTGATATTTCAAACACTTGGCTAGATATTCTATTTCTTTATTCCAGTTTACTTGTTCTAGCATTCACTTATATATAATTATTACTAGTTGTACTATTGCTGATTACATATTCTCCAGTATTCCATGTTTCCATTATTTATTCTTATCTCGTATTTCCTTATACTGTTTTATAGTTTTGTCGACATAAATGAAACTGTTGTTTAGAGTTTGCGCTTCGCTCCAATCCTGACTGGATAACATTTTTTAGAGAACTTGGAGGACTTCCGTCCTACCCATTAAGGCCCGGGCGTAGATGAGGACTTTGTACCAGAGATCCTAGAGGAATCCCTCACCTTATAGGAGACACCACCTGCAGGCATTTAGACTGTCCTATTTATGTATCATGGTTCTAAAAACTGAGACGTGGGTTATATTTATTGTTGAGACTTTATGTGGACAACTAGACTCTAGACTTGTGTTGTATTTTGTTGTTGTGCTTGACTTATGTCAGTACTCTTTATCCTTATATCTCGCCGTGCCATTTATTTCCAATAGTCATTGTGATTGAGTATATATTAAATTGTTGATCAATGTATCATCATTGTCCTCCCTATGGAGTTGAGATCATTGACATGTCATGAGTTATGTTTGGTAGTCTTGAGACCTAGACAGCGTTCTACCATCGATGCTGCGGCGTAGGCTGGACGTACCCACGGCTCCTGCCCAAATTTCGGGTGCAGGTCGTGACACCACATAATAACAAATTTGTATGTTTCACATGAATATCATGTCGATTTGGTTAGTTGGGTTAGCTAGACCTCACCAGCGTATTTCAAATGTGCTAACCCACGTTGCAACAGATTTTGTGAGACAAGACATCGCTACAAGGAGCTGAGGCCTTGTCACTACCATATTTCTAGAATAGGGCTCTATCGTCAATTGCCATATTTTTTTATTGTGTTAATAAATTATATGATATGCAGTGTATATATATTATGGTATTCATGAATAACTTGGGTTAATAAACTAGACTGGATGTGACCGAGGGCTTTGCAGTATACTAAACCTAAAACCCTGTGACAAATCCCTATTTTAAATTAGCATCTAGTTTAAACCCTCAATGTATGACTAAACCCCTTTAATTAATTTGTTCTTCATGACAAGTCATGAAGGGCAAAATAGACTCTTTGTATTAGAAGCCCTAACCCTAGTCCTATATAATTAGAGGGAGCCTCCCTCAAGCCTCTCTTCATTCATGAAGAAAATCCTAAGAATAGCCTCCACTTAGAAATCATCTTCCCTTCCTCAAATTTCAGGATTTCTAACCCTAGAAACCCTCATTTTTTCCCCATCAAGAGAGACCTAGGAGCTTGGACCAAGGAGGCTCGGAGAAGGAGAAGCTACATTGGGAATCCATCTCCCAATAGGTGAAAATCCAAAAAAACCTTATTTAAATTCTGTTTTAATTGTTTGTTGGCCATTAGGAGCCCACCCATTGATCTAGGGATGATTTATTAGCGAGAGCATGAGACTCTTATGGTTGTATGATGTTTTCTCATAGTGTCACTAGGTGTATTTGGGTTTTGTGGTCCTATGATGCATTTTTCCTAATTTTTCGTAGCCCTAATTATAGACATATGTATTTATACATGTTTGCATCATATATATAGAGATTTGATTTCGATTTGGGGTTTTAAGTATTAGGTATTCATGAGTAATCATATGAACCCCATTTTAAGCCCCCTAGGTGTTTGTAGGAATGCTTTATAGGGGAAATACCTAATTATATAACCTAGTTTCTTATGCACTTTGATATGTATATATATATATATATATATATATATATATATATATATATATATATATATATATTTATATGATTGTGTAGATATATATATACGTATACGTGTTATTGTATATGTATATCGAGGGGGATTTCTACATGTGCAGTCGTATTTTCTACCGACTGTGCAGTGGTGTATCACTAGCAGTCTGGTTCTTATGCATTGTGCACTGAGTTTTGGTGTATCAGTGTGTTAGTGCTGTATATCAGTAGGTAGTTTAGTCCCTGTATAGTGAGCATTAGTGTAACCACTGTGCTTTGGTTGTATGCATAAGGTCGGATTCCTGAGGCACAGTATACAGTGAAGTCGGGATTTTATGTGCACTGTGTGTTCAGTATATCAGACTTTGGGGGGGAATGAGAATCGGGTTCAGTCCAGTTGTGAGTTCCTGTGTGAATGTATTAGAGTCTGTTGTGTATCACCATTGAGCAGTAAATTTTAGTGAGTAGTAGGTATCACTGTGTATCAGGTTGCTGTATACATTAGGGGAGGGGATTCAAGTGCGTCGATCGAGTATTAGTTGTTTGTAGCTAGTATGTTTGGGTTCCTCAATCATGATATGTATTTGTTTAGTGGTGTGGCTTAGTTAAGAGTATCGGGATTCCACAGTTTTAGCTAGTATCGGGTTGGGAGTGAATAAATTGTACATCAGTTTCATTCTAGTGAAGTTAGTGTGTGTGTCGATTGAGGTTCTGTGAGATGAGTTCAGTATCAGTGAGAAGTATTTTATGACTGTGTAGTATTAAGTTCTCTATATCAGTGTCAATGTTCAGTATCAGTGAGTGAACTCTGTGTCAGTGAGTGTCGAGTGAGTGGGTGAGAGTATCAGTATTCAGCCATGTGAGAACCATGTATCAGTCCAGCAGAGTGTGTTGAGTGAGTGTAGTGTGTAAGCTGTGAGTTAGTATTTAGTGTATCAGTGTGTTTTTGTTTCTATGGAGTCCCAGTGCACCTGCTGTGTATGTAACTATAGTTTATGAGTGATTGTTAAAAATTGATCATAAGTATCAGAGGCAGTGAGCATCCCTGTGTCTGTTCAGTGCAGTGAGAATCAGTTCACTGTGCCAGTTCTTGAGGGTCAGGGAGTTATATATGTAGGAGTGTCAGTTCAGTGAGTTTCCCATTGTGAGTGTGCATAGGTGCAAGGTTAATGTTAGTGTTGGTTTTGTGAGTATACATACCTATTTGTATGAGTATTGGGTAATGCATTAGTCAGGTGTCTGACAATAGGTATCAGTAGTTTTCAGAGATAGCAGTAGGTTATGAGTGTAGTGTAGTTGTTCTATAAGTGGTCTTGTGTACCCATGTAAGTATATTAGTTAGTTGGTCTGTGTCAGTATCAGTAAGTAAAGTTCAGTCAGTTTAGTGTATCAGTGAAGTGAGCAGTGTGTGTGTCATTAGAATACCCGTGTCACTGTGTCTGTGCATTGTGCACACAGTGTCAATTCAGTCTTGTAGTGTTATGTGTCAGTGTGTTTGGTTGTACAATAGGGTATCCGTTAGAGTTGGATTTTGTGAGGGCTAACTGTTGTGCAATGGCACACAAGGGTCGTGCACAGGCAGTGCAATATGTGGTGTGTATGCTAAGATCTCAGGTAAGCACAGTGAGGTGCACAAGTGGTTGGGAAATATTAGTGCAAGTTTTGATGCAAGTGTGGATTTTGAGTGTTAGTAGATTTCTAAGTTAGTGTGGGTAAGTGTCATGGATCATGTAATACTAGTACCGCTAAGATAGCATCTTCATAACTATGCACTAGGATTATATAACCTACGAGTATCTAATATAGCTATTAATAACAGGTATTGGTAGTTATTTTCTATCTTAGACCATTATGGTATAGAAATCAACTAGTGGGCCTAGTTAACCTAGTTGGGTCTTAGACATGACCTAGAAACCTCGTATTTAATTAGTTAATCATGCTCATCCTTTAATTCATTATTTTGACAATGATATTCCATAATTAGGTCATTGTGATCCCGCCTTGGACATTGATCCTCACACCTTTCTCAGGACCACAGGCGAGTACATTCTTTGACAGTTTTTATTTTATTGATTATTCTATGATTCTAGTTGTATAGTGTACTTGATTCTGACACTGTGGATACACGGGTTAGCATCATAGATACCTATCATGAGGAGTCATGATTGGAATCCATCGTGCTAGCTGGGGTTGGAAAAATATTAGCAGATTATGTGATCATACCCCACCTTACATGCATCATAGCTCACCTCACACATCACGTTGGGTGTAGCCTGACCATTTAGATGCCTCATAGCCTGTTATATATGATTAGCCTGACTATTTCTCGCATCATAGCTAACCAGATGGTTAGCCTGACCTCACATGTATCATAGCCAATCATATATAACAAGCCTGATTTTGTCCCAAGCTGATCACATAATAGACTGATATTTCAAACACTTAGCTAGATATTTTATTTCTTTAATCTAGTTCACTTGTTCTAGCATTCACTTATATATGATCATTGCTAGTTGCACTATTGCTGATTACATATTCTCCAGTATTATATGTTTCCAGTATTTATTCTCATCTCGTATTTCCTTACACTATTTTATAGTTTTATCAACATAAATAAAACTGCTTTTTAGTGTTTGTGCTTTGCTCCAATCCTTACTGGATAACATTTTTCAGAGGATTTGGAGGACTTCTGTCCTACCCACTATGGCCCGGGCGTAGAGGGGGACTTTGTACCAGAGATCCTAGAGGAATCGCTTACCTTAGAGGAGACACCACCTGCAGGCATTTAGACTGTCCTATTTATGTATCATGGTTCTAAAAACTGAGACGTGGGTTGTATTTATTGTTGAGACTTTATGTGGACAACTAGACTCTAGACTTGTGTTGTATTTTGTTGTTGTGCTTGACTTATGTCAGTACTCTTTATCCTTATATCTCGTCGTGCCATTTATTTCCAATAGTCATTGTGATTGAGTATATATTAAATTATTGATCAATGTATCATCATTGTTCTCCCTATGGAGTTGAGATCATTGACAGGTCATGAGTTATGTTTGGTAGTCTTGAGACCTAGACAATGTTCTACCGTCGATGCTGCGGTGTAGGCTGGACGTACCCACGGCTCCTGCCCAAATTTTGGGTGCAGGTCGTGACACCACATAATAACAAATTTGTATGCTTCACATGAATATCATGTCGATTTGGTTAGTTGGTTTAGCTAGCCCTCACCAGCGCATTTTAAATATGCTGACCCACGTTGCAACAGGTTTTGTGCGACAAGACATCGCTACAAGGAGCTGAGGCCTTCCCCAACCATTCCATCGACCTGAGGCACTCGTGTTTATTTTGTGATGGTTCTGTACAAAGTTTTGGAGCTCATGCACATATCTCATGCAGCTCCATGGCAACGCGAAGACTCACTCCGAAGGTGTTTTGTCTTTTGATTTTAGTAAAGGGATGTAATATATGTAACGCGTGTCTTATTTTGCGTCCATCCTGTAAGCCTGTGCAAAAACCCTTTACTTGTATTCAAGAGTCTATAAATGATGTTCATTATCAATAAAGAAACTTTTCTTTTGTCCAATGTGTTATTCAATATTATGTGTCGTCTGTTGTTGTGCTCGTTGTAACATAATACATATCCTTATGCGAGCGCAACTTAGGCTCACACGAAATCATACCAAGGGGACGACTATCAATTCTATGGAATCGGGGCATGACATAACTAACCTACAAATAAGCGAGAGTTGTAGAGGTCTATGACATTGCCAAATAAGTAGAACGACACATCGAATAGGGATAAACCCTAAGTTTTCCTGAGCTGGTAGTATACCACTTGTGTGCCACCTTCTTAGGTATGATCCCAACAACATGTTTTTATTGATCATAATCGTTGGATGTAAGACCAATGACCATAGTTTATATACCCTTAACTTATACTAGTTCACTTATTGGTTTATTGAGCTTTCCTTCTTTCTTTGTTTTAATGTTTCTCCCTAACTTACTTTCACACATTCATACAGGCTCCTCTCTCTTACTATAAGATTTTAAGTAACCAAGGTAGCGAGGCCTGTGCTATTGAGCCGACCTAAAGGTTGACGAAAGCACCCTATAACCATATCGTAACTATATTACATATAGTTCGTTAATCTATGCAAGTACAACTTGCTCGATGGAGGTTTTGGCCTCATTTTTTATTTTTCTTTGATGTTTTCTTCTTATCTAGTGTTCAGTGGTCACTAGGACCTGATACCCTGCTAGTGCAGCTTACGGATCAAGAGCCGATCGAGTTATCATATTTTTAGTATTTTTGAGATAAATTGCTTGTGGTCCATTTTACATATATTAGATCTCCATGAAACTTGATACACACAATATGTTAATAATTAGGATTGTAACCAAACTCTCAAATTTTGTTTCAGATGAGTATCTATAAAAAAAATACAAAATACAGTGTTCCAGAAACTATTCTGGACAGTTTTTTGATAACATAGTATAACAACAATAAACCATCGGTATACCGATGGCTTATAATAGCCTTGTTTCACATTATTTCACACTCAATTTTTGTGCCAGTTTTAATAAAGATTTATTTCGAACTTTGTGTATGAGTACATTGATGCTTCTTTTATACTAGTTCATCACTTTGTTTCATGATTTATTCGTATCAATTCATTATCGTGTTTTGATAAAATATAAAGTTTATTTGATATTTTAATTTCTAATTTTTTTTTATCAATTTATTGTATCGTATTTGATACCAAAGAGTCTTTCTCGTTATGATCTCATGAGCATGTAGAGCGGCTTGGCACATGATCGTACACTTGTGATTGATTACGTGGATTTCATTTAATGTGTGTGTATGTAAAACCATATATGGATGCCTTTATACCTATCTACAAGCACCTCTATCTATTACCTCTCTCTCTATATATTTATATTATCAATAGGAAAAATCTAGAAAATTGATTCGGCTACAATTCTTCTCTCTCTCCAACTTTTATAACACATTATCAGCACGAGTACTCGAGAAGCCCCAGGCCATTGTTTAACGACGACCAAGTTATTGTTTAACGACGACTAGAAAGGTATGTCTCGAGATGACTTCTATTCTATTGCATGGTCAAAATTGATGACAACAAAATCATTCATATGACTTATGTTGTTGACTAAAACCATGTATACTTCATGAATAATGTTGATTAATATCAATTTTTAACTAGGCATGTCTCTCCAATTATTCTAGTTAATTTATGTTGGAAAAAGGAGGTCGGTTTTTATATAACTATAAATTGTATGTTCATGATCAACAATATATCTCGAGATTGATTGCCTTTTAGAAAAGAAAAATTATGGTCATGAATAATTGCCAACATGCATATTTTTACTATCTTTTTGGATTACATCTTATCATCAATGATAACATAACAATATGATTTGGTAATTCTATCATACATAACCATATTGTTCTTATCATTAGACTCTTAGATAATATTGTCCATTCACATTTATTATTTGGTTATTTTATGTGTGTTTTACTTGAACCCTTTAAACGTCAGAATAGCTGGAGAATGAAACTATTTCCTTATATAGTTCATTCCTTATACATGCACGGGTATGGTGTTTTTGTAAGTAATGACCTTTTTCTAATTTCATAGACATTTAGTTAAGAACACAAAATGAAGCTCCGAACTTTCAAAAAAAAAAAATCAGAAGCTTTCTAGATTCTATGATGCAGTACCTAAATACTAGAAAATTCTAATCTTATCTTTTAATTGGTCATTCACCGTGATGGCATTACGAAAGAACTTATTTGTAAATTTAAATTTTGATGGTTTTGACAATTGGTTATAATTACCACCATGTTGTATGCCTGAGTTGAAAATTGGTGTTTGATATGCATTGTTCTTCTGAATTACATATAACTAAATCTATACCAAAATATGGATCAATATAGTTATATTTGTTCCATGATATAAAAATAATGTTGCATTGGTGAATCCAACTCTTTAAAAAAAAAAATTAGTTGGATTCGTCTGAATCTATCAAGTTCTTTAAATATTTTGGATACAACCATTTTTTCAGACTTAAGATATTATTCCCTTATTATGATTTCATGAGTATGCCCCCCTTCATTGATGCAAATGGACTAGCAGTACTAGCCTTGTCAACAACAAGATTCAATATTTCAATTATTGCACAAACATATTTAATGAGATATAGACTATTTGAAAATAATCGGATGGAGAGCAATATTTGCAAGTAAATCAAACGTTACATGCCACTACTATCAAAATGATTGAGTACATATGTATTTCTATCTTATTTAAGAAAAGAAATCATCATTGCTTTACTAAAGTATGTTCTCCTCTTTCTTCTTGTTGATGCATCCTTTAGAGTTTAACTTCAAACGGATGCCATATTATGTCCGTGGAAGAGTATTCCCTTTCCCCATCCTATTTTATGGCAGAGTAAGTCCATAAGTCTAACGACCATTTTTTAGCTAAAGGAAATAAGTTATCACTTTCTTTCTTCAGCAACGTAATTGTTTTAGTATATACTTCTAGGACTGTTCTTGTGGTAAACAATGCCATAAAATTTATTTCATCTGTCTTAGGAGAAACTGTTTTGCTTAGTATTTAGGCAGTGTCATTGCTGAATTCAATTTCTGGGGTCTTGTAACTTCGTAATGTTTATTTGTATATGTTTTAGGGCACCCAAAAATATGTATATATATATAACAGGTGTTGTGTTGCATGTCCGGAGGAAACCAGTCGTCCGTAAATTAGTTTATGTAGGTTGTAGTGGGTTGCTGGCCTCCGAAAGGCCATAATGACAATCAAAATATAGTTAATAATTCTTTAGACATTCTAAGAAAACAAACAGGAGTTTGATGTCTACTTGTCCTACAAAATGTCAAAGACCTAAAGTTCTATGTTTAACTAACTTATAGCTCTATTTATAAAATTTAGGACGTAAAAATGATACAATATTTTTCTCCCCAGATGTCAAACCTTACCAAGTTGAAATTCTCTGCCCTAGAATATCTCGCTTGAAAGTTAGATGTTATGCTTCACCTCAGCTCCCTTGACTGGGTACACATACTGAGTACTCCTACAAAAAAGAAGCCAATTAGTCCTGAAGACTAGGCTAAAGCGACGATCTTTTTGCGTCGACATCTTCATGCGGATTTGAAGAATGAATATCTCACTATAGAAGATCCAAAAAATTCTGTGGGAATCCCTGAAGGATCGATATGATCACCAGAAAGTAGTCATCCTTCCAGCAGCGAGGAATGAATAGATTAATATTTGGTTCCAGAATTTTAAGACAGTATCTGAATACAACTCAACTATGTTCAACCTAGCATCAAGGTTTGAGTTGTGTGAAAGAACTGGTTAAACAAGAGCAAATTATATACAAAAACCTCTAAACATTCCATGCTACAAATATACTATTGCAACAACAGTATAGACAACAAAACTATTCTAAGATTTCAAAACTCATGTCGGTGCTCCTAGTTGCTGAGGAAAAATCATAATACTAGGTCTACTGGAACAGTAGCATTTCTTAAAGTGAATGCCAGCTATGGATATTCCATAGGAAAAGGCAGAGGCAGAGGATGTTCTGGATAATTCAGCAGAGGTGGTTAAAGAGGAAGATGGTAGCGTGGTCACCCCAACAATGGCAGACATAATGAACAATGAAAAAGACATAAAAAGCATCCTACAACCGAAGATCGAGAAAATGAGAATAATATAGTTAAAGTACCATGAGATACATGCTTCAAGTGGGGACGTGAAGGTCATTGGTCACGCACCTGTCGTGCATCCAAAGAAGTGGTGGCCAAATACTAGAAAACCTAGAAGGTTGAGACAAATGTCATTCTTGGTATGGACAATGATGAGCTCCTTGGTAAAGAACTTGAGGCATAAGAGAACACCAACTTGACATCTGCAGATTATTTTTGGAGATGATTAGTAACTTAATTTTATTAATTGATAGTCAACTTCTTCAGGCAATTCCCCCATTGCTTCCTTTGTGACTCCCCATTTCTACCTATCAGCCATCTTTGAGAAGATACATAGGAAACTTGCAGGGTGGAAGCAATCGACACTCTCCTTTGTAGGTCGTGTAACTCTTGTTAGGTCAGTTCTTCAACCTTAGCGGCCTCTGCTCCAATTTGCACTATGCTGATGACACCCTCTTATTCTTTGAGGTTGATCCGTCAAAAATCTAAATTATGTTAGTATTTATTTGGAATGGTAGTCTTTGTATCTATGTTTTGAACAATAAATTTAATAATAATGGGCACCCTACGTCATTTGGGTATTTATTGTTCAATATTTTGAAATCTTCTCTGATTATTAATTTTTTTTTAAGAGACATGAGATATGTTTAGCATAAATTTTGTGATATGTTACTTTAATAAAATCAAATTCCCACTGTTAGCCAAAGATAGAAGGAAGATAAATGCCTTATTCAAGAAGAATGTCATAAATTTCCAGAAGAACATCATGAATCATCGTGGCATACCTCCACTATATCTAATCTTGACTAAATTTGAAGAAATAGCTATACCAAGTATGAATGGATCTTCTAGAATATAAGTAAAAATCAAAAGAACTAAATAAAGGCAGCAAATGAACAAATCTTACATTAATAATGAGTAAGACCTAAGGTTCTAAAGATTTAGCTCTCCAGAAGAAAAGACTGAATAAATACCCTAAATGTCCTTTAAGAAGCAACTCCTGAAGAAGTATCTCCTATAGAGAAAAGTTTATGATGGTCTTGAAGATATCATGAACCAAAAGATCCAATTTCTTAAAGTATATCGCTCCGGTGGAGGATATACATCAGATCCCAGAAGATACTGAGAAAGAGGTATCTCTACCCAAGAAATCTATACATATTCTAGAAAATTTTGGAATCAAGAAGAATTTGTCATAGATGACATTATCAAATGAGAATAAAAATGGTGATAAAAATAAATAATAATACTAGACCATGAATTATCCTTCATTGTTAAAAAGGGTAATGAAAAGATGTGATACCTCTCGCACAACGTAGACTATTCGATATTATAGTACATAACCCAAATGAAGGAAACTCCGTAGGTTTAAATGGGTGATTAGGAAAAAATAATACTAAAGAGATCTAAATGAATAGTGCAATGTTAGCTCAAGGATTCTCAAAATGACCATAAGTAGAATATAAAGAAATATATTCTCCATTCATTATAACTAAACGATGAGATATATATGAAATCTCCGAAGGATTTAAATTTTCAAGTATATCCTTGAAGGATTTAAAATTATCATGCTATCCCTGAAAGATTTACAAAATGAGTCTTATATGGACTAAAACCATCCGGAAGAATGTGATAAACTCATTGAGTATATGTTAAGAAAATAATATAATATCCAGTCATATTTATGAAGAAATCCTTGAACGGATTCATCAAAGCGGTCGTCTACGTACATGACAATACCTCCTCAAGAGAGGATCTCCTGAAGTGAGAATCTACAGAAGAGAGAGAAAATATGATAATATCTTTTGAAGAGATTGGAAGTATCTCTTGAAGAGATTGAAAGTATCTCCCGAAGAGATTAGAAATATCTCCTGAAGAGATTGAAAATATCTCATGAAGAGATATAATATCCTGGAGAGAAATAAATCTCCAGAAGAGATAAATCACATATAATCTGTTGAAGAGATAATCTTCATAATAAATAAATCTCCAAAAGAGATCTACTATAATCTTCTTAAGAGATAATATTAATCTCCTGGAGAGACAATCTCCCGTAGAGATAAATCTTCTAGAGAGAACTCACGAAGAGAGGATCTCCTGAAGAGACTTAATATGAGTAGTTATCATTTACTTAGTATACCTATAATGGTCAAGTCAATGGGATCCGTTATGACCGAAATAATAAAACAACATGTTCTGGATCCTGAAGTATCATATTTAAAGAATATTAATTCTTTATTCACTTAACATAATATATTTATGTGAACCTGCTTATATGCACCTACACATAGACACTGGAATGACTTAAGACACATAAATTATTCTTGATTTAATTCATATAAATGTTTTGATCTTATAAGATATGCAGATGCATGGTATCTATCTGATCCCCATTAAGGTGATATCACAATCAAGATATGTTTTATAAACATTGTTGTAGGTATTTTGGAGATAAATAAAGCAAATCACTGCAGCAACCTCATAAAATTATCTTTGCTCCTAATGAAGCAAATAGAGAATGTGCATGACTATGGTTTCAATAGTTCAACAATCATGGGGAGTTGCAAGTTTCTAGGAATAACAAATAAAGCTTACACATCTTTATGAGAATATGAGAATTATAAATATGAATGTATAGGCAAATTAGGGTGTGTAACATTTAAATGTATTGGAGGTTGACTTTTCATTTATAGTGATGTAAGAACTAAATATAATTTTTATAATTTGAGGGGGAGCATCCTGAAGATGCTTATGGAGACATCTCGAACTATGTCTTTGTGCATTGTACTCTTTTTCTTTGATGGGTTTTTTTCCACTAGGTTTTTCCTTCGGAAGGTTTTTAATGAGGTAGTGTAAGTGGCACCCACTTGATTTCCTGAATAATTATATTCCTAAAGAATATTATTATACTCTTTTCTTTATATGGATTTTTTTCTCCAAAGATGGGTTTTTTTGTAGAAATTTTTTTAATGAGTCAATAATTAAAGTAGGCATCAAGGGTGAGTGTTATAATTTGGGATAAAACCAAATATTGATTCCCTTATCCTTATCTACAATAACCATTATATATATATATATATATATATATATATATATATATATATATATATATATATATTATCAATGAAAAGCTCTTAAAAATTTATTCGGCTACAATTCTTCTTTTCTCTCCCACTTTTATAACATTTATATATATATTTATCATGTTCTCTCTCTCATGGAGCAGATTTATCCATTTTGAAAGTCAAGATATTGACTTAGGAGGTATATTTATTCTTATACTCACGAGTCATTGTTATGAGATCCATTTATCTGCTTTATATTCATTTATCTAAATTGATTTTATGTTGATTTTATATATTCATATGTGTTATCATTTTACTTGGTATCTAGTCAGTTGTGATTTTTCCTCGAGCTAGTATTTGTAACTATAGTTTTTTTTGCATGAGTAGCCTTAGTTGGAAATACCAAGTTATGTATGTCGAGATACTTCAAAAAATAAATTATTCTTTCTAATACTTTCTTCTAATGTTCTTTTTCTTTCTTGGTTTGATCCTAAATATGTTTATCAATTGTTTTATTTTTTTCATTTTTTCACTTAAATCAAACAAATTTCTTATGTTAATAATGTGCTCGTTGCTCAACTCGTGTTCATTAAGTCTAAAAATTATAAGTTGTATCCAATCATTACACCCTTTGTTTACTAACTGATGGCTTTAATGGAAATCTTTATTAAACAAATAAAAACAAAAGAAAAATATTTTGTTCTACTCTTTGGAATAAACAAGCCATTTTCTATCATGTTTCTCTCAATTTGGTAAATGTTGAATGTAAAATGTCAATGAGAAACGTCTAGATAATTTATCTTTTTGACCCTTTACTACGGTTAGGTCTCTAAAAGCACCATTTTGACTAACAAATCTCTTGACTTTGTGTCATGATTATCTCAAGTTTGTGGTTCATAAATGTCTGACATTTGTGAAAAGGGATGGCATACTAGTTCATTGTTTAAACTTTCAACATCTTTATTTCCATATCTAGCTAAGTTAGAAATAGCTTCAATCACATTATGGGCTATTTAGAAACAAATTCATTTTTATTGTGGACGTCATTAGTAACATCTTGATCATTATTGTGGGCTTGGTCAGGAACAACTTCTTCATTTTTATTGAATTTCACCTAAATTAGGTGGTTCTTTAATAATAAATTTATCAAAAGCCTCTCTTTGTGATTTAGTATGTCATTTAATTCTTCTTCTTCTTTTTTGCATTTATCATATTCCTATGGACATTTTAATGAACCATTTCTAAACTACTAGTCAGAAAAATATAACTTGATCTGAAGTATTAATCAAAAAAATTAAAATTCAAGACTCGCTCTGTGTTTCATGTAGAAGCATGAAAAATCTATATCCATGCGCTTAACAAACATGCACCCCAAAGTTGCTCAGAAGAAATCTGGCCGCATGATGACCATGCGGCCATAAAAATATAGCATCCATGCCCCCCAGATATTGGCCGCATAAAGGCCTAACACCGAGATTATGTCTGACACAGAATCCTGAAAAAAAAAATTTGAACGCCTCGAAAGATATGAGCACACTAAGCGACAAGAAGCTCTCGTCAGACTAATAATGTCTTCTGACAAGTGTGAAACGCTACATGTATGAGGCCTCATGTATCCCAAACTCTATGTGCTCCATGCATCTCTGGCCCCATGCATCCCAGACTCCATGCGCTCCATGTGTCTCAAGCCCCATGCGTTCCAGACTCCATACGTTACGTGGTCTCTGGCCCCATGCGTTCCAAATGCCATGCGTCCCATGAGTCTCGGACTCCAAACGTCCAACGTGGCAAGGTTCCATGAGATGAAATCTTTTTGTCGCAATTCTCCCCAATTGAATGCGGGCCATGTGTCAAGCTGACCAAGTGACGCAAACAGAAGATAAGAACCGCTAGGATCACCAGCAACGGTAAATCCTAACAAAATGTCGGTAAATCCTAACAAAATGTCCACGTGGCAGCTTGTCTTGGACTAAAACCATACTATGTGCCCACAGTTGCAACTGTATTATGTTGAAGGAGCCCCCTACGGCCACAAAATAGAAGTACATATGGCACCTATATTCCATCAACATGATGACTATAAATAGAGGCAACTTGGACGTCCCAACGGCTGGATTTTTCTACTTCAGAGAGACAATACCCCTCCAGGCGAGGTACATACGTGCACACAAGCTCAAGAGAGAGAGAAGAGAAGAGGGCATCCCTTATTCACTCGTCGGACAGTCAACGGAGTAAAAGGGTCGCTGCAGTACTCGATCTCCATCGTCACACTACCTAGCTGTAAAATATCGTACTTAGATTATTTTTCTAGGATTTTTTTTGTACTTTTTTTATTGGTTATTAAACAAAGGTTTCTCAAACCTACATTAATGGTGAACAAGGTGGCGACTCTGCTGGGGACTTTCTTCTCCTCTGATGAGAAGGTCATGATGCAATCCGACGCATCGAAGCTGGGTTCGACCTAGTGGATACTGGTTGTACACTTCGACCAGGAAGCCTTTGAGGAAATGCTCTCTGAGGGTGGCGCTTCTCCAAGGCGGGCAAAGTCTAAGAAGACCCGCAGGACATGGATTACAAAGGCCCGTGTGCCTCACTAACTACGGGGTATGCGGCACCTATAACCCTCAACATGATGGCTATAAATAGAGGCAATTTGGACGTCCCAACGACTGGCTTTTTCTGCTTCAGAGAGACCATACCCATCTAGGAGAGCTACGTACGTGCACATAACCTCAGGAGAGAGAGAAGAGAAGATAAGAGAGCATCCCTCATTCACTCGTCGGAACGTCAATGGAGTGAAAGAGCCGTTGCAGTACTCGATCTCCATCGTCACACTATCCAGATAAAAAAATATTGTACTTAGATTGTCTATCAATAATTTTTTGTACTCTTTTTATTGGTTATTAAATAAAGGTTTCCTAAACCTACCTTAATGATGAACAGTTCACTCAGGAGCTCAACTACTCCAACTCTCTAAGTCTCCAATTCCAAGATAGATAATTTCAAAAATAGGCTAGCAAACAAAGAATTATTATGCTTAATTGCTATCAACTTGGTCATCATATTTTTTTTATCAAATAATAAAGTAAACATTCAAAAGAAAAATAGGCCAAAGACCCAAAATTAGTACCAAAAACTTAAAATGGATAACAAGGACTGTGCATGCTATCTTAACTGGGAATAACCACATATCTGGATGAGGATGACCCCAAAGAGTTTTAATATTAATAACAAGATATTACCATGATACATCGAAGTATATAATCTTAGTGTGTCTAGTATGCTGATATCAGAACAGTGATGACAAACGTTGTTATTTAGATTGAAATTTTCAACAAATGTCAAAAATTAGCAAACTTTGGGCAATTCAGGATCTCTATGTACATACTGTTGGGAACGAAAGCGCAAAAATTATTTCCCATACCAGAGAGTACCTGTGAGAGAACTGAACAAAATGCACAAATGTAAACCCCCTCACCCAAAATAGGTATTTTGTGTGTATTTTATATTATTATATTTATTATAGATGCTGAAATTCTTTAGAGTATTCTCTTAGTTAATTAGAAAATAAATTTCTTGATATATTTACTTATATAAATATTTATTTAGAATTATTTTAGGTTATTTTAGATTTTGGAGATTTTTTAGAATTTTTGGTAATTAAAACTTAGGAAACATAAATTTTTATGACTTCCATGATTTACTATGAGACCATACTTGAATGTTGTTACTACCAAACATTTATTTTAGAGTTAAAATATTTAAATATATTTTTCTGTAATATATTTAGAATTTTAAATAATTATTGGATTTTTGAAATTATTGAGGATTTATTTGGATATATAAAGTCTTAATATTAGATAGATGTTAATTTAGTGTTAATAGATATTAATAAGATTATATATAAATTATTTGTATTATCTTTAATTCTATTTAAGATTATAAATTATTGAGATGAACTCAAACTCTATTTTAAATTAATTCAAATCCTGAGCCTACTAGAAAAACAACTTCATGCATATCCTATTCTTATTTAAACTGATCCTAATCATATCAAATTAGCCAATCCTAGTCTTACTCAATTAAAAAATCTTCACCATTATAAATACCTATTAGAATTATGGAATAAACTTATCTTTCATATTTTTTTATCCCCAAACTCCTCTCTTTTTCGTCAAAAAATAGTCAAAATTAGTCATAAATTCAGCCTCATTTTCTAGTAGTTATGACGACTTAAAATTACGATATCTCCTAGCTCCGGTCTCCAAACGCGCTCCAGTTTTTTTTGTTAGAATCATATCAAGGTTAGTTTTCTGAATATATAAATTATTTCAGTAATTTCAGAACCTATTTTTCCAGAATATTCTGAAAGTGCCAGCTGTCCGAAATCAGACATATTTTCGTATTTTTGAGATTTTGGGAGACCACGAATTCGGAATTATGAACTGTTTAAAGTTTCGGAAAACTGACATGATAAACTTCCAAAAAATTATTTTTCCAGAATTTAAATATAATTTTATTCTACTGTAAAATTCGTGCAACATAGACGTTAATAGGAAACTACCGAAAACTATCATCTGTGCGCCCTTGTGGCCATAACTCTTTACCGACTTATAATTTTATGAAACTATTGATTCTAGCATTCATATAGAGTTAAAATATATAGGATTCTACACACAAATCTAGGATTTGAGTTGGTTGACTCTTTGGTCAATGGATTGCCTCGATTTGCGTGCCACGGATCATAAATTCGTGAAGTTGACTTTCTTTGGACCAAAATTAGAGTTTAACAATAAAATCAGATTATAGTAAGATTAAAATACTATTTTAGGTTATTTATTCAGAAATAAGATTGATTAAAATGGAAGAACCTATTCACCCATTTTTGTAACCTAACTTGTTTAATTTATGTGACGGGTAGATCGGACGACACCTTGAATTGCGACTTCATCCTTTTTCAGAGCAGACAAGTATACCTTGCCATTGTACTGTTATTTATATTCCTGATATTGCATGCATCTTTATTTTCTGTCTTTAATTCATATATTTTAACTGTTATATAAAATGCAGCGACGGTGTCGTCGCGATATATTTTTATTTTTGTATTTGTATTGACCTTGTTTATGAGAATACCCCATTATCATGTAGCATTATTAGGTTCATTGGCCGGGACATAGTTGTTACACGAGTGTGAGTCTCATATAGATCACGGACTGCGTGACAGGTCTGGCCTCCTGTACGTATGGGGCGTGCGTTAGGGATAACTGCTGTTAGAAACTTTGTATGCTAGAAGACTTAGCAGTTATTAGAGGTCTATGGACATAGCCTATTATAGTACGGTGGTCCCATCCTTGTCCTTATTTGGTTGCAAGATTGGGCTAGGGTACTAAGGATAGGCTATGAACCAGACCATGTCATGGATGTGACATGCTTAGAGCATGGGGTGGGAAGAACAACAAGTACCGCATTTGAGCTCCTTTATACTTTTTTCTTCTGTAACCCGAAAGCTCCACTTGAGATACGGGCGGTGATGACCCCTATACTACTTGACGGGCCTCCGCCGTTCAAAAGATGACGTGCCTTTGAGGCCCCTGGTTCTCCGAGAGAGTCATGCCAATCCCAGTTTTCAGCCAGATAGCTCACTTGTGGGGAAAGTTGTTCTTAACTGCATTCACTTAGACGGTTAGGCGACCATTGGATATTTATTTTAGTACTTTATTGGCATGCTTTTATGTATCTTGTTATGTCCCTCTGAGGACCTGGCCCTTCCAGGTGTATCTGTTCTTGACTATTCGCAGGAGCGCAGGTTCGGATGGTTACATATGATTCGAGGGTGTCTTCTCTTCGAGTCGTGACTGATAGCTGGTATTCTTATATTGTGATTGTTGTGTTGTACTTATATTGTATTTACTTTTCTATTCGAGTTGGTAGTAGATTTGTTTCCACCCAACTATCATCCTTAGATACTTATATTGAGATCTAGTTTCATAGATACTGGTTAGTTATTTATATTTAATTTTCTGTGGATGAGATTTAGATTATACCCTGTGACTTGTGACATATGTTATACCACTTGTGGATTTGATATTCATATTACAGCGTACGTATGGGTTTTATTTCCATATATTGGAGTTGCCATATCCATGCGGCTGGCATGCTTACGTGTCCTATGTCACGCCCGGACCGATCTCCCGCAGGCAAATTGGCCTCCCGCTAGGCGGGAATCACCCTCGCCAGCGCTCCCGCGGAACGATCGCTTTATCCATCCGGACGTGATGCCGCACGAGCGTGAACACGCGCCCGTGCAAGGCCATGATTTATTGGCTGGCGGTAAGAGTTCTAAGCCACAGAGTCGCACAGATTGTCCGAGTACAGCGGAGTCATGAACGCATAGGCGATCGGTAACAGGTTCACTGAGTCGACAATATAGCGGAAGCATTGAAACACAAGTTGAAGTAAAGCAGGCTCTTTTATTGATATAAACATGTGTTACAGGCGGCGTATAGCCGAGATTACAAGTCGCTCAAGCCTCTCTCTCTGAAACAGTAAAAGCGTGCCAAGTGGCTACAATTATGGAATGATTGTACAGGCGATGATCAGGCGAGTTCGGGCTATGTTCCAATATTATGACTTGTATATGTGCTTCTGTTCCGGACGCACCGTTGCAAGGCTTCAGAGGGAACTCCTGGCCTTAGCACGCACGAAGGAGGCATCCGCACCGAACGAGGTTCTTCCGCACCCTGCATACAAACTGGTGGATTATCAGTACATTAAATGCACTGGTGGGGAAGCTACTCGCCCGCTCGACAAATCCAAACACGTAATATAAGTTCCGTGTACCAACTATTAAGTTGTCTTTCTAGTTGCCTTAGGATCAGTTTCATACAAATATTGAATAGCCTAACGTGTCGGGCAGTGCACCGTGCAACATGAGAGAAAACACGACGAGACTTACCAACTTACCATTTGTCCTTCCCTGTCCAAGACAAACATTGTTAATTCGAGCATGGGCAAGTATAAACATTCAGGAGCATAACATATGCAAACACGAGTATTTATTTCAAGATCGTTCAGGTGTTTGGTTGTTTCTTGATGCGATACAGTGTCTCGCACGCGGATAGCCGCTAAGCGAGGATTACTTGTTATCTTTTATTTTTTTTACCAGCAAGCATGCAACAAGTTAAGTACAAGGCGATCACTGGCGTATGCCATATTGGACGGTATAGTCTTTGACGAGAATGGTATGCAATGAAATACAAGGGGCGCTACAAACTATTCCGCCGAACAAGAGACTATATAGTCTTGACGAGAATGGTGTGCAACGAAAGTACAAGAGGCGTTGCATGCCATTCCGCCGAACAAGAGACTAAGAACAATTGGTCTCGCCCGGACCGGGACGATGCCAGTGCCCTAGCATCGCCCGCTAGACCATCCCTGTACACAAGTTGTCCGTGATCGAATGGCGTCTCGGGTAAGTTATCCATTTACATGGTTGGGGCAACAAGCGTACAAGACAAGAGTACAAGACAAGAGTACAAGACAAGAGGTATGCTGTTGAGGCAACAATAGTACAAGACAAGAGGCATTGCCTGTTTTCCATTCTCTTAGTCGTTATGAACAATATCCTGTATAACAGGGTGTTGGCCTGGCTTGTGTTACAAGTATTGAGTCAAGGCAATGTACAAGCAGACAAGCATGCGTTTCTAAGGAACATAAGCAGCACGTTTGCTCGGGCCCGAAGGTAAGCCGAGAGATGAAACCGTTAGGGACTTAGCATGCGAGGGTCTGAACATATATAAGCAGTATTTTATTTTCCATGTTCTAGCATAGTAATACAAGTTGGGACTATTCCCTTAGCTAGGTGCGTTGGATTTATTAGCATGCAGGGGGTGATTCACCTAGCGACTAGCATAACGTTCCAGATTTTATGTGTGCTGGCTAAGCAAAGACAAGTTCACCGTAGCCACCCACCTTAGCGATTATTCGCCTCGGTAGAGCGATAAGTCAAGCGAACCTCTGAAAGCCTAAGCTGAATTCTTGTAGGGACAAGTCTGGATATCCTTTGCTTCTCCTTTGAGGCAAAGCGGGTCGGGACAGTTGCACTTTTGCCGTTTGAGACGGCAGTCCGCTTGAGCGGAACGGGGTGTTACATCCTAGTCCTACGTAGATTTTTGGGACTGGGGCGTGACATGTTTTTAGTGGTGGCCCATGCAGGTCGAGAGCATATTGACTCGGTTACGTTACTGTACTGAGCAAGCCTACAAATAGGATTAGAGTATAGGATCTCATCCATAATTGACTATGACTCATATTTCTTCTAATCCATTCTATTTGAATAATTGTATCCTGCTTGATTCCTGTACTTCCCTAATAGTTCTTTGAGTATAGCCTTCTGCTAGAATATAGGAACCCCTGTTATTAGGATGATAATTAGGGTAGCACACCTATTAAGAATACAACAAGAATATAGACACACCACTAAGTTTAGAATATCTAGTGAACCCTAGAATTCCTTATCTCTAGAATTGGTTTACCATTACCCCCTGATGTATTATGAAGACTTGAGAGTAGTATAGACACTACTAGAGTTAGTTAGAAGTTTACCATAATATTTGACCCTAGTATTGAGGAACCAATAGAAAACCAAAATTGAATATTTCGACTGAACCTAACCTTCGCAGTTAGATAAGTATTGGAGAACTATAAATTTAGATTCTTGTCTTGAGATAAGCAGACAGTACCTTAGAAAGTCAAGAGCAATGCATAGAATATTTTCTTAATCATACCTCAAACATAGCAACTAGCATACCACTCCCCCTTAGAAAACCATGATGCTATCTAGAGCCCCCAATTTTAATTTTATATGTTGATCCTCTGCGACCTTAACGTTCGTTAATTGCGCGACGAATAAATTATCTTCTTCTTTTCTTCATCTTTCAACTTGTGCCACTTGACAACTCTAATTATAGACCAAGTGATTGTATTCTATGATAGGATATATAGTTTGCTAAAGTTATAGTTGTAATATTAAAATTTTGAAATTGTATGATTGGTAATTAGAACTTGACAGTTTAAGTTATTATTGTAGATTATGACCTAATGATTATCTCTTAGCTTTAAGTCGCATAATTTGTACCCCCACCTCGATACAAGTTAGATCCATTTTCTCTTGACGGCCAGTAACTCTTCTATCCTTACTATTGACACTAGCTCTATGAGCACTATGACTAAGATGTAAGATGACCATGACCTATGTAATGTGAGAGGATACCCTAATAAGTACCGAGACCCTTCCTCGTAGACCTTAACAGGAGCTTCTACGGTATCCTTAAAATAATACAGTATTAGTTTATTGTTATAAGTTGGATAATATATCTCACAACTTAGTATCACATAGTTCTCTTGACCCATCGATGTAGTATAACTGAATGACATTACCTGTATGCTAGCAAAAGATGACAGTGTTTATTCAGACGGTAGAATTTAGAGGCCCATGCCCTATTTGGTCGATTAGAGACTTAGACAAGGAGTTGTATGACAACTATAGAGATTGTATAGTCTTAACTTCTTGTGAACTTGAAATATGTTGTGACTTCTTTCATCATGATCTAGCGCATTTATATTTCATATACTACCTTGACTTATGCTGCTATTTTATAGCCTAGTTTTGCAAGCTTATTCTTTTATCGAGCTTGATCATGAGATATGTATTATTGGGGATGCCTACTGATACAATTGTCTAATCAGAATCAGTGTATTACGGTCTGATCAACCATAGTGCGCTTGATTCGTCTTTCGTAATAATACTTTACGTGGATTGAGATATATAGTTGACTAGTAGACACCTGTACTTGCCCTCTAGATATGTCTGAGCGGATCGTATCAGTTACATAACTGTACTAATACAAGCATGTGAATAGAAATTACCAAAATAGTGTTTCAATCCACAACTGCCTTGACAATTCTCATTTAAATTTTTTAAACGCCTTGATCCCGATACTTCTATTCTATTACCTCTCCCTTGAACTCTTTATTATTGATCTCCGTCTTTCCCTATTTCGGAAAGATGAATCTTGTGCTTGGTATGAGTTGATACACAGAGATACTAGATATACCCATAGGCCAATCACATTACTAGATGACTATCTTTTATAATTGATTAAGGGCATACCATATGTAATATACTTGGTGTTAAAATTTTGAGGATTGAATAACATGATTAAATAATTTGAGGAATATCTTTCTTAAACGTATAGCCTTATGTGATAGATGGATAAATTCTAAGTTGGGTAGAAGTTGCATTGTCAACTTGAGAGGAATTTCTTTTATATTGTGATCAAGTAAGATAAGATTGGGAGATTCAAGTCATTTTAATTTTGAGAAATTTTAAAAGAAGGATTAAGATAATGAGGATTTAATGAATTTTAAAATCTTGCTATTGTGGACCAAATATTTATACTGCACATGATTTAAATTTTGAATATTGAAGGTTGAATCATCGATTTAAATTTTGAGGATAAGTATAGAATTTTAGACTTGAACAATTGGTGAATTAGATTTAAATTTTACAATTTGATAATTTGAATTAAAAGTTCAATTTTGATTGTTGGGTCACCTATTTAAAATATTGAGGATGTAAATTGAGTTTAAATATTTGAAGTGTACAAAATTCTTAAGTTGAGAATAGGAATAAGATTTGATTAGAATTATTTATTGTTCAAAGTCTAGAGAAGATTATGATAGTTGGAAATTGTGATATAAATTTTGATGTGGGATGTCATATAGATTTGAGTTTGATTTGGATGTTAATTATTTAAAAATCGAGAAGAGATTACGACAGGTTGAATTTTGATTTAAACAGTGGTTATTTTAATTTTAAAGTGATTGCGATGGATTTGAATATATTTCGTTATTTAAATTTTTGGAAGAGATTGCGATTGACTTGTCTTATGTACGAATGTGAATGATTTATCAAAACATGCCTTATTTTTAATTTCGAGGACGAAATTCTTTTAAGTTGGGTAGATTGTAAACCCCTCACCCAAAATAGGTATTTTGTGTGTATTTTATATTATTATATTTATTATAGATGCTGAAATTCTTTAGAGTATTCTCTTAGTTAATTAGAAAATAAATTTCTTGATATATTTACTTATATAAATATTTATTTAGAATTATTTTAGGTTATTTTAGATTTTGGAGATTTTTTTAGAATTTTTGGTAATTAAAACTTCGGAAACATAAATTTTTATGACTTCCATGATTTACTATGAGACCATACTTGAATGTTGTTACTACCAAACATTTATTTTAGAGTTAAAATATTTAAATATATTTTTTTGTAATTTATTTAGAATTTTAAGTAATTATTGGATTTTTGAAATTATTGAGGATTTATTAGGATATATAAAGTCTTAATATTAGATAGATGCTAATTTAGTGTTAATAGATATTAATAAGATTATATATAAATTATTTATATTATCTTTAATTCTATTTAAGATTATAAATTATTGAGATAAACTCAAACTCTATTTTAAATTAATTCTAATCCTGAGCCTACTAGGAAAACAACTTCATGCATATCCTATTCTTATTTAAACTGATCATAATCATATCAAATTAGCCAATCCTATTCTTATTCAATTAAACAATCTTCACCATTATAAATACCTATTAGACTTATGGAATAAAATTATCTTTCATATATTTTGATCCCCAAACTCCTCTCTTTTTTGTCAAAAAATAGTGAAAATTCGTCATAAATTCAGCCTCATTTTCTAGTAGTTATGACGACTTAAAAAGACGATATCTCCTAGCTCCGGACTCCAAACGCGGTCCATTTTTTTTGTTAGAATCATATTAAGGTTAGTTTTTTGAATATATAAATTATTTCAGTAATTTCAGAACCTATTTTTCCAGAATATTCCGAAAGTGCCAGCTGTCCAAAATCAGACATGTTTTCGTATTTTTAAGATTTTGGGAGACCCCGAACTTGGAATTATGAAATGTTTAAAGTTTCGAAAAGCTGACATGATAAAATTCCAGAAAAGTATTTTTTCAGAATTTAAAATATAATTTTATTCTACTGTAAAATTTGTGCAACGTAGACGTAAATAGAAAACCACCGAAAACTATCATCTGTGCGCCCTTGTGGCCATAACTCTTTACCGACTTATAATTTTATGAAACTGTCGATTCTAGCATTCATATAGCGTTAAAATCTATAGGATTCCACACACAAATCTAAGATTTGAGTTGGTTGACTCTTTGGTCAACGGATTGCCTCGATTTGCGTGCCACGGATCATAAATTCGTGAAGTTGACTTTCTTTGGACCAAAATTAGAGTTTAACAATAAAATCAGATTATAGTAAGATTAAAATACTATTTTAGGTTATTTATTTAGAAATAAGATTGATTAAAATGGAGTAACCTATTCACCCACTTTTGTAAATTAACTTGTTTAATTTATGTGACGGGTAGATCGGACGACACCTTGAATTGCGACTTCATCCTTTTTCAGAGCAGACAAGTATACCTTGCCATTGTACTGTTATTTATATTCCAGATGTTGCATGCATCTTTATTTTCTGTCTTTAGTTCATATATTTTATCTGTTATATAAAATGCAGCGACGGTGTCGTCGCGATATATTTTTATTTATGTATTTGCATTGACCTTGTTTATGAGACAATCCCATTATCATGTAGCATCATTAGGTTCATTGGTCAGGACACAGTTGTTACACGAGTGTGAGTCTCATATAGATCATGGACTGTGTGACAGGTCTGGCCTCTTGTACGTATGGGTCGTGCGTTAGGGATAACTGCTGTTAGAAACTTTGTATGCTAGAAGACTTAGCAATTATTAGAGGTCTATGGACATAGCCTATTATAGTACGATGGTCCTATCCTTGTCCTTATTTGGTTGCAGGATTGGGCTAGGGTACTAAGGATAGGCTATGAACCAAACCATGTCATGGATGTGACATGCTTAGAGCATGGGGTGGGGAGAACAATAAGTACCACATTTGAGCTCATTTACACTTTTTCCTTCTATAACCCGAAAGCTCCGCTTGAGATACGGGCGGTGATGACCCCTATACTACTTGGCGGGCCTCCGTCGTTCAAAAGACGACGTGCCTTTGAGGCCCCTGGTTCTCCGAGAGAGTCATGCCAATCCCAGTTTTCAGCCAGATAGCTCACTTATGGGGAAAGTTGTTCTTAACTGCATTCACTTAGACGGTTAGGCGACCATTGGATATTTATTTCAGTACTTTATTGGCATGCTTTTATGTATCTTGTTATGTCCCTCTGAGGACCTGGCCCTTCCAGGTGTATCTGTTCTTGAGTATTCGCAGGAGCGCAGGTTCGGATGGTTACATATGATTCGAGGGTGTCTTCTCTTCGAGCCGTGATTGATAGCTGGTATTCTTATATTGTGATTGTTGTGTTGTACTTATATTATATTTACTTTTTCATTCGAGTTGGTAGTGGATTTGTTTCCACCCAACTATCATCCTTAGATACTTATATTGAGATCTAGTTTCATAGATACTGGTTAGTTATTTATATTTGATTTTCTGTGGATGAGATTTAGATTATACCCTGTGACTTGTGACATATGTTATACCACTTGTGGATTTGATATTCATATTACACCGTACGTATGGGTTTGGTTTCCATATATTGGAGTTGCCATATCCATGCGACTGGCATGCTTACGTGTCCTAGTCCTACATAGATTTTTGGGACTGGGGCGTGGCAACAAACAAAAAACTCTAAACACAAATCGCAGACACAGAGATTTTTGACGTCAAAATTCCTTGTGGAAAAAAATGACGTGACGATCGGAGTCCAACCCTGAAAAACCTCCACTAAAGGAATAAAAATACACTGACTCCTTACAAAATTCTCACCGATCCAACACGGATTACCACAACACTTAGGAATAGAAAATAGATCACACCACGAAGATAAAAGACAATAAGAAATTACCCAAAGTTGATCTCCTCCACCGAAACAGTCTCCAATCCTTCTTTCTCATTCCCAAGATTGCAATGGCACTCTTACATCCTTTTTTTCTCTTCCTTTAGATGATATGTTATGTTTTCTCTATGGAATTAGGGTTAGGAAAACCTAATATATACCCCCTAATCTCGTAGCTAATCCTGGACAGTAGGATACGATCCAACAATATATAAAACACTCCTAAAATTTTGTTCTGGTACACCACACCGAGTTCGGCTCGACTTTGGTTTTAAGGTTCTGGAATACCATACCTAACTCGGACCGAGTTCGGACAGAGTTGGCCCGAACACTGTCTCCCCCTATATAGCAGACTGCTTCTCCTTCCTTTCGAGTTTCTTTGACCTCTCGAATGGCTCTCGTCACCCCCCCCGAACTTTTTTGACCACAGACGACGCTCGTCGCACTCTGGGATGGTCTCTATATATGTTGGAAACCCCACCCAATCCAAAAAATCTCTCCCTTCACAACTATGTGGAGGGGGTCGTCATCCCGATAATCTGCCTGCAGTACTCAAACATTCCCCTTGGAAGAATTATTATGAATATATCTACTCCATTGTCATCTGTATGTAGCCTCTCAAGCGCCGCTTCCTTCTTCTCAACATCATTCTGTATCCAATGATACCGGATCTCAATATTCTTGGACCAGCTATGAAATGTCTGATTCTTCACAAGGTGAATAGCACTCTAACAATCACAAAGCAAATGATACTGCTCCTTCTTTAGCCCAATTTCTTGTAACAACTTCTTCAACCATAGCAACTTCTTGCAAGCCTCCGTCACCGTAATGTACTCTGCCTCCGACGTTGATATGGCAACACACTTCTGCAAACGCGACTACTACGATACTGCTCTACCAGCAAACATCATTATATAGCCCAAAGTTGATCTTCTCGTGTCTACATCTCCATCCATATCAACATTGGTATATCCAACCAGCTTCGGCTCGTCACCACCAAATAAAAGTCGCTAATCGGTAGTGGCTAAAAGTATCGAAGAATCTACTTAACCCTATTCCAATGTACCCTTCTAGGATTGGAAGTGTACCTGCTAACTATGTCGACTGCGTGAGCAAAGTCTGGCCTCGTACATACTATAGCATATATAAGACTTCCCATGACTGAGGCATATAGAACCCCCTCTATATCTTCCTTCTCGTCCTTGGTAGATGAATACTACTCCTCAGTAAACTTAAAGTGAGCCGCAAGAGGGTTACTCACTTTCTTTGACCTGTCTATCCCAAAATGCTGAAGTACCCGATAAATATACTTCTTTTGGGACAAGTGTAGCAGCTTGGACTCTCTCTCTCTCTCTCGGCTAATCTCCATCCCAAGAATAGTCTTTGCTGCACCAAAATCCTTTATAGATAAGGCCGTGCCCAGTTGACGCTTCAACTCTGCTATCCCGGTGGCATTTTGATCCACCAACAGCATGTCATCAATATAAAGCAATAAAATAATAAAATTATCCTCGACGAAGTACCTCACAAAAATATAATGATCCGACATCGTCCGAGCATAGCTATGCTCCCCAATAAATGACTCAAACTTCCGATACCACTGTCTCGGAGCCTATTTCAGACAATACAAGCTCTTCATCAACCGATAGACTAAATATGACTTAGCCTTCTCACAGAATCCCTCTGGATGCTCCATCTATAATTTCTTCTCAAGATCATAGTGGAGGAATATCATTTTTGCGTCCATTTGCTCGACCTCCAAGTTAAAAATGGCTGCAAAAGCTAGCACCACCCGAATAGACGACTGTTTGACGATTGGCAAAAAGATCTCATCATAATCTATGCCTTTCTGCTGACTGTAGCCTTTAACTACAAGCCTCGCTATCTATTAAGGGCGAGTAGCATCATCTGTCTGCTTTACTCTGAACACCTATCAATTCTTTAAAGCCTTCTCATCCTTTGGCAACCACACCAGATCATAGGTAGAGTTGACCTCCATGGAACTCATCTCCTCCTGTATGGCCTCCATCCACTCCTGCCTATGTTCGTCTTCCATACCCTCTGTAAAACTTTTGGGTTCTCTTCCGTCAGTCAGTAGCACATACTCACCCGATTAGTATCTCGTAGATGGTCGACTCTCTCTATCTCTCCTCCTCAATGGAACCACTGGTGCTAGATATATATCTACAGCCTCATTTTCTCCAAGAACTGCCTCCTCGGTATGCTCATCCTCCTGAGGGTCACCCTGACCACCAACAGTAGGCTGATGATAAAGGTTTGGAGTAACTCCATGTACTGGCTCTCCTATAACTAGATCCTCTACGATGAACTCTGGAAACTGCTCGAAGCAAAATGACTCTAACTTAGGCAATTCCTCAGCCTCAGAAGGCATCTTGAAATCCTGAGTGTTGGTCATGGTCTGATCCTCGATGAATACCACATCCCAGCTTTTGTAGATATTTATTTCCACTAGATCGTAGAGTCTATAGCCAAACACATTTCGACCGTAGCCGACAAAGATGCACCACCTCGTATTTGGCTCAAGTTTGGATCTCGCGTCCTTCGATACATGCACGAAGGCCTTACAACCAAACACTCGCAGGTGATTGTATGATGGCTCTTTACCGTACCATACTTTGTCAGGCATATCACCCTGTAAAGGATCACTAGGAGATAAATTAATAACATAAGTAGCTGTGTAAAGTGCCTCACCCCAATAGCTGTCTAGCAAGTTTGCTTCTGACAGCAAACAACGTACCCTCTCCATCAGCATCATATTTATCTGTTCCGCTATACCGTTGAGCTGTGTCTTTGGTAGAATCTTCTGGTGTCATATCCCTTGCTCTTTGCAATAAGCATCAAAGGGACCGATATACTCACCGCCATTGTCCGACTGAACATAAAGCAGCTTCTTGCCCGTCTCCCTTTCAACAGAGGCCTAAAACTCCTTGAAAGTAGGCAACACTTGATCCTTGGTCTTTAAGGTATAGACCAAAACCTTCCTGGAATAATCATCAATAAATTTTATAAAATAAGAAGCACCACCAATGTATTTTACCTTCATAGGAGCATAGACATCCGAGTGAATCAACTCGAGCAACGCCGGCTTCTTTGAACTTGGGTGACTTTGAAAAGACACCATATTTTGCTTTTCTTCCAAACAGTGCGTGTACTTCTCTAACTTTGTAGACTTTAGCCCTGGAATCACTTTTTTATTCATCAAGTAGCTCATCCTCTTATCACTGATATGACTGAGCCGCCTGTGCCATAACTCAGTAGATGCATCAATAGCTACATTAACCTCCTGTGTCGTCTGTGTACTCCCTTCCATATAGTAAAGTCTGGACCTCTTTCTTTCTCTGGCAATAACTATCGAACCTCTGAAAAGCTTCCACTAACTGTTCTCGAAGATACTAACGAAACTCTCGCCATCCAACTTCCAAATGATACCAGGTTGAAACAGATATCAGGGACATGATGGACATCTTTGAGAACAAGAACTATACCCGTCTTTATCCTCAAGTGCACATCTCGAATGGCAACCGTCTTTAATACATCTTGATTGTCCATCTTTGACACTCCACGGTCGCTTGTTGTGTAATTAGCAAATAGTGCCCTATTATGAGATACGTGCGCTGAAGCACCTGAGTTCACTAGCCAAGAGTTGTCATCGCAGGCAAGGTTCGTAACTATCTTATCACCTATAATGATCACGTTGGCTCCATGTATCGAGGCCACTACTGTAGTGTTCTCACTTTGCTTTCCCTTATCTCCCTTCTTCTCTCTCTTCCAAGCAAAACAGTTCCGCTTGATGTGGTCCTTCTTGTCCTAATGGTAATACTCCAAGTTCTCGTACCGAGCCTTGGACCTTCCCCTGATTTTGTCTCTGATACTACCTAGACCCCTGCCTTTATCCCTTCTGCGGCTCTCTAAAACAAGCGTCTCTGAGTTGAATGTGGATGAAGTACCCCGATAACGTCTCTACATCTCTTCATTCAATATCTCGCTCTTGGCAAACTCCAGACTGACCACACTTTCTAGAGTAGAAGCGATCATAGACATTTGTATGGTCTCTCACGAGTTTGGCAATGTACACATCAGCTATAGTCCCTGAACCTCATCGTCGAACTTGACATCCATCGAGGATAGCTGGTCAACCACTTCCTGAAACTCACTTAAGTGATCCGTAATCGATGCCCCATCTTTGTACCGAAGATCCATCATCATCCGGATCAAGAATAATTTTTTTACCCCGATGTTCTTCACATACAAAGATTACAGCTTATTCTACAGTGTCCTCGCGTGCTCAATACTGGCAACGTGGTTGTACACATTCTCGCCAATGAACTTTCTGATGTACCCACATACATGTATATGCTCGAAATTCCAGTTCTCTTCGAATTTGTCACTGGGCCTCTCGAAAGCAAATACCGGCAGATGCAGCTTCTTGACAAATAGCAGATCTTTCATCTTACTCCTCCAGTAATGATAGTTGGTACCGTTCAGGTTTACCATGCGCACCGGCTTCACATCCATCTCTCCTTCCTGGTTTGCCTGTCAACTCCTGATACCCTTCTAAAAATTCTAAAACCTTGCTCTAATACCACTTTGTTGGGAACGAAAGCGCAAAAATTATTCCCCAAACCAGAGAGTACCTGCGAGAAAATCGAGCAAAATACACAAACCAAAAATACCAAACAAAATGACACGAGCTTTGATCCGAAGAGCTGGAATACTTCTCGAAGTATTAAACTTTTGATAAGCACCACTAGAGGGGTGAATAGAATGTGTGTATATGCTGCGGAATAAAAAATCACCCAATAAAGATTAACACATTTATCTAATAATCTAAATATAAAATAACAGTAAATAAATAGAGAGATATCAACAGTCACAAACACAATGATGTATACTGGTTTTCCTCTGAGAGGACTAGTCCAGTCCGGATAACTCTAGCTCGGAGTTAAAATTCACTCTCAAGTGAAACACAAGTTTTGATCCGAAAGCTTGCAACTTCATACAGACACGAGCTTTGATCCGAAGAGCTCGAATACTTCTCAAAGTATTAAACTTTTGACAAGCTCTGTTTACAACTCTTGAAATTTCTAACCAAGAATGCACTAGCACTTAAGGCTGAGGAGTTATAAAAATCTTAGGATTGGAAAGTGTAAAGGCTCTTGCACTAAGATAATAGAGAAAAGAATTAAAAGTGAATTGAGTGAGTAAGAATGGTAAATTTTTCTCTATTTATAGTATTTTTGCAAACCAAGTTCGGGATAAATTCGGATGCCAAACATTCGAATATTTAAAAGTTGGAGCCGAGTCTGCAGGAAGAACTGGTTGCAAGGACTTATTGAGTCAGGGAACCGAGTTTGGATCAAACTCGCAACGAACTCACCCCGAGTTCGTACCGAATTTGTTTGTCCTAAATTCAGTCAGAATCAGAATGGGTTGGGTTGGTTTAGGCTAACTTGATTTTGGAAAAATAGGTTTGGGGAATTTTTAAAACTCAAAATATTTTGGCAAAAAATAACCTGGGTTTAAAAAATATTTTGTGTAGCCTCTAAATGCCAAGTGAGACTCGATTTACATATTTTCCTATACTCAATAAATTGAAAACTTGCATTAACTCGATACTGAAAATAAGTCATATTTTTATTCTCTGAAATTATAGTTGTAGTAGTAGTACGTCTGTATCGTAGGTTCTCGTAGGTTATATCAAGTCCAAGTTTTAGTCGATTATCGAAATATGGTTCGACCATGACCAAAGGGCCAACAATATCTCCTATTTTGATAATTGATAAACTTTCACTGATATAGTAGAGAATAAAATTCAAAATCTGAATGTGGTAGTACTTCTTCTTTTGCTTAAAATCTTGATTAGTGAGCTGGTATCAGTATTACTCACCCATTGTCATTTGATTAAATTTTGGGAAAGCTCCTCCGCAATTGTAGCGTAGATGTCAAGACAAAAAGACAACAGGAGTGAAGTAACACAGCTATATTTAAATAAGAATTAAATAAACATTTAATAGGCATTTCATAATTTCAGAAATATAAATAATAGAAGCATATAAAATATTTCAGCAATATTTCAAACATAAACTGAAGTCTTAATCTATGACATAAACTTAAAGTGCTACATCAAAAAAATATGCAAAATAAAATAAACTAGTGCAATCCAAGGAGCTAATATAACTAAAAAGATAGCATGAGGATCTGCATCACTCGTCATCTCTAGTCGTTGGGTCTCTAGTCTGAGCTGTATGGTTGGGATCATAGTAGGCAGCAGCTGGATCCAAGTAAGGCTGGACATATGGATCAACAACCGATAGCCGTCTCATGAAGGATCACGAACCATATGATAGGGTACACCAGGGAGATGAGAGAATGAATACTGTATGTCTGCCAAAGTGTTGGATATTGCCTAAAAATATAGAGTGGTCCAATAGTCTATCTGTCTGTAATGATCATCCTCAAAAGCACGACGCTCAAGTGCTAGTCCGTAATGCTCATCCTCAATTCTGATGTGATCTCACATGAAGGTCCGAAGCTCATCCAAGGAGGCAGGTGTCTCAGGAGCAGCAACAGGGTAAGGGTAAGGTGTGTCAGTAGCAGGTGGTGGAGGAGGAGGTGGTGCAGCTAGAGGAACAGGGTCACAATAATGAGCATCAAAGAGATAAGCTATTTGGCAAGATAGGTTCAATACTGAAGAGAGATTTAAATTTTTTAAAAGTTAATGGGCAAGTATATAGTATATACAAGGTTACGCTTGTTCTTGCGGGAATGGGTCATCATCTGAATCATAGACTTTGGAAAGCTAAATCTAATTCCAAAGTGGATATGGTACATGGCACACAGCTCTAGGTTTGTGATATCATCAGTGGAGGTATGTTTAGGCAGAATGGTTGAAAAGATAAAAAGATGTAAATCATATAACCATTTGTTCAAGTGTTTGGCCTTAAGTTGACCACAAGGACGGAGGTTGGGTAAACAAACATAGTCCTTAAAAGAGTCTAGAGTCGTGTCGTCAGTGAATTTGAAAGATGTGACAGGTACTAAGGGTTCTCCTTCATTAGAAAAGTGAAGAATTTTCCCTCAGTAGTCAGCATCAAATTCAATATTTAACCCGGTAAAGGAGATTTAATAGAATCATCAACTTGGGACATATTGCAGTAAAACATGTGGACATCATTAAGATATATTAGAAAACTAGTGGTCACTATATCATCTAATCCTAACGCACGAAAAGAATCCAAATAATTAGGAAATACTGTAAAATTAATGGGACTGCCAAGACAGACGGTACGGTCACAAATTCGTTGAACCATTCAATGGATTGGTCTAATGATGTAAAAACTAATCCATTAAATTCTTCGTCGTCTGGAAAGAGTGGACTAAACAGAGATTGAGAAACATCATCCTGATTGGAAGATGATGCTTCTCCTACTTTTCTCTTCTTTCTAAACAATTTGGGAGCTATGAAAATAATTGAAAGGAGGAAAAATAGGAGTTATACCTTTAATCAAATAATTAACAGTGGTAGAGAATGATGAATGCAACCGAAATCCAAATTTTTAGCTCATGAAACCACACGAGGGAGATCCAAGGGAGTTAGGGTTTGAGAAAACTAGGGTTTTAGAAGGTTTTCGGTCACTGGGAGGTGCTGGAGTCGTTTGGGAAGATGATATTGTGTATATAAAAGAGAGTGGGACCCAAATTTTAAAACAAAATTGAGGCCATCCGAATTGGGGCTGAATTCGGTCCGAACTCTGTACGAACTCTAGTAGAGTTCTGATGTTTTAATTTTAGTCTAGTTATGGTTCACTTTCTTTTATATACAAGTCAACTTTGTAAATCAATAAATTAGTAATTTATGAATTTCAATAATAATGACTAACAATATTTAATAAAACTTTTTTTCTTATGTATTAGTCATCTCAGATTAGCTGTAGAGGTCGTATCACAGCTAGCGGTGGTCCAAAAGACGTTTAAGTACCATGTTGCTTAGGCTTTTGCGTCTTTTTGACAGAATGACTCTTTCAGCTTTTTTCTAAAATAATTTTTACATATAGGATCGAGATTTAAGAAAATACATATTAAATATATATCATTAATATCCAAAATTTCTAATTCACGACGTATAAAGTTTAATCGATCTTCTGCTAATGTTTTAGTAAATATATCATCTAATTCATGCTCTGTGTCAACAAATTCAAGACAAATATCATTGTGAGCTTGATATTCTCTTAAAAAGTGGTCTCTAATCTCAATGTGTTTGGTGTGTGAGTGACATATGGGGTTCTTAGTGAGATTGATCATGCTAGTGTTATCTCAGTATATAGGGATCTTGGTGTAGTGAAGGTTGTAGTCTTCAAGGGTTTGGTTCATCCACAAATTTTGAGCACAATAACGTCCTATTACGATATACTCAGCTTTAGTAGTTGATAATACTACATAATTTTATTTCTTGCTAAACCATGAGACTAAAGCTTTTCCTGGAAAATGGCACGTATCGTTGGTAATTTTTTGATTAATTTGCATCCGAATAACCAATAAAGTTAAACGACGTGATTTTTTGGGATACTATAAGCCGACAGTCGAAGTGCCTTTAAGGTATCGAAAGATATGCTTAACTATGCACAAGTGTGATTCTTTATGATTTGCTTAAAATTTTGTACATAAGAAAACACTAAACATTATACTAGGACAACTAGCAGTTAAATAAAGTAAACTATCAATCATAACTCGATACTTACATGTGTCGACAGGTTTGCCATGTTCATCAATGTCAAGCTTGGCAGAAGTTGTATAGGAGTCCTAATTGGTTTTTCATTTTTTATGTCAAACTTCTTGAACAAGTCATTAGTGCACTTAGCTTGATTAATGAATGTCCCTTATGAATTCTGTTTGATTTAAAGTCCAAGGAAGAAGTTCAGATCTTCCATCATACTCATCTTGAATTCACTTTGCATACACATAGCAAATTTTTTGTAAAATATATTATTAGTTGAACGAAAAATAATATCATTAATATAAATTTGTACTAATAGAAGATCATTATTTAATGATTTGATAAATAATGTCGTGTCCATATTTCCTTTTGAAAAACTATTTTCAAGTAGAAAAGAGAGAAGTCGCTCATACCAAGCACGAGGGACTTGTTTGAGTCCATAGAGAGCTTTTCGTAGATTGAAAAAATGATTAAGAAATTTAACATATTCAAAACTAGGTGGTTATGCAACAAATACCTCTTCTTTAATGAAACCATTTAAAATAAACTTTTTACATCCATTTAAAATAGTTTCAAATCATAAAAATAAGCAAAAGCACATAACATGCAAATAGATTCGAGTCTCACAACTGGGGCATGTCTCGTCGTAGTCAGTATCTTCTTCTTGGCTATAGCCTTGAGCTACGGGTCGAGCCTTGTTACGAGTAACTAAACCATTCTCATTAATTTTATTTCGGAATATCCATCTAGTACCAATGTCCGGGTGATCATTAGGATTGGGAACAAGTTTTCAAACTTGATTTCGTTTAAATTGGTTCAATTTCTCTTCTATAGCAGAAATCCAAAATTTATCATTAAAAACTTCTTCTTCATTTTTAGGTTCTATTTGTGAAATGAATGCTACACCAGCAGCTATTTCTCTAGTAGAAGAACGAGTACTTACACCTTTAGTTAAATCACCTATTACCAGATTTTCTTAATGATCGATCATGAATCTTATCTTCTTTGGCAGACTTTCCAGGTAGCTGGTACTGGGTGCAGTTTCTACTGGTACTTTTCTAGTGATTACTTCTTTATCATCACTGTCATGTACTGCTTGATAATTTAACTCATCAAAAGTAACTTTAATTGATTCTTCATTAATCATAGAACATTTATTAAAAACTATATATCCCTTACTCTTGGTAGAATATCCTACAAAGATACCCTCATCTGCTTTAGCATCAAACTTACTTAAGTTATCTTTGGTATTAAGAATAAACCATCTACAACCAAAAACTTTGAAATAGTTAACAGATAGAGTTCTACCAAACCATAATTCATAGGGAGTATTTTTTGATTTAGGTGGAATCAGAACCCTATTCAAGACATAACACACTGTATTTAGAGCTTCAGCCCAAAAATATTTAGGAAGGTTAAACTGATTTAGCATTACTCTAGCCATATCGCTTAGAGTTTTATTCTTCCGCTTCAGAACACCATTTTTTTGGGAGTTCTAGGACAAAAAAATTTATGAGAAAAACTATTTGAATACAGAAGTTTTGAAAATTAGCATTTTTGAATTTGCCACCTTGCTCACTTCGGATTCGAGTAATCATGAAGTCTTTTTCATTTTGTACATTTTTATAAAATTTCACAAATTCAGGAAATGCATCATTTTTTACTTGCAAGAAAAAAAATTCATCTAAATCTTGAGAAATCATCAACAATTACAAAGGCATATAATTTACCACAAAGATTGGCAATTATACTTGGTCCAAATAAATCCATATAAATAAGCTGCAAAGGTCGAGAAGTACTTACATTATTAAATGTTTTAAAGAAGAATTTCATAGCTTTGTCCTTTTCACATGTACTAAATACTGTATCCTTCTTGAAAATTATTTCTGGTAAGCCTCTTACCAGCTTTTTAGTAGAAAGTCTTACAATTGTGTCTATATTAGCATGTCTTAGACGTATGTGCCATAGCGAACTTTCATCTTTGTTGGTGTATAGGCATCTACCTTTGTGGTTAGTATCTTTCGATAGATAAAATACATAAATATTTTCTTCCCTTATTCCTTCAAAGACTATTTTATCAGTTGATCCATCAATTATAGAGCATTTGTCATTTATAAAATTGATGCCATACCCATGATCAACTAAGTGACTGATACTAAGAAGATTATGTTTCAATTCAGTGACAAGACAAACATCTTTAATTACTGGACAGGGAGACATACCAACATCACCGATACCTATAATGTACCCTTTCAAGTTGTTGCCGAAGGAAACACATCCTTTTTTCTTCATCGATAATATTACGAATAGAGATGCGTCACCGGTCATGTGCCGTGAGCAACCACTGTCAAGGATCCATTTTCTTTTAGAATGGGAAGGGCGGTCCACCTACAAGATATTTGCAGATATAACCTTTGGTACCCATTTCATGAAGGGTCCTGGAGTGTTAGTGTTTGGTACCCACTTATATACATTTATATTAACCAACTTTCTAATTCTACATTGTAAAGAAATATGTCCATTAGTACCACAATAATGATATTTAACATTAACATAATGATTGGAACTTTTGTTGGGATAATGGATATGTTGTGTGGTCTTATGTGAAGTGTGTGGACACTTGTAATAGAATGCATGATTAGAAGGTTTGGCCTTCTTGGGGTGTGTCTTATGAGTGTCCTTGGGTTTTGAGTGACTCGTGTTAGATTGAAAAGCAGTCTGTACAGGTTGTTTTTTTAATCTAATTTTTAACATTTTGGATGTGTTATACAGTTCAGTGTATTTAGTTGTCAAGATATCTAATCTAATAAATGCACAACTATTTTTTTTTCTCTATCATAAACTCTTCTTTGACCTTGGCATAGTCCTTGTATTTATGTTCAATACTCAATAAAGTTTCATGCAAGTTTAATCTAATAGCAGGCAATTTATTTGTGTCACTAGATGATTGTGTCTCTTTAATATCATGTAAAAGTGTAGACAATCTATTAATCTATAGCTTATGTGATTTGGGTTCCTTCTTGGTGTCCTTGTATTTATCTAAAAGTGTCTTGTGGTCACTAAGAAGATCACTAAAAGCATCACCTAATTTATCAAATATAAAATCTACATAAAGGGGGTTGTCTGATACCTTATCGAATGTCATTAGACAAATATTGGCAGCGTCTTATGATTGATTATTGTCTGAATCGCTGGCTTCGCTTTCGTGTTAGATGCTTGTGTTAGCATACTTTCGGGAGAATGGTCGCTTTACGGATTTTTCATATTTGTTCTCCTTCTTTGGTGATGGACAGTCTTTCTTGATGTGTCATTTCTTCTTAGCATATTTGCTCTTCTTCATCATTGTTGTAGTCTTTGCTTCTTTTGTTGAACTTCAAGAACTTTTTGAATTTTCTGACCATGAGAGCTTGTTCTTCACTGTCAAAGTTATCATCTTTAGAGTATTCCTCGACGATCTTCTAGTGTTGCGCATTAAGTACAATCGCCTTCTCTTTGGGTGCTGACTCTTTGAGGTCTTGTAGTTCCAACTCATCTATCATCGGTTTGCTCATGAGTGTCTCTAGTGATATTGTGGTGAGATCATTCCCTTCAATGATCGCTATAGCCTTGGGGTTCCAGTTTTTGGTGACTTCCTGAAGAACTTTGCGAATCTTCTCGTGGTTATTATATTCTTTGCCAAGAGATAAAAACAGATTTACAATATAAAGAAAATGAGTGAACATTTGCGTAATGATCTCGTTGGGCTTCATCTTGAAGGCTTCATACTCTTTGTAAGATGATTGATCTTTGATTCTTTGACTTGTGATGTCCCTTCATGTGTGACTTCAAGTAGTTTCCCTACTTTATGTGACATTGCGCAAGTTGATACCCTGTTAAACTCTGTGTTGTCTATAACACAAAATAGAGCATTAATAGCACGGATATCTAAAGTAGCATACTTTTTCTTGTGATCAGTGTACTTGTCATGTGGCTTATCTACAAGTGCACCATCTATAATAATTCTTGGTGGCTTTTTGTAGCCATCATTAAAAATTGACCTAAGATCAAAATAAAGTAATTTTAAGTAAAAGCTCATTAGTGTCTTTCAATAAGTGTAATTGGTTCCATCAAATAGTGGGAGTCTATTTGTGGATTGGCCCTCTTTTGTGAAGATAGATTTCATGTTAGCCATGTGTATTCTAGAGTATATAGTCTAAGCACACTTAATATAACCTGCTCTGATACCAATTATAGGATCAAATAAGCACCTCTAGAGGGGAAGGGGTGAATAGAGTGCATGTATATGCAGCAGAATAAAAATTACCCAATAAATATTAACACAGTTAGATCTATATATAAAATGATAGTAAGTAAATAGAGAGAGAGAGAGATCAACAGTCGCAAATACAATAATGTGTACTAGTTTTTCTCTGAGAGGACTAGTCCAGTCCCGAGAACTCTAGCTCGAAATAAAAATCCACTATCAAGTGAAACACAAGTTTTGATCTGAGTGCTTGCAACTTCGTACAGACACTAGTTTTGATCGGAAGGGCTCGAATACTTCTCGAAGTATTGAACTTCTTGACAAGCTCTGTTTACAACTCTTAAAAACTTCTAACCAAGAACGCACTGGCACTTAAGGCTTATGAGTTGTAGAAATCTTGGAATTGGAAAGTGTAAAGGCTTTTGTACTTAAAGAATAGAGAAGAGAATTAAAAGTGAATTGAGTGAGTAAAAATGGTGAATTCCTTCTCTATTTATAGTATTTTTGCAAACTGAGTTCGGGGCAAATTTGAATGCCAAACATTCATATTTTTTAGTATTGGAACCGAGTCTGCTGAAAGAACTGGTTGTAAGGGCTTACTGGATCAGGGAACCGAGTTCACGCCGAACGTGCACCGAACTCGTACCGAGTTTGTACCGAGTTCGTACCAAATTTGTTTGTCCTAAATCCAGTCAGAATCAGAATGGTTGAAAAGATAATACGATGTAAGTCATAGAACCATCTATTCAAGTATTTGGACTTAAGTTGACCCTGAGGGCGGGGGTTGGGTAAACAAATATAGTCCTTAAAAGAGTCTAAAGTTGTGCCGTCAGTGAATTTGAAATATGTGATAGGTACTAAGGGTTCTCCTTCATTGGAAAAGTGGAGAATTTTTCCTAAGTAGTCAGCATCAAATTCAATATCTAACCCGACAATACAAGATTTAACAGAATCATCAACAGGGGACATATTATAGTAAAATATGCGAACAACATTAAGATATATTGGAAATCTAGTAGTCGCTATGTCATCTAATCCTAACGCATGAAAAGGGTTCAAATAATTAGGAAACACAGTAAAATTAATGGGACTGCCAGGAAAGACGCTGTGGTCGACAAAATCGTTGAACCATTCAATGGATTAGTCTAATGAAGCAAAAACTAATCCATTAAATTCTCCATCGTCTGGCAAGACTAAATTAAACAAAGTTTGAGAAACGTCATCCTGATTGGAAGACGAGGCTTCTCCAACTTTTCTTCTCTTTCTAAACAATATGGGAGCCATGAAAATAATTGAAAGAAGGAGAAATAAAAGTTATAACTTCAATCAAATAATGAACAGTGGAAGATAATGATGAATGGAACCAAAATCCGAATTTTTAATCCTGAAACCACACGAGGAGGGAGATCCAAGGGGGTTAGGGTTTGAGAAAAGTAGGATTTTGGAAAAAATTTGGCCGTTGGGAGGTGCTGGAGTCGTTTGGGAAGATGATGGTGTGTATATAAAAGAGAGTGGGGCCCATAATTTAAAACAAAATTGAGGCAATCCAAACTCGAGCCGAGTTATGTCCGAACTCTGTCTGAACTCTAGTAGAGTTCTGATGATTCAATTTTAGTCTAGTTATGGTTAACTTTCTTTTAGATACAAGTCAACTTTGTAAATCAATAAATTGGTAATTTATAAATTTTAATTATAATGACTAACAGTATTTAATAAATTATTTTCTTGTTATACATTAATCATCTCAGATTAGTTGTACGGTTCGTATCCCACCTAGCGGTGGTCCAAAAGACGTTTAAGTATCTTGTCCCTTAGGTTTTTATTCATTTTTGACAGAATGACCCTTTCAGCTTGTCTCTAAAATAATTTTTACATATAGGATCGAGATTTAAGAAAATACATATTATTACATATCATTAATATCCAAAATTTCTAATTCACGGCGTATAAAGTTGAATCGATCTTCTGCTAATGGTTTAGTAAATATATCAGCTAATTGATGCTCCGTGTCAACAAATTCAAGACAAACATCATCATAAGCTTGATAATCTCTTAAAAAGTGGTCTAATCTCAATGTGTTTGGTGCGTGAGTGACATATGGGTTCTTAGTGAGATTGATCGTGCTAGTGTTATCACAGTATATAGGGATCTTGGTGTAGTGAAGATTGTAGTCTTCAATGGTTTGTTTTATCCACAAAATTTGAGCACAACAACGTCCTGTTGTGATATACTCAGCTTCAGTAGTTGACAATGCTACAAAATTTTGTTTCTTACTAAACCATGAGACAAAAGATTTTCTTAGGAAATAATATGTGCTGTTGGTACTTTTTTGATTAATTTGCATCCGAATATCCAATAAGGTTATACGACGTGGTTTTTGGGATACCATAAGTCAACAGTCAAAGTGCCTGTAAGGTATCGAAAGATACGCTTAACTGCGCACAAGTATAATTCCATAGGATTCATTTGGAATCTTTTACATAAAAAAATACTAAATATTATATCAGGAAAACTAGAAGTTAAATAAAGTAAACTACCAATCATACCTCGATACTTACGTGTTCCGACTGGTTTGCCATGTTCATCAATGTTAAACTTGGTAGAAGTTGCATAGGACCCTAATTGGTTTTGCATTTTCCATATCAAACTTCTTGAACAAGTCGTTAATGTACTTAGCTTGATTGATGAATGTTCCATGTGAATTCTGTTTGATTTGAAGTCCAAGAAAGAATTTCAGATCTCCTATCATACTTATCTCGAACTCACTCTGAATACACTTAGCAAATTCTTTGCATAATATTTTATTAGTTGAACCGAAAAAGATATCATCAACATAAATTTGTACTAATTGAAGATCATTATTTAATAATTTGATAAACAATATTGTGTCCACCTTTCCTTTTAAAAAACTATTTTCAAGTAAAAAAGAGCTAAGGCGCTCATACCAAGCACGAAGGGCTGATTTGAGTCCCTAGAGAGCTTTTCGTAGCTTGAAAACGTGATTAGGGAATTCAAAATCTTCAAAACTAGGTGATTGTGCAACATATACCTCTTCTTTAATAAAACCATTTAAAAATGCACTTTTTACATCCATTTGAAATATTTTAAAATCATGAAAACAAGCAAAAGCACATAACATGCGAATGGATTCGAGTCTCGCAACTGGGGCATAAGTTTCATCGTAGTCAATACCTTCTTCATGGTTATAACCTTGAGCTATGAGTTGAGCCTTGTTACAAGTAACTATACCATTCTTATTAAATTTATTTTGGAATATCTATCTAGTACCAATAATCGAGTGATCATTAGGATTGGGAACAAGTTCCCAAAATTGATTCTATTCAAATTGGTTCAATTACACTTGCATAGCAAAAATCCAAAATTTATCATGAAAAGCTTCTTCGATATTTTTAGGTTCTACTTGTGCAATAAATAATATACTAGCAATTATATCTCTAGTAGAAGATCAAGTACTTGCACCTTTGGTTATATCACCTATTATATTTTCTAGATGATCAGTCATGAATCTAATTTTCTTTGGCAGACTTTTCAGGTAGCTGGTACTGGGTGCCGACTCTGCTGGTACTTTGCTAATGATTACGACTTCATTGTCACTATCATGTTATGCTTGATAATTTAACTCATCAAAAGTAACTTTAATTGATTCTTCAATAATCATAGAACGTTTATTAAAAACTCTATATCACTTACTCTTGGCAGCATATCCTACAAAGATACCCTCATCTTCTTTAGCATCAAACTTACCTAAGTTATCTTTGGTATTAAGAATAAAACATCTACAACCAAAAACTTTGAAATAGTTAACAGATGGAGTTCTACCAAACCATAATTCATAGGGAGCCTTATTTTATTTAGGTTGAATCAGAACCCTATTCAAGACATAACACGCTATATTTAGAGCTTCAGGCCAAAAATATTTTGGAAGGTTAAACTGATTTAGCATTACTCTAGCCATATCTCTTAGAGTTCTATTCTTCCGCTCCATAACACCATTTTGTTAGGGAGTTCGGTCACGACCTGCACCCGGTGTAAGTATACAAGTCGGAAATAACGCCCAGCCTACGCCGCAGCATCGGCGGTAGAATACTGTATTGGTTAACTATACCATCTAAACATCTCACAATAATATAAAATCTGCCAATAATATCATAACACAAAACTTAATCATATTCTAATACACGAGAAGATATCAAGAAAGTCTAACATAACTATCCATATTATATATAACAACACCAAAGAAACAATAAACAAACTCTCAAATATGAGCCAAAAATAAATTCGGTACCAAAGTGCTAAAGAAACTTAACTATGAAAACTAGTGATCCGGATAAACCTTTCGATAATTCACTCCAGAACTAGTGGGTCCAAGTCCGCACCATCTATAAGTCAAAGTCCATAGTATGTCGGACACCAATCTCTCGGATCCTCTAAAAACTATTTTTTCAGTCAGGAATAGAGCGAAGTACATCTCTAACAACATTTATAATCAATGATATAAACTATGTAACAGAAAATAGATGTGAATATACAAAATACAACAATAGATACAAGAGGTATACAATAAAGAAAATACTGTAAATAAATACGAGAATGAACAATATGACAATGAACAAGAATACTAATGACTAAGTGTGTGAGTACTAGCTTTAAGATATGATCGGCTTGGGAACTTGCACAAGAAAACATACACAGGAATAATGGCCTGGTTAGTCATACGTGCGGTGTATGACCAACACTCATAGAAAATTGAGACTTGCACAAGAAGGGTATGATCACATATCTACACTAAAATACTCCCCACCCTAGACTGGTATAGGGATCCAACCATGGTATGCTATGGCACAGGATTCCCCAAGAATATAGTGACTCTTTTCGAGAATCAGTGTCTGTACATGTACAAGATAATCAATAAAACAAGGCTTGCACAAGATATACCATATACCAAGGAATAATATCTCATGACGAGATCTGGATATACCAATCCGTAAAACTATCGTGTCAAGAAAACATGGATATCTATACTAGCTACAATGAACATAGAGGATATCATAAATAAGAAACTATCAGAGAATGTACTCGTCTGAAGTCCGGTGAATAGTCTCATAAATGTCTGATACGGTGACTCGAAGACCAAGATATGGAATATAACATCAATACAAGGTTCTGGAAATAAATAAGTTAAACTAGTCAACTTCTAGGTCGAAAAGCCATTTCTAAGTCAAAAAGTCAAACTAGGTCAATTTGGTCAAACTACTTATTTCTAGGTTGCAAGAGTCTAACTCAAAGATATTGGGTTCAAACACTATGAATCTAGGTCATATAAGCTACATCTTAGGATACTAGGATACCGTATCTCAGGATACGCAAACAAAAGATAAATATCACATATCTATAATAAAATAATATTAAATATAAAAATCCTAATTACAAATGCTAAATGGATACCTTGGTTTCGAACCAACTTGGTATCGCAACACTAAATCTCTATCTTGATACCCAAACCTAATACCTTGGGTATCCCCAAATACCTTGATATTTACTATCTCAAGGTAAATTCAAAATCCATGAGTATAGTTAATACATATGTAAACCTCCAAATACCAACTATATGCCAAACATATACTAACATAACTAAAGCATATGCTAACATAACTAACTATTAAATATTACAACTACTCACATATAATACCTATCAATACAATACCTACATAATAACTTACTACCAATATTTATAATATGCATAGTTACATATAGTTAAGAGTCTAACTAATAGGTGTCTATATATCTAACTATATAAATAACAAGTATATAACTAACTACCCACTACTAGTTCATATGCACATAACTACATATATAATACTTAACTAGAGATACAAGTACATATATATATATTGATCTATTCAATTAACTAGATAAATATCAAGCTACTAGTAAATACTAGCTAACTAACAACTACGAATACATAAATACCAATATGAATATATATATATATATATATATATATATATATATATATATATATATATATATATACACACCAATACCATATATATATTATTAATAAATAAAACATAAATATAAATATAACCGTAAATCTGTCGCCAAACTGCTGCTGTCGTCGCTGAAGCCGCTGCTGTTTCTGTTGCGGTCACTGCTGCTGCTGTCGTTGAAGCTCTGTTGTTGATGTTGATGAAGTTGCTGTCGTTGCTATTGCTGCTGTTGTCGCTAATGTTATTGCTGCAGTTGTTGCTATATGCTACTGCTGCTGCTGCTGTTGTCGTTGAAGCCGCTGCTGCTGTTGCAACTTTTACTGTTGTTGCTAATGCGCTGCTGCTGTCACTAATAAATGTTGAGCCCCCTTCTCTCTCTCACACTAATAAATACTCAATTATATATACTAATACATACACCAATTTAGCTACTAATATATATACTAGCTACATATATTTATATATATATGTACATGCTCCTATATATATATATATATATATATATATATATATATATATATATATATATATATATATATATATATATATATATATATATATATATATATATATACAACTCCATAATAATACATATAGTATAACATACACATATTTTAGTATCATATACATATTTACTCTTAACATCACATATACGTACACTTATATATATAATCATGCAAGTATATATATATATATATATATATATATATATATATATATATATATATATATATATATATATATATAAATATAATATATATATATATATATATATATATATATATATATATATATATAACAATATATATATGCATATAATTATATATTATAAAGACTAAGAATAATGGAATTAGACCTAGAAATAAAATGCACAACACATGGAGTGTATTGCATCCGTATCACACTAGATCTATGATACACTTACGATACGAGTCCACCACACATCCAAATGTACCCCGAAGGACATGAGCAAGTCTAATATATAATTTATGAATAATACAAAGAGTTAAACATAAATCTACGTATCCGTGTCAAAATGTGACATTCACAAAGTTCCGTGTCGGAGGAAAAATTCCCAAATCAACACGTATCGCCAATTTGTTGGGATACGACCTACACGTACCAAATTGTGGACATGACACTAGCCGCAAACATACAAGCACATACCAAATTGATCTATAGGACCAATTGACACACACAACAAGTGTCAATCTCGAAATTCCTCCAAAATTGGCATAAAAAGTACCATAACTTTCTCAACAGGCCTCATATGAACACAAAACCAAATCCTATGGGTAGCCTATGCATATGGGTTAATTTGTCATGGTTAAATATTACATTTAGAACCTAAATTAAGGAAAAAAATAAATTGTACCTATTGGGAGATGGATTCCCAATAAAACCTCCAAATTGCTAAAATGAGCCTTCAACTTGTATATTCTTGATCCTCTTTGTAGATCCATGCTTCCTCCTTGTAGATCCTTGCTCTACTAGTCTCCAATGGTGATTTTGGAAAGAATTGGGTAGAAATTTGGTAGGAATTTGATGGAATTTGGCTGAGAGAAATTCTAGATCTAGATTTGAAATAAAAAAATAAAGAGAGAGAAAATTTTTATCTCCTTTATATAGGCCTCACTTGCCCCATCTCTCAAGCTACTATATAAAGTCTAAAATACCCCTTGAGGCCTATCATAAAAAAATTAATTAAGGAGGGAATGTTCTAGTCTAATGGGTTTAACATAATTAATCATCTTCCTAATGATTGGGCTTCTAATTATTGGGCTCAATTCTAACTAGAATTAAATGTCGGTCAATGAGTCTAAACTAAACTAGTTAGGTCCACTAACACAAGTCCAAAAATAAATCTAACATGCTAAAATAAATAAATAATAAATAAATAAATATTTAATATATATAATATTTAATTAATTACTAAATGACTAAAATATCCTTTTTAGAAAATGTGGTAGTGACAAATCTACCCCCCTTAGAAGAATTTTATCCTCGAAATTAAAACACTCCCCTCTCTCTTAGGTCTATTATATCCTATTCATATAAATCTTACTATGGTCAAACCCAATCAATCACAGTCTAAAATAGTATATATCCTATAACATACAATCCTACCATTCTACTGAAAGAGAAATTATACTTGGATATAGTCTCTTAACTATCATGAAATCAGTCTCTGCCCTGCTGGAGTGTCTCCCTCTACTGGTGCGGGATAACCTGCTATGCCACCTGTGGCCTATTCTATCACACACTAAGCATTCACTAATCATCAACCTAGTCAAGATATTCTTAATACTGATGGTTACCGAATACTTGTGATATACTCTAATTCTAGGTCATGGACATTCTTAACTCACTGGCACTTGCTACTTAGGATACTATACAAAATACTGCTAAGATACTACCTCCTTGTTATGTTTCAATCACCAAAATTTCTCAATCATTCTCTCGCAAGGAACACTTGTATACTTTTTCAATCATGTCTTTTATTAGTATACCCTCGTCCAACTTTAATACTCCCAATAGGATGCCTTACTTAAATCTTGTTACTATCTACACAAGGCACTATCTCTCATATATATTTTAGATGACATTCTC